>JAJMFB010000005.1:0-202462 GCA_030574495.1 Trigonopsis cantarellii
TTAAACGATTGGTAAATGTTGTCCTTTGTATGGCTGGAAAAAAGGATCCCTTGCCGAGGAGAAAAGTATTTATAGTGTGGCAGTGGTTGCCCTGCCAGAAGATTCCAACCTAAACTTGGTTGCCGCCTGCCAATGTCGCAACAACACGTTCGTAACTTGCATTGGGACTTATCGCAACGTGGAGAAACAACAATCCCAAACAGTAAATAAACAATGGACTCTAATAGGAAAACAAAGGATCAAAATATCTTCTGTTATTCACATTTTTCGCATTGCATTGCAATCAAAAACCATTCTCCCCCCTCCCCAAAAACATTCGGCCAACGCGTAGAAACGTAGAAAACATGGAAAGTAAATGAAATATGTGGGAAGAAACGACAGTAATACTACAGAGAAATTATTTAAAAGTACATTTGACTTCATGTAAAATATCAACCAAAAGAAAAAAAAAAAAAGAAACAAAAATAAAGGAAAAGAGAAGAGAAAGTGAAACCATTTCATGCAAATACGCTGTGCATACTTGTTGCAGCCTCGCGGGCCAGCCATTATTATGAATCGGCATTCAGAAACGAATGTCGAGAAAAGAAAAAGAAAAAGAAAACAAAAGAAAATTAGACTAGAATAATAATATGAAAACAAAGATATTATTCAAGAGAGGAAAATATAATTCCTCAATATAAGACATTTGTCAAGATTTGGGTATCAAAGATATAAATAAAGGGGGCAGACACGTTAGCCTTAGATACAATTCGAGTAGTTTGACCCAATTTAAACGGTTCTTTCAAAGCTGCTTCGCTCATTTCCTACTGTAGTTGAATCGTAAGCTCCATCTTGATGCTTGTTGGATTGGAAATTGAAGAATCTTCCCCGTGACTTCTGACCTTCAGGGGCTCCTCCCTCCTTGGAAAGTATTGGGGTACGTGCAGAGTATCTTCTTGAGCTATCCAATGGTGAACAAGCCACGCCGAATCCGACTACGCAGATCATAAATGTAGCAACAGAGGCCCAGCCAAAACCTAAATAATAAGCTGAGACAGTGGCATGCATGTTTGCATCGTTGAAGTAATTTCGGGCTTTGACAGAAAGAGCAGTTGCCAAAGACATGGCAATGATGTCAAAAAACAGAGCCATGCAGATAAAGAAATTGGTGATGCCAGCACCGATCCTTGAGCAAAGTCCGGCAAAACCAGTCATAAGGGCAAAACTGCTGAAGGCTACTGTGAAAAGAGTAAAGACCCAAGTAAATCTCGACATGTAGAAGAAATATCTATGTTTGTCCGCGAATCGGGTTGGGATATCACTAAAGTCATTCTGAGGTTGGAATGCTCTGGCGGGGACGGCTTTGGTGCAGTCGATGGATTCGTTGTCGTTGACACCGCAGTAATTCCATGGCGTCCACCGCGTAATCGCCGGAGCTCCAGTTATTCCAGAAGTATCTGCTTGAACATAGTAAAATCTGGTGAGAGGGATATGAGGTCTTGTCCCACCAAGAAAAGTGAGGTAGGAAAACAGCACACCACTAATAAAATCATCAGAAGTCAGTCAGCAAACGATTCAAAATGGCTTTTAAAAAAAGTAAAATAAATAAATAAATAAATGATAGGAGCGCTGAAAGAGAGTTTTGCCTGTCAGAAAGTCTTGTTTTTCTTTTCCTTTTCCAAGATGATTGGTGAGGTCACTCGTCCCACTCATCAAGCAAAGTAAACAAACCATAGGACCACCCGACAAGCAGCCCACTCTCACATTGTTTTCAGAGAGACGACGAAATCAATCAATTGACATTGTTTATTGGAGTCATCCTCATATATAAAACATATCGAATAGATCCAGTTCAAAGATTGTTGCGTGTCGGAGCAAAAGCACGGCGTAAAGGGGAAAAGAATATGTGAAAAAAAAAATAAATAAAACGAGGTAAACTTACGCTGCAAGGAGGATGAGAGGGACTATGCTAATCCAAAATCTGGCGACCATAGCTCAGTAGATGCTAGTTGTTGATAGAAACTGAATTGAAAGGCGTATGTAGATTTGCTTTTTTGTGGTTGAGGAGAAAGAACCGTGTGGGTTAGGGACACTTTGCGCTAATAAACAAACAGAAAATTGGACTTTGAACCAGCAGAGCCTTCGAAAGAATCGGGGGAAACAGAATGGCTAAGGAAGAAAAGGTTTTAGCGCTTCAACTTTGAAGCTCGATGACGATGTTGTTGACTGACGCGGCTGATGTTCGGTTTTTTAATTGGTTGAGCTTAAGTTGCTCGGTCTTAATTTGGCATTTGTGATGATGGTCTTTTCCTGTTTCGTTCCAAAATTCCCAATTTGCCCTACCAATTCGGGGCCACGCTACCATGTCGATCCGAATATGGGACTTTCCAACGACTACACACTCCTCTACCCATGTGTCCAGGTAGACCGCCGCCACTCTCCATATGAAGATGACGAAACAATTCAAGAGGTCCACTTGACAAGTAATTCTCTATGACGCACAGCAATCAAATTTGTAGTCTTAGCGTTTAGAAATATTTTTCACCCAACTAAAGTCGATCATGCATTGGAAAAGACTTCTACGTTAGGCCCTCTTCCCTTTTTCCGGGCTCAGGGGTGGCTGAGGGTGAAAAAGGAAACGAAAAACAACAACAGCACACAGCACAGCACGTAAAGAGGCTTTTTTTTTTTTCCCTTTTCTTTGAGATTTCCTTCTCACGCTTTCCCCTGCGTCAGTCGGGTTAGGCTGCAGGTGAATATGGGGACGTGCAAAATAGCCTTATTAGGACTAGTCGCGGGTCATTGACGCATGGGCTGCACATCTCTTTTTTTATTCATGTGCAAAGCTTTCTCCCAATCAATTCACATGCATCTTCCCGCCCCCGCCATATCAGTAGATAGATCTCCCGAAAGGCTGAATTTGCTCCAAAAACAATAGAAACAGTCATAGTAAACATAATCTGTACTCAATCCACCTTTTTTTTTTTTTTCTCCTTTTTCTTATTATTCATCTTATTGTTTACTGCCCTGGTTATGTTGCGAGAGAATCGTCATGTCTGCTAGATTGTGATCATGAATTTTTGGGGCTAATCTACAGAGCTAGGGAAATTCGTTTTACACAAGCTAAACCCAAAACAATTTTTGCAGTTCGGATTTTCCGTTCGTTTCCATCTAAAATTACAGGCAAAAAATCAAATCTAGCTTGAAGATCTATAAATTTTTTACTTAGTTTTAACTCATTGAGTATCTTGATATCCTAATTATCTATTCTTTTTTAGTACCGCCAGTCTTGGGTTTTATTCGAAGACAGCCGATATCCAAGTAGTCACAGAAGTCTTGAATAACATCCATTACGAAAGATCCGTAAACGCCCAGACTGAGTCCAAATGAAGCCCATACCGTAGAGGAGGTGTCAATGAAGGGAAAGAAATGTTTGATAAAGAACATGACGGCAGGAGTTAGGATAAGCACGTTAACAAACGGGAAACTTTGCTTTGTTAGATGGGCTGTGATGATGAGCCCAACCGTGTAGGCAAATTGTAGTCCAATGCCGGCGATAAATGGAAAGAAAATCAATGGACTTGAGAAAACATCACCTTGATTTTCAATTGTGAAACCCAAAATCCCACCGTAGAAGACGAAAAATGGCAGAGCGCTCGAAAGAGCTTGCCATGGAGAGGTCTCATGCTTGATGATCCCGACCTTGGTCCTCTTGAGTACATTGATGAGGCTGAACTGAATATTGAACAAGAGGGCAAATGCACCAGCGAATAGGTAGGCATCCACCAGACTCAAATGACTGATCACTTTGGGGAGCTCTTGGGCGAAAGGAATGCTAAACTTTTCCAAGACGTACTTGATAGAATAAGACCATATCTCAGGCCCATAAATTCCTGTAAGAATATAGATGCCAATAATCATCAAGATCCCTTCTACAGGTCCCGAAAACATGCTTAAATAGAGGGTTCCAGTGTGATATTCTTCCCACGTACTTAAATAAAAGTTCATCAAGGTAAAGAACTGGATAATCAGAGAGCGCCATCCAAGCCCGAGCTTGGTGGCTCCACAAAAGAGGATAGCTCCAAAGGTTGTATTCAAGGCGTCAACACCGTGATCGAAAAGTTCGCCCAGGGGCCCACTTTGACCTGTACGTCGTCTTTATAACAAAAAGTTAGCCAAACTAGATTAAGCCGATGGGTCTGAAGCAGGCAACGTACGCTTGACTCCCGTCACAGGCGTCAAATGTTTGGTATAAAAAAAGTCCTAGAGCCCATCTATGGAAAGTGCCATTATCGTCGTTAGTACAAAAATGACAACTGACAAGCAAAGACAACCACCCACGAGTAATATATTGAGCTGGGAAGGTTCTGGTTCATCCAAGGGTTGTAATACACAAGAGTCGCAAGGTTAAAAACTATGAACAAGCCGCCGGTCAAGGTGATCTAAGATCAATTAGCAGGACATAGGCCACAACTGTAATAATGGTTGTTTGAACCCTACCAAGTTTGGTCTAAAAGTATGTCAACAGATATGAAAATCCCAACTAATAGAAAATTTACGGGACTTACGCGACATAGGTGGGAAACAAAAGGGTGAATTTCCTCCAGAACGGTTTGAGGATGTACTTTGAGATGAGAGAATGGTCTTCGGAAGAATACCTAAAAAAGAGAGAGCATTAGATGCACGATAAGGATAGACTATGAGATGCATACAGCTTACTTGTACTCCCTGAGTCTCTTTAGACTGCTTATCGGAACGTAGATCCCCATTGTAAAAATGCCTTCCTTACAGTTTTCCTTAGCTGATCCAGTCTAAATTCTAGGATGACACGTTGTTGGGAGTTTTGATGTCAAATGCCAGCGACAAATGCCTGAACGGTTTGATTGATATTCCGCCTTCAATGTGACGCTCGTAGCTTGATCCAGACTATGTCTGATGAGTTTACGGCTGGCTGCATGCAACCTTGTGATTTACAAGATGTATCAAATTTACCTAGGAGAACAGCGGGTCCATGGTCTGTACATGGCATTTCTTATTTACTCTGTATCTGCGAAATGGTTTCAAGCCTCCTCATATCCTAGCTCAGTATAACAATCAGTTGAAGCAAATATTCTGTGAGCGACTATCGTCAGTAGTGGTGACCTCCATCATATCTCATGTTTTCTTTTAACATTCAATTCGTAGAATACTTGTAATCAACCTTCTCTGGTTTCCCGAGAAAATGCCATAGCTTTTTACCGTCCTCAATTGGGAGCATTTCCGTTTTGGGAAACTTTTTTTTTTTTCGGTTTCTCCCAGAAGATTTTTTTTTCCATCCCGGCATTCCAGAAGACCATTCTCACATCTGGCTTAAGCTATTCGACATCATCATGTCTGAAGATCCTACCATTATTGGAATTGCCTTTGGTAATACCAACTCCTCAATTGCTTATCCGACCAAAGTAAGTGATGATGACTCTGTTTCGTTGGTGGACCGGAGGTTTCTAATTCTGCTTTTCTTCTAGGACGGGAAAGTCGAAGTAATTGCAAATGAAGATGGTCATCGAAGTATTCCTTCTGCCCTTTCGTATGCCGGTGGGGATGAATTTCATGGATTTGATGCCAAACATCAATTGATCCGCAATGGTGCCAATACTGTTGTTAACTTTCGAGATTACATCGGAAAGGAGTAGGTGTTTTAACCATAACAACGCAGATTTAGTTATTGTCTTTTTACTTACTGGCTTTCATACAACAGTTTCGATGAAATCGACCCCACAAACTCTTTGGGATCAGCAGCTCCTATCGATGTCGATGGCAAGGTTGGCTATAAGATTCCCGCCAACACGGATCATCCCATCATGACCGTTGCTCAGGTTGCCGCTCGACATTTGGCCCGGTTGAAGGAATCTGCTTCAGGTTTCCTTGGAAAAGAGGTTGACGGAGTAGTCCTGACTGCTCCCACAGACTTTGACTCGGATCAACGGGAGGAACTGTCTAAAATTGCTAAAGAGGCTGGACTGAATGTTCTACAAATCATAAATGAGCCCACAGCTGCAGTGCTCGCCTACATTCCAATCGATGAGAGCTCTAATGCTCAACCTGAGGACAAGATTATTGTTGTTTTGGATTTTGGTGGCACTAGAAGTGATGGAGCTGTGATTGCATCTCGAGGTGGTCAGTACACTATTCTTGCTACCCACCACGATTATGAACTCGGTGGGTATCTGTTGGATCGAGCATTGGTGGACTTTTTTTCGAAGGAATTTGAAAAAAAATTTAAGGTGGACCCTCGAAGTGAACCTCGATCTCTAGCAAAACTGCAGGCAGAGACAGAAAAGACTAAAAAGACTCTAAGTCAGAGTACGAGTGCTCCTCTATCAGTTGAATCCTTAGCTGGAGGAAATGATTTTCATACCACCATTAACCGATTAAGGTTTGAGCTCTTGTCTCGCTCCGTGTTTGATAAATTTATTGGATTTGCTCAGATTTTGATAAAAAAGGCTAAGCTAGATCAGTTAGATGTTGATGAGGTGATATTGGCAGGTGGTACTTCCCATGTCCCCAAAATATCCTCCAGAGTTGCCGATGTGTTTTCTGGAGAGGGGACAAAGATTTGGTCTCCATCATTAGATACCAAGGCACTCAATCCTTCCGAATTAGTGTCTCGGGGCGCAGCCTTACAGGCGTCATTAATTTCAGGATTTGACAGCCAAGAGATTGGCGAGAGTCTTCAACCAGTGGTAACGGTGGCTAGTCACTTGGAAGCGCCTATTGGTGTTGTGGAAGGACAAGATAAGTTCATCCCCATTCTAAATGCAGAGACAGCTCTGCCCATCAAGAAATCAGTCAACCTTGTAGGGCCTTCTGAGGCAGGAGATGTGCTTGTACCCATCTATGAAGGCAGAAGTGAAATCAAGGTCACCAAGAGAGAACCGCCGGCTAAACAGGACAATGATGAAGGTGATGATGAAAGTGATTTAAGCTCCGATGAAGAAGATGAGGAGATTCGGGAGCGAGTAATGAAACCTACTCGCAAACTTGCAGAACTGGTAGTCAAGGGAGTCTCGAATCCAAACGCCAAGATTGAAGTCATTGTAAATATCTCAAACAACCTCAAGGGAACGATAACTGCCCGTGAGATTGGTGGCCAGGGATCGCCTGTTACAGGAACCATATCTTTTGCAAGCTAGAAACTTAGAAGAAACAAAATAAAAAGTGTTTATCCTTTCGTCCTTAATTTATAAAAGAAGACCTTGAGGCATGTGTGAAGGTTTTGGAAAAAGTACTATTGTCTGATGCTGTCTTTAAACTATTACTTTTTATTCGTCTATAGAATGGATCAATGATAATGAAAGGACATGTAAAACATACATAGAAAAATGGAAACAACAACCACTAGTGTACATATAACAACGGGGAGAAACTAACTACGAGAGTAAAGAAAATGAAAGAAGAAAAAAATAAATGAATAAATTATATAACTGTCTGTCACGTGGCCAACAAAGGTTATGGAACCCCATTTTTTGATCGACATATGGGGGCAAAAAGAGTCATGTGGAAGGCTCGATGATGTGAAGACAAAGTTGTGGAAGAAGGATTTGGCAAGAAGGAAACCTCATGGGCAGAAAGTGTATTGAGATGCAATGATGGCAGGAGAGAATAATGGAAATAAACAGACGCGAAAATGGGTGATTAACTGTTTTTTCTTGGTCTTTTTTGGAGGTTTGTCGGTTTAATGTCCTCGTTTGGCCACCGCTAGACATTTATCTTCGAGGCCCTGGACATAAGTATAAGATCGACCTGACCGCAGGAGGTTTGCCTCGGCAGAGTTATCTTTGATAAAAGTATCAGGCTCTTTGACCCCGACATAGACATGTCCAATCGGGGAATTGAGAATTCGATCTAAACATGGAATATTCCCACTCAGTCGTTCCGAACACGGGGCCATAGTGGTGAATATGGCCAAGTCTGGATCGACCCCATCGCCGGGTGTTTTAAGCAACAGCTCTGGTCGTGTTCTTTCTAGCCTATCTAATGCACATTGTTCTGCATGAGTGTTTCCGGGCAGTTGTCGAGAATATCCGGTTGAGACTGGCTGATTCCGATACGTAATGACTGCTCCGACGCAAAATGCGGTTGGTACTCCTGTACATTTCTCTGCTTCTCCAAGTGCCAACTCCATTAACTTGACTTTGTCTGGATCATTTGTTGTTTGTGCTTTGACTTGATTCATTCTTTTTTTTTTTTTTTTTTTTTTTCTAAATTAATCTTTTTTTCGATGTTTACTTTGACGTCTCTGATTGTGTTTTACCGTCCTTTCTGCAGTTGGGAATGATATTTAGGTTCACCTGCTCCAATAAGAGTTTAGCTCCCAAACCATAATTTATCCCGAAAAGGTATGGCTCGGTTTGGTCATTGTGTTTTTGACACACCAGGGGTGTTCTGTCAATGGTCGCTTTTATAGAGAGCACTCTTTTCTTGTTTGATCTTAATCTCGAGATACTTCATTTCTTGGATGAGATCAACTAGAGCGAGGATTTCTTGGAATCCTGTCATTATTGTTAGATATATGTATATATTTGTACTAGAAGCAGAATAGAAAGTGAGATGGACCGACCTTGTTGAAAATCAAACTGCGCCTGTCTAAGACTGGGACTTGGGAATCCGCCAAACCACCGAATCGGGTCTTTGTCCTTGCTGGTATGTGTGGTGTCATTGCGAGTCTTGAATTGGTGGCTGGAAGGATCGTACTGTACCAAGGTAGATGCTTGCATTCTCTGATCGTAATCAGCCGGATTTATTCGAAACTGACGCCCATAATTTGCCTGGGCCAAGTTGAAGAATCCCGAGCTCAATGCTTTTGATAGCTTGGTTCGCACTTTGTCGTAGTTATCAAAGAGCCCTAGATACTTTAAAATGACCGGGTCAAGATCGAATCCATTTTTGGTCGTAACGCTGGTGCCACTGTCGTCCACTGGTTCCTTTTCCTGACCCTCAATCGTAGTCATATCAATGTGTATTCCTCTTATTTCTTTTTTTATGTCTTATATTATTGCTTTACAGTGTACAGAGTTTGCAGTATGCGGTTATAGCAATGCGACAGATTTCTTGCTTTCTTCCAACGAATATTGATGTTACTACACGACTACAACAATGATACCATGTAATTTGAAATGAAGGAAAATTTTAATAACCAGCTTCTTCTTCGCTTTTCTAACCGAGGAGAACAACTTGTCAAGTATCCAATATAAATTAAATTTTTTATGGTGTAAATATTACCGCAATATCATTTTGTGGCTGAGATCATACATACCATATGGAACCCCAAGACCAAAGATACCACACTGTACTACGGGTTGAATTACCCCCCATCAAGAAGGCTCGCGGTCTACATCGCTCGATGGGGTTGAGTCACATTGTTTGCCCCCCTCGGGATAGTACGAGAGATAGCGGTATAACTAGTTGTAGTCAACAGGGTGATACGAGCTTACCTTCACCCGCATTACAGGGCCAAGGTCCTGACATCCCTGTGAATAGTCCACAGTCTAGTGATTTCAATGATATTTGGGTTCCGCAGGAGCAGAATGCCTTAGACATTGATCACCATTCATCATATCCCGATAACAGCATCAGCAGCAGCTCCTCTTCTTGTGGCCAGCAAAAGAAAGCACCGGGTTTGGCCAAACATCACAATGACGAAATACATCTAGAACCCAGCCCCAAAAGACAGCGCCAGTGGCCACAAAAACCTTTACCAAGATTCACAAATACTACTAGCATCGTTACCGCGACTAGTCCCATCTCATTACTTTTTTCTTCAGATGACAACAGCGCTGATCATAGTGTACTTTCAACCTCTAGCTTTGATGATCTCGAAGACTCCTTGTGATACTTTGAAATTGATTTTATTTTTTTGGCTGACTCGGCTTTTACACATCATTTTTGATATAACTTGTTGTAACACTACTGCCCTTCTAAAGTACGCGCAAAATATCTCATTAAATTTTGTTTGATAAGGGGGAACAAAAAAAAGTAGAAAAAACAAAAGAAAATTTTATGATTTTTGTGTTGCACTGAGTACTTGGAAAGCAGTGATACCTTCGTAAATCGAGCAGCCTCTATCATCGCTTATAAACCTATGTAACGTTTCTCATTTCCTTGAAGATTTTTTTTTTTTTTGAAATTCTATTTCAAAACCCATTCATTAGTTAGTTGTTGCTTGATTTTGTTTCCTCAAGAGGCAGCTCTTCTTCAGTTTGTGGCGAAGTCTGAGTTTGCCCTGTTGGAGTATTAGATTCGTTGGGTTGGTTGTCCAAAAAGACCGATTCTTCCACTTGATCCAGAGATGGCGAAGGTTCTACATCTTCGGGGGGTAGTTCTGAGGATGGGAATTCAAGGTTATTCTCCTCATCAGTGGAATCCGCAACAGCTCGCTTGTAATCGTCAACATTGTCGTATTCTTCAAGATTTTCAGAGATCAAATTTCCTTGTGCGTCTACAACCTTTTGAACTCGCTTGTACTTGGTCTCAAGCTTGATATTCTTCATGTTCTGCACTTGCTCAGGATCCAAAATCTCCCCCTTTTCATTTCGATAGACTACCTTTTCGACCTTTGAGCCCAGAGGAGGCTTATATGATGAGAAGGCGGTAGGCTCCTTTTGTGAACTTTCATCTGCTCCTTCCTTTTCATTCTTGTTTGCCTCGCTAGCAGTCTCAGTTTGAGTATCAGGGTTTAGAATGTTCTCCGAGTCATATTTCTTATAGAAATCATATGTTTCTGGGTACAGTCCACAGTTGAAATCCCATGTCGAGAGAAGTTTACTTTTCTCACAATTTGGTTTGGTCCATTTACCCCCATTCATGAGAGGTGCATACCAAAAGTGGACAGCTAGCGCAGACGCTGCAACCAATAGGGTCAAGAATGAAACAACAAATTTATTTTTAATCACCCTTGTTGTGAATATGTCCCATGTCTGTGTGAAAGCCATGATAGCAAAGTACAATGCAGGGAAATAGTGATGCAAAAATAACTGCCGCTGCATCAAGTAAAAGGGGAAATAATGAAGTGCCCACCCTGTAACGCTAGCGCCAACATAATGGTTATACTTTTGAAAAGCAGAATTTTGCTCATAGTCTTGGTATCCCCTCTGCCATCTGAGGATTGAGATGATTTTGACAAAAAGGAAAATGACAATTGCAGAACTGGACAGCCACCAAGTGACAAAGTTGCCGGTCAAGTATATATGACGGTGATGCTTGCCCCAAAAGTTGATACCTCTGCCCAAATAGAACCAGGATGGAGGACGCGATTCCCAGTTGTGGCTATCGGTGAGACCCTGATTGATAGTCCACATGACTTTATGAACTTCCAAAAACTTACCTAAAAAGTTTGGTTTCTTGAAATTGACCTTTTCATCCTTTTCAGTGTACATGGGATGTTCATTGTCTTCGATGACCCACAGTGAATTAGGACGGATTCCTTGACTGGTACAAAATACCTCTTGTTGTCCAAACCCCCATTCAGGTAACTTGGATTTTCTCGAAAACAGGGCGCATCCAGTTAGAGTATGGACCAAGCGAAATTTGGTCTCCAGGGCGCGAAGGGTATCTCTAGCTGGACCAGAAGGAGTTTGGGTAGGGTCAATTTCAACTCTAAAATAGTCATTTGCATCGCCTTCGAATCCCTCAGGGCCATAACAGCTAGCTTCATTAATCCAATCTGCATCAGCAAAGACAGGTCTGACTCCGTGGGAGTGAGCTCTACAATGGGTATTGACGTGTCGTAATCGAATAATGTCTCCATCTTTAATATAAATGGGGTCTCCCGATCGATAATCGGCTTCCATGGTCCGATTTTCAATTTCCCAAATATTGTTATCGTCCTTATGGGGATATAATGTCACTTGCTGTTGTCCCGAACCACCAGGATAATTATGTGAATGGCTGTGGAAGTAACCTCCATTGGTATTGACATGTCGAAACGTGATGCGGGCACCCAATGCCACATTTGCTGGAACGTCATCAATTGACTTGGAGTTGAGAGTTGACTGGAATTCAGGGCTCATGAATCCATCTCCATCTCCTGGATTTACAAGGCACAGAAAATGGATTGCAAACATGGCGAGATAAAACAAGGTAGGAATGAAAATAAGCCCAGCAGCTCGACCAGAAAAGTGTCGAACATACGTGCTGGGTTTGACGTTGAGATCCCCCAGTATCCTCCAAAGCTGGTTGAGGGTCACCGAACCGACCCATGCAATAGTAAAAAGTCCAACCCATTTCACGCTAGCAGTCGCGCCCAGACCAATACCAGTTACAAACAGATAAGACCACCAACCCTTTGAGAAAGGAGTTTGGTTTTCAAAGGCAAACCAGCCAAATGCAGTCAAGGCTGTACAGAAGACGAGGGGAGAGTCGAGGAGAATGTACCTCGATTGGGTTAGTAACCCATTCTCAAATGTAAGCAAGAGAGATCCAAAAAAGGCAGTAGAAGAGGTGCACCGGCATGAGATCATTGTCAAAAAGAAGAGGGGAACCGTCAAGGCTCCCAGTAAGGCTGGATAAAGACGCATGACCACGTAGGGAACATTGTTTTCAATGTATTCTAGACCAATTTCGCTGAAGGTGAAATGGCCGTCAAACCCGGCCAACCATGCAACTAAACCATAAAGCATCTTGGCTAAAGGGGGATGTACATCCATAAAGAACCTTCCCCTGATATACTTTGATGCAAATCCTCCGAAATGAACTTCATCAAATACGACAGAAGATGGAGATTCAAGATGAGCCAGCCGGGCATAGAAGGCTATCGACGTTATCAAGATGAATTTGATTTTATCTGACTTGGATAGATGACGGAGAGGATCGATCTTGGGCTTTGATGGCAGATAGTTTTCCTTTTCAACCGTCGCCCGATCTAGAGTCTTGTACTCGTAGGGGGCATCGCCCGGGCCTTTCATCGACGTGAGAGCCATTTGGCACAAAATAACCACCCTGGAATTAAAATGCTGTTGGACCTCTTTTCTAGGGTAAAATAATTTTCTATACCGTCGCGTGCTTAAAGTGATGTGGTTGGTAGCGCCCTGGCTTGGGCTTTTTCACCACGAGATGCCCAAAGAGGAAACAAGGGGGGAGGAGGAAGAAGAGAATAGCAGCATCTACTGCAGTATTAGTTTAAAATAGTATGGCATAGTAATTACATAGTGTACAAAAGAACTGGCAAAGGCAGCAGTCAATTGACAAGTTTCAATGAATGTAACAAGAGACTGTTGGATCATTCATTACACATGGGTTTAATCGGGATTTATGAATGTAGTGAGATGACATCTGAAAGAATAAACAAGCTACATCTGGACCTGAATATACCGGAAAGCACAAGACATACCAAATGACCCCTGCTAGAATGAAAATCACACCAACTAACTACGGCACCAGAAAAATTACCAGGTGATCTGATCTCTAAGGGACATAAACGTTAGGGCGGAGTCCATGGATCTTCGTGTTGTCGTGCGGCTTGTTGTTGTTGATTACATAATGCCCTTGGCAACCAAATGCGGGATCGTCTCCAACTTTGCCATCATCATCATCATCAGTCAGAGTGGGAGACCGTGCGATATAAATATACTCAGTCAACATTAATTGAGACTGAACCGCAAAGTATCCTTCTTTTTTGTTATTAATCTGTTTCTCATCTACTATTTTCGGGGTCAATTTGCCTGCGTGCCTATGTCTTATATCTTGATTTCAAAAATTCCTACTTCCAACGGTGCCTGGTCCCCCTTCTTCCTACGAATCTATTTGCTGTGAATCATTAAAAAATAAAGAAAACAAAAAATCTAGCCATGGGTAGGGAATCAAGAAGAAGCCGCTTGGGCCGGGCACCAATAAAAAAATATGGACAAAGTACTCCCGAGGTCAAGTCGGCAAAGGGTGATAAACCCAAGGGCTCATCTTTGCCCTCGGGTGGCGGCGACCTCGATAACCAACTTTTCAGTGCTCCGGATATTACTTACTGCGATCCTCTTGTAAAACCGGGACCCGTTCTGCCTCCGGAAATTATTGAGCAAATACTACATTACGTGAGTTCCAGGGATTGGAGAAGATGGCTCACTGTTCATAGTGATTGGTACTACATGATTGTACCCCTTATGTATCGCCAGCCTGTAATTAATGCCAATAATTACAAATCTTTTCTCGAGACTTTGGTCAAGAGACCGAGACTCGGCCATTTCGTCAAGATTCTCGACCTAGGCCCAATTATTCAGACCGGCAAGAATTCTTCAACAGCCAAAATGCTCCGCAAATGTTCTGCCAGTCTTGAAGTATTTCGAGCATCTCAAACAAGCTTCGGGTTCGCATCTCTTGTCAGCTTGAAGCATTGTCTGAATCTTAAGGAGCTCGACCTGAGTTGTGTTTCAGAGACAATGGATCTTCGAGATCTCTTTGCAACTATTCGCTACTTTAGCCAATTACGCAGGCTTTTGTTTCCCCGGTCTTCCATATATTGTCAAAATTTCGACATGGAGTGGCCCCCAAATCTTGAGTACTTGGGCATCTCGGGAGGACTATCGGATGAATTTGTCCGCAAAACAAGCTTCCCTCCCACAATTACAACCCTCACAGTGACCCACTGCCCTTTTATTAAAACTGAGAGTGTGTTACACCTGCTACGGAGTTTAGGTCCCAATTTGAAAGGGTTGTGTGTGGCTTATCCAATGCCGTTTCTTCGATTCGACGGACTCGACTCGGTCTTGACTATCTGTCCAAACTTGACGAGACTCAAGATCTCTCTCGACTATATAACAAGACGATTTGTGAGCAGGCGCAATGTACCACAGCCACATCCGTTACGCCATTTAGAGCTTGACTACAGCGGACAATTGGGAGCATTCCGCAAGCTACAAGCAGATGACATCAGCCTTGCAATTTTGGAGGATCGACTCCCAAAATTGACAACCGTAAGAGCTGCTGCAATTCTCAATTGGGGGCCTGGAGACGAGGAAGTCCTTGAATTGGCTGAGATCTTGAATGATAAGGAGACCGGTGGCCTTTACATTGTATAAACAATGATGAGGGTAGTTTTCTTTTTGAGATGATTATGTGTGATGACGAATTTTTCTATTTTCTTCTTTCTTTTTACTTTGCACTGATTACGAATAAGTTTCTTTTTTTTTTTTGGTGGGGCGCGGGTTGGAGAGGGACAAATGGACGTATGTTATGGGAATCTGCAGTTCACAAGTAAGCAAATTATATGTACGATTGTTTTTTTTTTTATTTGAAAAAATAAATTACTCTATAAGAATTACTTCTTTGATTCGCGGGCGACAATATGATCGACAGCGTGAAGCACATCGTCCTGGATTGTATTTGGGGTTGCATCATCAGGGATGTGATCGGTATTTTTAAACACACCCGTGCGGAGTAGTACAGTATACCAACCAGCATCATTGCCTCCCTTTATATCGGAGGCGGGATTATCCCCCACCATATAGGTGCGAGTGGCTGGTCCAGTAGATTGACCATACTTATATTTGCGCCAGTCATCAGCCAATTGCTTTGCGTAATCATACGTCACTTTGAACGGTTTACCAAACACATGGTCATAGAGGGGCAGTCCGCCAGTCATGAGCCGATACAAATTATGGATGTTTGCTCGAAACGATCCTTGTCCAAATCGGGGTTGAGGGTAGCTGGTAGCCCATAGTAAATCATTGTTTGAAAAATAGATGGGGAGATGACCTTGTGCACTTGTGGGGTCACGATAGTCTCGGTAGGTGCCAAACTTTCCCTTATCAGATAAGAGTAGATCAATGATGATTTGCTGATCGGTGCCAACGTCTCGGGGATCGTTAAAGACAAATATCGCATCAATCTCGAATGGTTTATCTTTGTTAAACAGATCCCGAGGCTGAGCATATCGCTCAATTTCATGTTTGGAGAATCGGTGGAATGGATTTACCCCCGGGGCCGCTGCGACAATATCAGCTGGGATTGTCACTTTTTTGAACCCATACCTAATGTTTTTGAGTTAGAGAATAAGTTCCATTTTTCACTTCACTTCTTCCACACACACACCTACCCTAAGGCGACATGCCGGCAGATATCCTTGTCACCTCCGGCAACGTAGATGCTTTTATACTTGTCCTTGAGATATTTGAATGGGGTATGAGATAGAAGGATCTGATTTAAATTGATCGGGTACTAAACATGAAGACGCAAAATATAGTTGGTGATGCATTAGTTACACGATATATGAAGGACACAACAAAATCAAACGTATCATCTCACATCAATAGCATTTGATATAGCATCAGCCCGGCTCTGCTCAGAGACACCTCCGCCGTTAGTGACAAGAACCCTATTCGTTGGAGTCAGTGTATAATATTCCTTTATGTTCTATTTTTATGATATATTATATGCAAGTGCATTATTCTCTTACCAAGGAATGTTATTCTTGTCAAGTTTCAGGAGTGCTTCTCGGGCACATCTTATGGGTTCGTGTCCTCGAACTAGTACTCCATCAACACTGTCACAGACCAACTCCTTGTCAGTATAATAAATTCATTAACATGCATGCAACAATAAAGAATTGAATCATTTACTCAAAAACGACAGCGCAGTCCTTTGGTTGATTATTGCTCGAGTACTGTCGCCGGGTTAAATTGACTCGTAGTGACCTTCGAGCAATGCAACCAAATGAATGACCTGCTTGGGGGAGGCCAACGTTTGTCAATCTGCAAAGCAGCATCGAAGTGAGTTTTTCAGCAATCAAAGAAAAAGCAGCTTACAATGAGTCGACCTTGTATCTACGGTATCTCGGAGATTCAGGAGCAATCAATGGTATAGTATAGCCTCTCATAGCGCGGCTCCGGACTAGCAACGATGGGACGGGGTAAAATAACGGTAATGCCCACACTTGTCCCGATTAGGACTAGGTTAACTACTTCCTTTGTTCTCTGCCTTTCACCTGGACGAGAGACAATATGACTACGGGGTCTGTCACTGTCTAAGTCCATAGTTTTATCCTTCCCATGTGTTGATAGAACGTGGCTTGTTTGTCAAGACTCTGATAATGTGCAATGGCTGTACAAAGGGTTTTGGCCATAAACTGAAACGTTATTCGGCAAGAGCTTTTACGAACTAAAGTGAGTGAATTTTGAGGGTTAGCCAAGACAAGGAAATGTTGTTGTTGGAGGCCTTGAGTACGGTAGCCAAGTAATTATGAGAGATGAACGCTCAAGAAAAACGTTGTAGGGTTTGAAGAGTATCTTCCCCATCAATAAGAAGCATTTTTTGACACCCCCCCCACCGTGGAGAAGGGACTCTGGGAGTAGGAGAAGGGATGGAAATAATGATGGGGTAATTTACTGGCCTGGAAAGTTCAGATACTACTCAAGCAAAACTGTTCTCAAGAAGGGGAGGTCCGGGGCGAGGAGGTGAGGTTACTGGAGTGGGGAAAACTAATGCTAGTGGTAAGTTGGGACGAGCGAATAGGGCATTGTAGGTATGAAGCCAACCTTCTGTGCGACGAGTGGCTGGAGATGTCAGCTGGTAGTTCTGGTGCGTCCAAACCACAAGGTCGAGAAGTTGAAGAGCGAGCGAGACATGACCAGGGAAAAGCAGGGAATAAAGCCATATCCGAAAAAAGAAGGTGGGAAAAATTAAATTCCGAAACTGGAAAGATGGAAGAAGGAATATTCCCGAAAATGGAAAAGAACTTTCTTGGATGGAAAGAAAGGTACCACAGAAATTAATTCTGCTCTGGTCGTCATCATCAAGACGTCGAGAATCGCTAGGTACGAAGTGAATCTGAGCCGGAAAAGAAGAAAGGGCCAAGATAACGGACTACAAACTGATTTGTCGGCGGCGGCTTCTCTTCTGGAAGCTGTAGGGCCACAGTTTCGTATCTCAACTTCTCGACAATCAGCTTGTGTGTGGGATACGTGTCTTTTTCTTTATTTTCCACAGTTCCAGCAGCCAAGTGTATTATGTCAAATTCTAGTAAAGCTAATTCTAATGCTGATGCTAACAATAAACAAATGTTTGAGCCCAATAAAGATAGAATGCATAACGTTTAATCATGAATCATCATCTGTACCAGCGCGAAGTCGCGCCAGACATGCGCCACTGCAAAACACCCGTTGAATGGTGACTTTATCATTACCACATACTCCGTCCCACCATTCATAAACAAATCCCAGAGGTTCAATGATAGGGGAACGGTGACAGACCCCACAGGAATTGCGAAGACGAACCATATTTCTTGCTCGTTCAACCCGCAGTCTAACATGTGGTTCGAGATTCCACTCCTTGTTCTCTCTTGCGCTAGCTCGGTATTCGCCAATAATCCTAAGACACATCTCGGACAATTTAGCTGGTGAAGCAACAATAGCCGGCTTGCTCGCGTATGGCATATCCCAATTGCAACTACTAGCGGATACTGTCCGAACAAAAGATCCCTGACGTTTACTGCTCGACCGGCTAAATGTTCTGCTAAAAGACTTGCATCTACTGCCAGCTACCTTGCTGTCGGCAAAATACTCCGTATCGAGCGAGCGGAAAACCAACCTCCTCTGTGCGGTTCCCGACGACGGGGGAGGAGATATCACCCCATTATCATCTTCTAAATCGTTCTCACCAGGCAAAGGAAAGTCAAAGATTTCTTCTGGCGGTGGCTTCATGGCATTTGGGTGCAAGGTAAGAGTCCGGAGATTGGGGAGCTCGAGGATTTGTGAAGGTAAAAAGGTTAGGTGATTACTAGCTACCGATAACTCAATAAGGTTCTTAAGTCTTCCAATTCCAGAAGGAATTTCCTTAAGATTATTCCTTCGTAAGCTCAGAACAGTAAGGTCTGCAAGGTCAAAGAGATAATGAGGAAGATCAGTTATTTCATTGCCAGAAAGAAACAGCCGAAGCTTGGGAGTCAGAGCATGACCTTCGCCTCCTTTGAAACTGACCATCCCTTTAAGATCTTGGACCTCCTCCGGGACTTCTGTAAGTTCCAAGTCACTATTGCCTAACGGTTAGTTATATCAGTAGCGAGTCTCAAGGAATAGTAGGAACATACTTCAAATCGATGTCCTGTTGGCCATTTTCAATTGCATTCTGGATAATATGTCGAGCTCTAACCTTGGGTTCCCATTCGTAGACACCTGGGTCTTGGTCCTCTTCATCTTCCACGTCGTCGTTGTCGTTTCCCCTGGAGCCCAATCCCGGAGCCGGTCGAAGAGGAGGAGAGCTAGCAGGCAGAGCCAAAGACCAATCTACCCCGTCACTGCTGGAATACCGGTGCATCCGCTTGTATACGGGCCTCCCCCCTGACTCAGACACAAGAGGGCTATCAAGAATTTCTTCGTCAGGACTATACATATCAGAAGTGGAGAAGTCGCGTTTTTGGCCCTCGCGGATAGTAGACAGCGCCAGTTTCTCTGGAACACGGGACTGATCGTATGCGAAAGGCAAAAGAGCTCGAGTTGGTTGAGCAGCCATTTTTGTTATTATAGTAAATATGAGAATCCGATAAATATATATCTAAAAACAAACTCCAGTATGTGTCATGTCACGTCACGTCACAAGAGCTTGTTGACATTCCAAAAAAAAAAAAAAAAGTCGCGTACCTAAAAAGATTAATGTCCCAACCAAACCTGGAGAAGAGCACCCCAAAAACCAAAGTAAAGGACAAGAGACAAACTGACACAAAATGAAGCGGAGATTGATCTCGTACGAGGAAATTGCTGGACCAAAGCCAGATGGAGGCGAGCGTCCAGAGAGAACCGGAAAAAGACGACAAACAGCTGTGGACCTTTTACGGCAACCAAGCGATCAACAAGAAGACAATGATGATGTTGATGATGAAGAAGCTAGCAGTAAAAGCTACACTGCCGGGCCAGTGAACCCCGAGACTGGCCAGCGAGCTGCTTTCCCGGGAATCCCCGAAGGACTCGATTTAGAGCTGACTCAGGTTGCCGGGGACAATGGGATCGATTTTCTCGTTGCTGTGCGAACTGAGGCCAAACGGCTCCCGCATTTTGTGGCTGCGACAAGGACAACAACAACAGCAAGAAGAGGATCAAGTAATGATGGTTCAAGTAATGGGGTTAGTCAGGCACAACAGACTAGTGTTGTTGGACCTTTCCAGTTGGACCCCGAATACCAATCCAGCGTTCGCCAGAGATACAATGATATGCATACCAGGGTCAATTCGCTTCTAGCTGCTGGCAGTGATGGTTCTACTCATCTCGAACCACACCCAAATAGCCATGCCGGATGGAAGTCCTTCATTCTCCAATCAGATCGTACTCCTACGCTCGAGTTGGTGGCCAGTCTCGACATGGAGGCTACGTTGAGGCTTCTCGAGTACTGCCGAAAGTGGGTCCAGTCGGATATGTCCCCACTCCTTTCTCAGTGGCTGTTTGCCCTTCTTGTCAGGCTGCCTCCAGTCTTGCTTGGAGACGATATCTCGGTTTTGAGAGAACTTTGCAAAGTGTGCCTCAAAATCGTACAGACAAAAGTCAGTAAGAAAAAATATACCATTTTCTCTTTTAACCTTTTCAACATTGCCTACTGACTCTTACATATTGAAAAAATTTAGAATACAGACCTGTCGCCACAAGACCTGTCTGCGTTTACCTCTGTAATATACATTGTAGGAGTAATATTTGGACAAAAAGATCTCATAACGAATGATACGTGACAAAATACTGTGCCCTGTCATTACGTAGCATTTAATGATTGTAAATTTCTTAGCTAGATGGTGGCTTTGGGCCGGGCCCAATGGCGTTCTGCTTGCGGAATTTTTCGTGAATCCTGGTAATCTGCTCATCGATATCACTTGACTTTGCCGCTGCTTGAAGTTTTGCTGTCTCGGCGCTAGCAGCATAACCATCCCACTGGACTGCATTTACTAGAGCCTGCCGCTTTTGCCGTTCCAGCTCATTTGGACTGATGGCATTCCCAGCAGAATCAAAGATATCGTCCCTTGAACTGGCCAATCGTTTAATGTTGGCGGATACTTCCTCAGTACTAAGATTTGTAGTACTTGCTCGCTCATTTGCAATTCTGCGCTGTTCCTTCCATTTGGGATCTAAAAGCTCGATCCGGCTATGTTCAGAGTATTGAGAGGCCGGAACAAGCTGCTTGCACACGGGGCATGTGAGTCTCTGCTCCTCGGGCTGTCTTCGATTCTGTAGTCGAGTACTACCGCTAGGCCGTATTTTACTCGGATCGATTGGTGGAATTTGTCCAGTTGGTACCTGCTGCCTTGAGACAGGTTCTTGTTGTGGTATAAGGTCTGTTTCTGATGTTGGTGGCGCCTCTTCAATCCGTTTGAGGGACATTTCCTGTTGTTCTTCCAGTGAGGCGTGCTGTAGCTCGGCTAAAGAAGTTGGTCGGGGAAGCTGGGCCCTTTCGTCCCCCTCAGAGAAATCAATCGTCTCGACAAGTACAAAGTCTTGCCAGTCAATCTGAGCATAGGCTATCCTATCTGCTTCGGCCTGTTGAGCAGCTTTTTTGTTTTCTCTGGCCCGGAATCTCGCATAGTCTGCTCGAACTTTTGCCGATCTCAACACCGACGCCCGATCAGCTATATTGTCCTCTAAGCGCTTCATCATACTATTGGATGGGATTATTACCTTATTATACTGCTCGACCAGTCTAGTGAAGTACTGATAGAGTGAGTGGGTTGGGCGTAAAAAATCAAACTGGTGGTTGCGAGATTCCTTTTGGGCAAGCGTCGTCATGAACTGGCGCCCGTTGACGGCTACAAAGAGCGCAGTCAACCGAATGATGTCGATATCTTGAGGTGAGGCCACAGGCAATTTAGCAGAAAACTCGAATGGAGTTGGTTCGGGTGGAGGTTTAAATTTGTCATCTGTTCCCTCCCCCGACTTGGCAGTACTGCCCCCACGTATATTGGATAACGGGGTTTTACCTGCATTGTATTCATCCAACCGCCACTCGTAATAGGCATGGTACGGATCTGCAGGATTTAGAAAACTGAACTTGATATTGTGTTGTTCATTTTCCCTGACTCGCGATTCAAACTATGATTGTTTCCAATAACGTATTAGTACAAAATCTAGTGTTTAAAAACCCTCTTTCACACTGCACTTACAGCCACTCCGTTTCTATGAACGTAGCTCGCGGTCTTCTCGATGATCTCTGTAGAGTTGTTTCAGTCAATACCGGTGTGAAAGAAACTAAGCAAGTAAAAACCAACCTCGGATATCGGGTGGCGGCAGGATGACACCGTCTGGTGCTTCAATGGACCTCGCAACATCTGCGGCACTCATAGTCTGAGTGGCCATATCCTCAGAAAGTTGTCTCTTTCTTCCGATCCTCTTCTTACTTTGAGGATCAAAATTCCTTTGGGTGTCGATGATGTTCTTCTCCCAAGACCGGAGCCCAAACCCACCACCGACCGACACCCATCAAGTCCCTGTTCTACGTAAACCCTCATTATTTCTCAATCTCATTCATCATAAGACATGTCTTCTGACGGTAGGATTATTAAAGCGGATAAGGACTTTTCCAAGCAGCTTGATGAGGAACTTCCGGAACTTGACAACCTTGCCAAGGTGAGTGTAGTGACTGTAATGAATAAGCAGGCATTTAACCACTAACACTCAGTTGATTATAGACAAATTTAGAAGGAGCTCTGGAACGATTATCTGCTTTAGAGAAACAGACCAGACAAGCAGCTGATTTACCATCTACAGAGAGAGTGTTAGTGGCTATTGTCACTGTTTGCAAAAATGCTAAGGAATGGAGGCTACTAGGAGAAGAGATCCAGATTCTGTGTAAAAAGCATGGCCAACTTAAGCAGGCAACTACCAAAATGATCCAGACTGTGATTGGGTTCCTCGATGAGATTCAGGATCAGGTTGCCAAAGTAAACATGATTGAGACTATTCGGAGTGTCACGGAGGGCAAGATCTTTGTTGAAAATGAACGAGCAAGGGTGACCCGAATGCTAGCCAAGATAAAGGAAAAAGAGGGGGACGTTGCTGCCGCTGCTGAGCTTATGACTGAGCTACAAGTCGAAACATATGGAAGTATGGACCCGCGCGAAAAGACAGAGTTCATTTTGGAACAGGTAGAGCTATGCATCAGACGAGGAGACTTTTCCCAGGCCAGTATTCTGAGTCGCAAAATCACCACTGAATACCTCAAAGAAGAGGCTGTCGTTGATCTCCGAATCCGTTACTACGAACTAGTCATCCAGATTGCTCTCCACGAGGACCAGTATCTAGATACTTGCAAGTACTACTACGCTATATATGAAACTCGTCAAATCTCTGAAGATTCTAGCCGCTGGAAACCAGTGCTGGAAAAGATTGTGTATTATGTGATTCTCACTCCTTACAACAACGAGCAATCTGATCTCATCCACCGAATTGCAATTGACCCTCACCTCCAAACCCTACCTGTGCAGGCGGAACTTATTAAGTCATTTACAACCGATGAACTCATGAGGTGGCCCAAGATCAGTGAAACGTATGGAGAAACACTCAAACAGAGTAGCGTTTTCGGAGGAGGCAAAGATAAGAAAGCCGTCGATAGATGGAATGCGTTAAGGAAGCGAGTCATTGAACATAACATCCGAGTAATATCGAAATACTACACCCGCATTTCTTCTGCCCGACTCAACAGTCTCCTGGATCTTGAAGATAAAGAGACTGAACGGTACATCTCTGACCTAGTTACCCAGGGCACTATATATGCTCGGATCAATCGCCCAGAAAAAATAGTCACGTTTGCTAAGCCTCAGGATGCGGATGGACTTCTCAACGAATGGGCAGCCAATATCTCGAGCTTGCTGGGACTGGTGGAAAATCTTGAACATCTTATTACAAAGGAGGAAATGATGAATGTTATAAAGGCATCATAATTAATTAGTCTTCTATTAATGATATTGTCTTAATAAAGCGAATATAAAAATCTACTGTAGACTACTTTTTAGAATACCGCTTTATCCGCCCGAAAAATCGTTATAAACTAGAAAGTTGCAAGTTTATGTCCCAACATTGCCACACCCTTCCCAAGAGCCAACACTCACTAGACCAAGGCAACTAAGATCAAACAGAATCATCATGGGTGGCGGAGATCTCAATTTGAAAAAGTCATGGCATACAGGTTTGATCAAAAATCAGGCGGCAGTTTGGAAACGTGAGCAGGAGGCACTGGAAGAACGCAAGAGAATCCTCGAGCGGCAAAAGGAGATTCAGGAGGAAAGAGAGCGCAATGAGCTTCTTGCTATGCAGGATGCCGCCGGGGGCAGGAAAAGACTCGACCGAGTGGACTGGATGTATAACGCTCCTCAAAGCGGTTCATTAGGTACCACGGAAGAGGCAGAGGCATATTTGCTGGGCCGCAAGCGAATTGACAGTGTACTCATCGGTAAAGACACGGAAAAGCTCCAAAAAGATTCAGGTGTTGATTCCTATTCGTCTAGAAATGACCCGTCCAAACTGACATCGTCAAGAGACATTGCTGCCAAGATTCGACAGGATCCAATGTTGGCCATAAAACAGCAAGAGCAGGCTGCAATGGAAGCTGCAGCCCGTCGACAGCAGCTCAATGGTGCTCGTTCTAACCAAGCTCGAGCTCGCGCTCCTGCTCGTGAGATACCGCATAGAGAGCGACGGCGCCGCGTCTCATCAAGCTCACCAGATCGACGTCACCAATCTAGTCGTGTTGACAGGCATGAACGAGAATATTCAAGACGTTTGCCAAGGGATAGTTATCGGAACGGTCGCCATTCTTCTGAGCACTCTCGCCGGTATATCTCTAGGAGCAGGTCTCCCGAGAGTCGCAGAGACTATGAACCCCAATCGAGACGATCAAGACATGAGGATTCTAGAGAGGATTATCCAAGACGTCGTCAACGCACCGAGGATCGGCATTATAATAGCCTTAGAAGACCTAGTCCACGAAATGACGAAAAGAATGAAGAGCAAGAGCGGGCGCAGCGATTGGCTGAAATGCAATCCAATGCCGACGAGCTCGAAAAGGAACGGAGTTCAAGGTTAGAGCGGATTCAAAAAGAAGAGGATAGAGCTCGACAGAGAGACGAAGACGATAAACGGAAAGCGGCAAGATATGGAGGCCAAGGGGATTTCTTAAGAAAAGTGAATAGCGAGAGATTCTCAGGTAGTATCGAGCGATTAAGGGCAGGAAGAGGCGCTATTTCTGCTACGGCGGACTCTTGAGGCAACTGATTTACAATTTTTTTTGTGTTTTCTTTGGGTTTGGTGTATGTGTTATAATATTGTTGTTCAAAGAACGCCACAACTTTTTCAGTTTCAATGCTTTATGGCATGTGTAGAAAATAATTAATGTACAAGGAAATAAGTGATACCCAGCCATCACCGTAAAACTAGTTACCAACGACTTTATACTTTTCGCCTGGCTCCAGGTTGACAATGACTTTGCAACTGGGCCCTACAATGAAAAGTCCCGGAGGCCTACTGCCAAGGGCCTGAACAGCGTCTACGACGTATTGGAGGGTGGTATAAATCGTACGTTCGTCGTGGCAAGTTGCCCTCTCCACCACGGCACAGGGGAGATCGGGAGGGTAGCGGTTGGATCCAATCAAATTGTCGGTGAGATCATCGATTCGATTTAACGACATGAGGAATATTGTGGTGCGAGTTGGAACATACTCTGGTATTTTTGGAATGGCCCCCTTACGACCAACTCCCGTGCACACAAGGACTTGATCAGCAACGTCTCGGTGGGTTGGGGGGATATTTGCTGACAGAGGAGCAGCCAAGGCTGAAGAGATTCCGGGAATAACTTGCGGGGAGTACCCATGCGTTTCAAAGAAAAGAGTCTCTTCCGCCCCTCGACCAAAAATGTATGGGTCGCCTTGTTTTAACCGAACAACTGTTTTGCCCTCACTCAGGGCATCCAGCCCCATCTGCTGCAGCTGGTCCTGGGCAGCATCGGCGTTTCCAGGAAACTTTTTGGCAATGAATACTTGGGTTCTCCGAGGGATCAAGTCGAGGACTCCTGAAGGCACCAACTTGTCAGCCAGTACTAAATCAGCGGCATTGATTGCCTCCACCGCTGCGGTGGTCAGTAGTTTGGGATCGCCAGGGCCCGAGCCGACTAAAAGGATTTTGCCTTTTTTCAACCCCCTCGTAGGCGATGGGCTTTTGTTGAGACTCCTGTAGGTATCGGAAAGATCTTCAATGGAGATTTCTCCGAGCGATTCCAAGGGATAATATTCTACAATCTGCGAGAGCCATCGTATCCGTTTACGCTTCAGACTGTCACCATATTCATCTTGTATCACATTAACGACGAGTTGATTGAAATCTGCAGATTGAATAGCATCATCGTCCTCCTGCCCCGGGGTGAAATCTTCTGCTGCTGCCGCTGCTTTGGCCTTATCAATTGAGCGGATTTGCTGGCGAAGAGATCCTACATTCGAGCATGCCTGAGCAATATTTGCTGGCAAGGATCCCGCTATATGGCGCTTTATTCGATTTGCCAGCCGACATCCCGATCCAGAGGTACTAACTCCAATATGCAAGGGGCCATCCTGATAAGTTGAGAGAAGGGTGAAAGTGGACAGATCCTGGGAGTCCGTGACGTTGACAGGGATTCGTAAACGTTTACATGTTTTAGAAATTTCTAAGGCAATTGCATCTGTGGGAGCAAGTGTCACAAATACAAGATCAACCACGTTATCCACCTCAGGCCTCCCCAAAGAAGTGAGATGGGTTATTTCAAATTCCCGGTCAAAATGTATGATCTGACAGTTATTATCAATATCCGATGGCTGGCTAGCATTAGCAGCATCACAACCGCCACCATTTTCCTGTGTTTGATGATTGTAGTCAAATATTACAACTTTTGAAGCTCCAGCTTGTGCGCATTTCCTAGCTCTATCGGCTGCCAGAGGACCGTTCCCGACAATGAGATGGGTTTGACCGGTGCACGATAAAGAAGTTAGGAGCATGGTAAGACCAGCGTTCTTGTTTCAGTAGTAGTAGTTTCAATGCCGGTCCATCACAATTTGTAATGGCCAATTACCTCGAGGCCAAATCCTCGGTGGTCATCTCTCGAAAAAAACAAAAAAAAAAAAAATTGGTGAGCCGCACAGCCGGGAGGAAATGTCATCAGCCACAGTCATGATTGCGTGCGCCACCATCGGCGCCACAAATGGGATCTTCAAATTTTCTTTTTGGATAGGGGTTCACGAGAGTCAGGTTGGGGACAACAAAACAGTCACAAATTAAAACGACGCACAAAATACGCAAAATGTGGTTGCTAGGGTCGAATATGAGGGGACAACCGACGCAAAAAGAGGGCCCAGACAAACTTGTTGGAACGTCGTCGACACCAAAGAAATAAATTTCCACTGCGAAAAGGTTTTGCCTCTGTTTAACAACAACAACAAATTACAGCGTATTATAATCTATTCAATATGGTTTTAGCTCAAGATCTTGTAAGTCAGAAAGAAGAGGATAACAGATTCACTGAATACTAATCTGTTGTGGCGATTTCTAGTTAAACCCTTCTCCTGCCTCCGAGCTCAGGAAGCACAAACTCAAGATGCTCGTCCCTGAGCCTCGATCTTACTTTATGGACGTCAAGTGTGCGTTAAAGAATTATCTGAAATACTGGATTGAACTCTATGACTGACTTTTATTTGATTTAGGCCCTGGATGTTTCAACATCACCACTGTCTTTTCGCATGCTCAGACTGTCGTCACTTGCGGTGGATGCTCAACCATCCTTTGCCAACCTACCGGTGGCAAAGCCCAACTCACTGAGGGCTGCTCTTTCCGGAGGAAATAAATGATTTTTCATCAAAATCAAATCAAAAAGACAAATTAAAAAAAAAATTAAATTAAAAAAATACAATAAAAAAGAAATAACAGCAACTTTCTCCAGGAATCTTTACGATCTTGCTGTCCGACTCTTGCGGGATTTTGATTTAGACGGCAATTGTACATTTTTTGTTTTTGCTCTTATTATTTTTATGTTTGAAATACATATGGCTCCTGGCTGAAGATTTTTCTTATCTCTTATAATATTTGGCTGCATTAGTCTCAGATGTGTTTTATAACACCTCTCCTGCATATGGAAATTCTCTTTTCATTCGTAAAGTACAATCTGTTTGTAGATCCGCTCTCGTCTCTATTTGTCATATCTAACTGAATTGATGACCTAGAGAGGGAAGGTGTTTCAGAAAGGAAAAACTTACTTTGTGACATAAAACCCTTACACTACGAGCCATGTCGGGCAACCAAGAGGAACAACTCAACAAGGCGACTGAGGATCTCTCCATAGAGAATTCTGGCACCAGCAAACCTCCTGAGCAAGTTATCCTAGGGTGCGTTTGTTGTTGGTGATGGTGGTTTCTTTTATCCAGTCTAATACTTTTTTTTTTCCCGTTTAGTGAGGATGGTAAACCTTTATCTAAAAAGGGGTTGAAAAAACTGGAAGCGGCCAAGGAAAAAGAGAGAAAGAAGGCCGAGAAGGCAGCCAAAGCTTCTCAAGAGCAGGCTGCTCGAGAAGCTTCAGAAGTTGTAAGCGACAAAGTTGGTATGTTCTTGACAACTCATGACTCACCCCATGTATTTTTTTTTTCACTTGTAGGACTACGCCAAGGATAACTATGGGACTCTCCCCTTGAATCAGAGCGCCACTAAGACCGGAGTTAAGAGAATTCAGATTGGTGATATCGACAAATCTTGGGGAGGCAAGCATGTCGTGTTTCGAGCTCGAGTTCACACTTCTCGTCTGCAGGGCAACAAGATGGTCTTCCTTGCTCTCCGACAGAGAACTGCTGTTATTCAAGGTCTAGCGGTTGTGCAGCCAGAGAAAATCTCTAAACAGATGGTCAAGTGGATTGGAGCCATCAATCTGGAATCAATTGTTCTGGTTGAAGGAACAGTATCAGCTTCTCCCGAACCAATCACTTCGGCCACTATTCAAGACGCCGAAATTCATATCTCCAAGCTCCACATCATATCGGCTACTATCCCTCAACTCCCCATTCTTATTGAAGATGCCTCTCGAACCGAGGCTGAAGCGGAGGCGGCAGGTCTTCCAGTAGTGAACCTCGACACTCGTCTCAACAATCGAGTAATTGATCTTCGCACTGTGACCAACCAAGCCATCTTCAAAATCAATCATGCTGTGACTAACCTGTTTAAGGAGTATCTACGAAACATCAGCTTTACCGAGGTTCATACTCCAAAGATGCTTGCTGCTGCCTCCGAGGGAGGAGCAAACGTATTCAAAATCAGCTACTTTAAGGGGAATGCCTTCTTGTCGCAATCCCCCCAGTTTCATAAGCAGATGCTGATTGCTGCCGATTTTGAACGTGTCTACGAAGTGGGTCCAGTATTCCGTGCTGAAGATAGCAACACCCATCGGCATCTGACAGAATTCACTGGGCTCGACATGGAAATGGCGTTTGAAGAGACTTACGACGAAGTGATTGATGTCCTGGTCAGCATGTTTATGTTTATCTTTGAGCAGCTCCGTAAACGGTACAGTAAGGAGATTGAACTGGTGCGAAAACAGTATCCAGTTGAGGAGTTCAAACTCCCCAAGGATGGGAAAATGGTCCGATTGCATTTCAGGGATGCAGTGAAAATGCTTAAGGATGCCGGTAAGGACCAAGGTGACTTTGACGACTTGTCGACCGAGAATGAGAAGTTTTTGGGTCGTCTTGTCCGGGAAAAGTATGACACAGACTTTTACATTCTCGACAAATTCCCCTTGGCTGTGCGACCATTCTACACAATGCCTGATCCCCAAGACTCTCGATACTCAAATTCATACGATTTCTTCATGCGCGGTGAAGAGATTTTATCCGGTGCTCAGCGAGTCCACGATCCCAACTTTTTAAGGGAAAGAATGAAAGCTCATGGGCTCGACCCCCAGTCCGACGGCTTCAAATATTACGTGGATGCATTTACCTACGGTGCTCCTCCTCATGCCGGGGGTGGTATTGGATTGGAGCGCGTCGTCATGTTCTTTTTGGATCTCAAGAATATCCGCCGAGCAAGTCTATTCCCCCGTGATCCTCGCCGTCTCAGACCTTAAAAATGGTACTACACAAAAAAAAAAAAGTTCAAGATCAAGGAAGAAAGAAATTAATAAAATGACATTTATGTTTGCTTTTTTTCCCTGTATAATATGTAAAATAAATGGCCAGTTAGATTTTTCTTGTAGCGCGCCAAGTGGATATATCAAACGATGCACGTCTTCACGTGACTTTTCTGAAGCCGCACTCCCAAGAAAAGTTGCGCCGCGTGGGAACATATTTACCAAGAGCAACCAACACAAACAAAGGGGGGGGGAAAAAGAACGGGCAAGGAGAAAGAGAGGAAACGCGAACAACTTCACGAGAAAGCGGACCACCGAAAAAGGACAAGGGCCGCGGATCAGGCAAATTAATAAAAGAGAAAGGAAAAAAAATCTCGATAATTTTATAAAGAGTTTATTATTATCAGGGAGGAGATTATAACCCTCAAGAAAGGGCAAGAAAAGAAAAACCTAACTAATATTAATAAAAAGCAAGAGGAAGCAAAAACGTAGAGAAAAGAACACTTCTTATTTCTCTCTCCTACTGCTCCCCAATCTCTTTTGTGGTTCCGATGCCATTTTTATCGAGTCTACGGAAAGTAGGCGGGAATAACAGCCATTCATCCTCTGGAAACTCCAAGGGCAATAAAAAAGCATCTAAATCGGGCGACAGTTCAGAAACCTCCTCTCCACAACCGCAACATGAGCGGCCATCTGAGGATCAGTCGATAGAGCAACAGGACAATGAATCCATTAACAACAATGGAACAGTGCAATCACAATCGCGCGGAGATCCGTCCTCGTCGGCACGGTTATCAGCGCAAAATATCACTCCTGTTCTACATTCTTCTCGAGCAATCAACAGTTTTGAAGTCAAGACTGGTCCCGGACAAAAGCCGGTCAATGGCTCGGTCGATTCTCTTCCTATCTCCTTGTCGAGCCCAGCCTCGAGAATGGCGCAACCTCAACTGCACCATCAATCATCTTACCCTGCTATGCAGCAACAAGGAGGAGGAGCTGCAAATCCATTCAAAAAGAACCCATTCATACCCCATACCCCACCAATGAATCGACTAGATTCACCAGGAAGCAGTCCCGGGGCAATGATGTTTCACCACCACCAGCAGGGGCCTAGCGGCTTAGCCCGATCGTCAGCAAGTCCATTTCTTGGAAACTCAAACAAGCCTGATTCCCCAAAGAGTCCGAAACCCTATCCCTGGTCTCGACAACCCTTGTACGGAAATCGACAACCATTCCCTCGCTACGGACATGCCAGCAATAACGTTGCTACTCGATCGGGGGATATCTTTGTCTTTAGCGGTCTTGAGGGAAACGATGCTGTCAACGATCTTTGGGTCATCAATGCCAGTAAGTGTGAAATAATGCAAAATATATTCAAATCTGAAATTTCTAACTGACTTGACTAGACTCGTTGGTCTCCAGCCAATTGCCTAATGACAACTGTCCTAGTCCCCGTGTTGGTCATGCCGGTTTATTGATAGGAAACGCGTTTGTTATCTTTGGCGGTGATACCAAAATCGGGAAATCCCAGTCTCTTGATAATGCCATCTACTTTATGCATACAAATACCCATCAATGGACCACGGCCCAGATTGAGGATCCATTGCCGTGTGGAAGATACGGGCATGCCCTAGCCGTGATTGGGCCAACCCTGTATATGTTTGGTGGACAGGCTGAGCATCATTTTTTCAACGACCTATTTGCATACGACTTTACAAAACTTTACGAAGAGGGCCACAACTGGGTCAGTTTATCATCCTCTCCGACACAGACAAGACCTGCACCCCGAACAAATCATACCATAATAGCCTGGAATGGTAAATTATACTTGTTTGGAGGTACAAATGGCCAGAAATGGTTCAATGACACATGGTGCTACGATCCTGCCACAAATGCTTGGACAGACCTCAAAGTGACTGGATTTTTACCTCCTCCCTGTGAAGGTCATGCAGCCGCCCTTGTAGACGACATCATGTATGTATTTGGGGGACGCTCAGAATCGGGATCGGATCTCGGTAGTTTATCAGCACTTAAACTATCTAATTTGAGATGGTTTACATTCCACAATATGGGACCTGCTCCGAGCCCCCGATCAGGTCATTCAATGACGGTATGTGGATCCAACATTATTGTTCTTGGCGGTGAGCCCGCTGCTGGTCAGCATGATGACTGTAACTTTGCATATATTCTCGATACCACTAAGATCAGATATCCTTCTGCTGGCCCATTCCCCCAACAGCATAAAAAGAAACCTTCATATTCTCAAGTCGAAGGTTCCGATACCTCCTCTTTAGATCATCACCATTCTTCCGGGTTTCAGCAACAACAGAAAGATGGAGTGCGTATCTCGCGAACTCTAAAATCCCCCGTAGAGGTAGTAGGGCCCCCTACGAATGGGCAATTCCCGTCTCCTACTTCTGCTGCTCAATACAATGTTGTTGAAAATGCATCTCTGAATAACTCTACAAGTACTTTCCCTTCTGCTGTGTACAATTCTTCACGAACTTCAACCGGTTTTATTAATCAGGAACCTGTCATACAAGAACAAACAGGGGGTGCTAGTGGGAGCACCCTGGAAAAAGTGACTTCCTCTTCATCGACGACCCAGAAAAAGCGAGGAGGATTAGCATCAGCCGATAGTGGACCTGAGCAATTGTCACTGGCAACCACTGGCAAGAAGGATCTTGACGAGCATCAGCACGAGTCAGATACCGATAAGACCCATTCTCCTGTCAAAGTTTCCAGCATGTCGCCAACACAAGTCGAAGATGTTGATAAGCTCAAGGCGGCATTGAGATGGTACGACAGTGAACTATTGCTTGCAAGGAATTCCGGATATTCAGTTGAGTCACCTCCACCGACATGGGTTAAAAGTAATGGAGGGGCTATCACCGAACCCAACATCAAAGACCCCACTACATTGGCTGCCATTATCTCTATGAGGGAAGAACTAGATCGGGTGAGGAAAACACTCAAAGATCATTCAGATCAAGAGTCAGCAAAACTGGCCCAAGTCGAACGTCAGCGAGACGCTGCACTTGAAGAACTTTCAGAGTTGAGGGTCAAGGCTCAACAACAAGAGGAGGGGGACAAGTCACCCGATTCAGTGGAGGCGAAATTTGCCCAAATAACCAACACCAATGTCGAACTGGAGCAACAAGTAGAAAAACTGAAACGGGATCTTGAGGCAAGAACCCAAGAATTAACTGTTGCAAATGAAGGGTTCGAATCGATGAAGGGGAAATTAGAATCAATTGGTAATCAAGAAAAACCTGATAAGGAAGATGGATTTCGGGGGTACGTTGGGGGTGCTGAATACCACGAGCTACAAGCTAAAGTACTCTCATTGGAAGCACAGTTGCGTACTGAGGTTGACGCCAAGCATGAGCTTGAGACGATGGGGTCGGAGCAAGCAGCTCAAATTCATCACTTGGAGTCCTCACTCTCCACACTGGATCCAGGAGCTCTTTCCGCTACCCAACTGGCGCTCCAAGCATCGGTTGAACGATGTGATCTGCTTGCATCTCAGCTCGAGCAAGCAAATAAGACCCGTACCGAGAATCAAGAAGAGGTTGATCGATTGCTTGGAGAAGCAGGAGAACTGAGGAGCAGAAATGAGCATTTGGAATCAGAACTTGAACAAGTTAAGCAAGAGTTGGACTCGACCAGAAAACAAGCTAATACGGCAGTTGTTGCTCTCAACTCTGGAATTAAATCTGTGTTGGATCGCCATTCATCCACTGAGTGGAAGACGTTGGTAGATGAACACGTCAAGAATCTTGAAGCAAGAGTGGCGTCCCTCCAGGAGATCCATGACCAAAGTGTAAAGAGTGCTGAGGAGGCGCGAGTACTTCATTCAAACTTATCGGGAGAATATACCACACTAAAGCAGACTCACGTGGACTCTTTACAGGAAACAGCCACGTTACATGAACGAATCAAAGATTTGACCAACGATGTCAACTCACAAAGAGACTTGTTGGAACAATCGCAATCAGATCTTGGCAAACATCGGGACCTGCTAGAACTAATGACTGCTAAACACAGTGCACTACAGATAGCACTAGAAGAGCATCAAACCGATATCTCATCCCGAGAAGTTGAGGAGGTCACCCAACTTCGTCAAGAGCTGGCCAAAGAAAAAGAGACGAGCAAGCGGAAGATTGAACAAATTGAACAAGAGTACAAGTCGGCGGTTGACTATGTTAAATCTACAGATAGTATTGTGAGTCGAATGAAGGACGAACTTACAAAGTATCGAGGTAAAAACTCGAGTCTTAAAAATGAATTGGAAGAATCACGAAGGAAATTATCAGTCATGACCACCAGTAACGATAAGAGTCTTGAAGTGAATCAGTTGCGCAAGGAAATTGAGATTATATCAGATAAATTACAAAAGGCCGAAGTTCATAGTCGAAAATTGCAAGATGAACAAGATCAAATTCAGAACGAACGGGATGAATTCAAATTAAAGATTTCAAGACTAGAGCGGCAACAAATACGGCAGGAGACGGATCTTAAAGATGAAATTGAAAGGATCAAAGTTGAAAGAACCCGAATGGAAGCCCGGGCTAAAGACGCAGAGCGGCAGGTCCGCCAGTTACTAGAACAGACGGGGAATGCAGTTGAGACTTATCATCGACTTCTTGAAGAAGACGAGGGGGAGCAAGGAGTCGGGGAACAGCAACAACAACAAGAGCGACGACCGGTTTCAGAAATTATTACTGCCAAATCTCCATCATCACCAGAGAAACGACACAGACAAGGGCGAAGAACATCCAACATGCCAGGCCAGTTCCCCGGGGCAGAACTTTCACGAGAAGTTTCACGCGAGAGTAGCAGCAGAGATCAGGAGGAACCAAACTACTACAGCGACAACGATGACAACGAGACCACATTGCGCAATCGAAGTAGTAGTATAGCGACAAATAACAATCGAGCATCCATGGCCCTGGAATCTTTAGCTCAGGAACTCGACCAACTAAGATCTCAGTGGCAATCTCACAGTCATTCTAGTAGTTTATCCAAGGACGAGACTATTCCTGTCCCTTAAAAATTTTGGTTCATTTTGTGACATTTTTTTTTCTTCTTCTTTCCTTTCTTGTTTTGGACTGTGTGGTTTTCCAAACTCCAAATTTTTTTTTCTTCATTTATGTATATCAACAATTTTAAAACGACGAAGTGGATAAGGAGAGAAAAATCGTGCTGGACTCCTTTTTGTTTTATTATGTTTTGCTTTTTCCTTTCTGTTTACACCAGTCTATATAGTAAGCATTGAAATTATACTGCATAAGATTATAGCAACTGCTTTCTATATATGTGTGTGAGTGAGTTAGTGTTGCGAGAACATTAGGGGAAAAAGGAAAGATAACGTTAAAAAAATTATAAACTGCCCATTAACTAATATAGAGAAATCTAACCTCCCTTACACCAAAAGAAGACTGAATATTGGAAAAAAGAAAGAAGAAAAAAAAAAAAAAAAAAAAAGGTAGTTCAAAACTTATACAGCACCAATCTTTGCCCCAAGATCTTCCCAATCATCAGATATTTCTGAAGCAGACTTCTTCTGTTTTGGAGCACCAGCACCAGCATCCAGGGCACCATCTATGAAAGATTTGACTGCGTTTTGCATAGGTTTGTTATTGGGTACATAATGACCACCTGGATGATGGACGACAACTCTATTATTTGGATTGGTAGCTTCCACAAGGGTCAGACTTTTCTCCTCGGGCACAACTGTATCCAAGGAACCAATGACATGAAGGGTAGGAATATCAATGGGTGGTTCATAATATTTTTGATATTCAGGAACTGGACTTCTGTATCCAGAAAAGAACATTGCAAATTTGAATGGTGGATGTTCAGGAACAAGGGTCTTTGCAGCTCTAATAAGCATCGACCCCATTATCGCTCCCTGGGAGAATCCAAGAATCCCATCAAACGGTCCCTCCTTCTGTAAAACATCCTTTAGAAGATCCCAAGACTCATTGAGTCGATCGTATCGGTCAGGGTGAACTTCTCCCCACCAGGAAAAATTTTCATCTCCACCTGCAGACTGAAGTAGATTTGTATATGAGCTCTTGGCTGATGACAATTGGTCATCTGGTGATACATCTCCGCTGACCGGAGTGTTCATTCCAGGCGTACTAGCAGGCGTACTACTACTATCCACACTCGACGATTGTCCAACAACGTCGGGCACCTTGCATGCAATTGGAGCTGTTGGATATACCGTCTCATAACCCAGTTTTCCTAGAAATTTTCTTATCCCCGATGTCTTTCTAGCAAAGTGGGAGCCAGACTGCGTACGTTTAAACCCCCTAGTTAGTAAAGACAGAGTCTCGTATAAGAAAAACAAAATAATTAAAGAATCCTTAATCTCTTCTTACTTGAGTATATCCATGTAAACAAAGGATTTTACCACCCATTCTTTCCGATTTCTAGCCTGTCCACCTCTGGTTGATTAGATAGATATCGGTTTGTTGGGCCGGTGATGACGAAGGGGAAAAACTAAAAAAAAAAATTCAAAATTCAAAATTTGGTGGGAAGAAAAGGGGAAAAAAAAAGTTTTTCTGTCATGATTTGCCGGTAAAACCTTATTAGACCGAAGTTCATAGCCATTTTCATTTCTCTTTGCATATCGTCTATAGAATTAATATGTATAATCGTAGTCTCATTAACCATTTCTAAGCCGGGCTTCTGCAGCTCTTGCACGGCGTTCTCGCTCTAATTTAACTCTTGCTTCTTGACTTAGTCCTCTAGTTTGAGCATCATTTGATGATGATGATGATGATAATGATGATCCAAGACGTCGTGAAGATGAGGATTTAATTTGTTCTTTTTCTTTTTCTTTTTCTCTTTCGTTTTCCGCCCGCAGGATTTTCTCCATTTCTAGTTTGCGCTCCTGTGTCTGCTGCTGTTTCACCACTTGTGCCTCCTTTTCTTGAGCTTGCTGACGGGCATCGAGTTCCTTTTGGGTTAACGGCGAAGGCACATGTGCCGCTCGCCAATTCCATTTGTCTGGTAATTCACTTCTGGCTAGACGGAAGGTATCTCTTGTAGCCCGATCTCGGGCAAGGTCGAATGGGGGTCGACCTTCATCATTCAGAATGGTAGGATCCCCGTCCAATTGGGTCAATAGCCCATATACAACAAACAGGACCCCTTGTGAAGATGCATAGTGTAGTAATGTCGGTGTATGATGGTAACGCGCCTGTGGTTCAAGTCGAAAATCGTTCACTGAAATCTTATGCTGGGAAATGTAAGTCACAAGAGCAGGGAACTTGGACCGGCGCATAATCGTTACAAGTTCTCCTGTATGTATTTCTCCCTGGGATTGAGATGGCTTGTTATCCTGATGCTTTGGTTGTGACTGTTTCGGTGGCTTCGCAATGGGCACAAGAGGCTCCAGGAGGGGTGGCAAGTCAACGATTCGTGCCCGACTCAACTCCATCCAAGCCCTCACGATTTCTTGACCTGTTGCTCTGCGAGTAGTAAAAGGGAATCCCCTGATCCGTGGATCTTTACTCGATTTAATTGGGGCGTCATCACTGTATCCCATTAGTATGGATCGATTCGAAGCACCTGTAGCTTTTATAAAAATAGCTTTGGCTTGAGCAATGTAATCTTTCCAAGACCCCAACAGTTCTCTCACTTCCTGTTCAAGGGCTAGCTCGTTGTATCTTCGTAAATTGGATCCTGCAGACTTTGCTTTACCGTTGGCATTATCATTTGCGCTCTGGGATCCACCCTGTTTGCGTCTTGTCGTATATCGAGCAAACGTCTTGTGAGCTAAAATGACTGGTTGTTGAGGCGACTGAGATTTAAATGTACTTTCAACTACTGCACCTGCAAAGTATCCCCCGCCAATCATGAGCAACACATAGATGGACTTGCTTGATTGAAGAGATTTGAGACCTGCAACTGGATCCACCAGCTGTGCACGGCTCAAAATGTGCGAGTAAACTGCTAAACATTTCCCCTCTGGAAGAATGCTTGAATCAAAGTAAATCCGTGCACTTGTCCGGCGTGGAAGAACAACCTGTTCTTCATCATCTTGTTTCTCCTCGCTTGAGTTGCTCAACCCCAAGGCCTCGAGCTTTTGCCTCATCCGAGCATTCTCAGCAGAAAAGTCTCTTCTCCTTTCCTCCTCATCCTCATTATCGTCGCTCTCATCCTCCGATCCTGATAGATCAGATTGGTCTTCTTGTGTCGTAGAATCTTCTCTTTGTCCTTGGCCATCGTTGTTGATTCTAAGAGCCCGTTTCGATTGCTCAGATAATACAAGTGAGTCCAGCAAAGAGGTCGGAATCTCAAATACATTAATCCGTTTTTTACTCCACTCTTCTTCTTGACTCATCTTTTGTTTTACACGTCTTTCTTTTCTTACAATAGTGACCGTCTTGGTTGGAGGTTTTATTGATGATCTCCCCCGCCGCCTGGGACATTCCCAAATAGGTTTAAACCCGAAAATAAAAATTAAAGGTGGGAGAAAAAAAAATTGGAGGGCATCGAAGCACCGAAACTTCCAAGGGAATATGGCATCAAAGATGGCATCGGGTACACTTGCTAGTGGAATATTATTACGGTTCAGACTGAGTCGAGGAGTAGTAGGTCTCAGATTCCATAGCAACAATGCAGGACAGGAAGCAACTAAGAGCAGTGTTGCGCCAATATCCGGCGATGAGTTGGATCCCCACATGGCTCAGGTATACCAAGATATTGACGAAATGTTACGAAATCCTTCAGAAGCAGAGCGAAAATGGCGGTTGGAACAGCAAGCGGTCAGGATTGCTCAAGAGGAAGAGAATCAGATGCGTGCTCAAGCAAAATTAGATCAAGAGGGGCATTCACTATCGTCAAGAGAGTCGAGACTTGCTGTGGCGACACGAATTGGTAAATACGCTACTTCACAGTTGATAATTCCAGAGTCCATCCAGAATCATATCCAGTCGAGTCTTTTACCGAAAAATTCCAATCTCAACCCACAAGAACTACGAACAATTGCTGCGCAAATGTTTGCCAACTTGAAATATTCCAACCATCAGCCATGCGAGTCTGCTGATCAAACACACGCTCATTTAGCTGCTATATTCCCACAGAATTATGCATCGGTCCGGCAATCTTTGGAGAGTCTGATCCCCAAACTAAAGCAAGGATGGAGACCACAACGGATTTTAGATGTGGGATTTGGGCCTGCAACGGGATTACTAGCATTTAATGATTTACTCAGTGAATTAGGTATCAATGACTGGAGGGCAGAACACCAGACTGCTGTCATTATGGGTCATGATAGCATGGCGTACGAAGCTACAGGCATGCTTGCATCACAGGCTAGAGCAATTAAAGATACCCTCTCCGAGGAGGCAAGGAAAAAGATGCGTGAGTCTGTTGAATTTGGTCGCCGGATACCACCACCAAGTCATAACAATGAGTATGATCTGATTATTTCCACTCACCAACTCCTGCCTCAAAGATCCGAGTTTCCTCAGGGGGTAGACCGAGTTGTGGAAAGGCTGGTACCGCTTGTGAGTTCCAAAGGTGGCGTTTTAGCAGTTGTGGAGCGTGGAGATCCAATTGGATTCGAAGCGATTGCTCGAGCGCGTGAATCTATTCTCCGTCCGGGCTCACAAAGGCCTGTTCCCAACACAAAGGAACCGAGGCCATTTCAAACGGTGGCAGATCTCAAGCTGGCAAGAGAAAATTTAGATGGAGTGACGGTTGTTGATGCTGATATCAGTGAGGAGGAGCTTGACGCATTGTTAGCAAAAGATGAAAAAGACGGAAATAGTGGTGGTGTTGGACAATTAAAATTCCCCTTGTTCAAGGTCCTTGCCCCATGTCCTCACCATGGGCATTGTCCACTACAAATGGGTAATTTATTTCAGGGGAAGCGACGGGCATGGTGCGGGTTCTCAAGGCGTTTACAACGGAGTGATACAATGCTGCATTTAAAGCGGGGGAATATGTTGGCGACTCAGTGGAAGACAGAATTGGATAATATGGGCAACGAACAGCACTACGTTGTGGGAGACGCTAAGGGGGGCAAGGGGAGACGGGGTGGCAATGGATTTGAGGATGCCCATTTCAGTTATGTTATTTTCGAGCGATGTGATAATGACAAGTCTACATTTGAAGAAAAAATACCAGTTGAGGATCTGCTGAATACCAGTGATGAGAATCAACTAAGAGCAGACTCAACAATGTGGCCAAGAGTGATCAACACCCCCATCAAGCGTCACCGACATGTGACAATGGATGTTTGCAATGCAAATTCTAATTTCGAAAGGTGGATTGTTCCTAAATCATTAGGTAAGCAAGTATATCATGATGCGCGCAAGATGGGGCCCGGAGACCAATGGCCATTAGGTGGGAAAACAAAACTACCAGTAGGAGGCTGGTACAATAATACGACAAACATTGATGTATATCATGAGTTAAGGGAAAGTAAACGGCAACAGAATCCGGTCGACGAACAAGTAGTTGCAAAAGAAGTGATTGATGGCGGTAAAAATGACGAGTGGATCTCGAGATTCAAAGCATCGAAAATTGCCTATAAAGATTCAAAACTAGTGTCGGCAGCGGATGCAGCAGCGACTGCAGCATTAGCAGCAAAAGAGCGCAAACAGCAACGAAAAGAACGGAAAAATTTGGATCGGGTCCGTGGGGAGATTATGCAACAAGTTTTGGGCCAAGACCCCGCGGATGAGTTTTCTAAAGATATGACACCCGAAGAGAAGGATTTCATGATTGCTACGCGTATTCACAACTTACAAGATTGAAAAAAATAAAAAATGAAAAACTTATTTATGTGTATATAATGCAGAGCTGCTCATCTTAGAGGACTAAAAGGGAGGGGCACCAAAATAGAAGTATCCATACGATATATCATTTTAACCGTTTCATGAACCGTATCGGACCAACCAGGTAATTCCCAACATTTTTGACGAGAAATTCTTCGATGTTCAAGATCAGTGAACTGCCACAAGTGATAAACGGTATTTAAATGACCAATCTGACTAAACCATGCACCGACTGGGAACATAACTTTACGTCTATATTCTAACCCCTGCCTCCAAGAAGTCTCCCAATCAAGTAATTTCCCAGGCACAAGTTCGTACCTCCGAAGCTCAAAGATTCCCCCCAGCTGATGAGGGGCAGCCGTTCCACCCCAAAAGGAAAACTCTTGCATAAGATTAGTACTTCGACTTAATAGTAATGGAGGCAGTAGTTTAGCAAGTTGTCTGCCAGGCTCGGACTGGTGGATCTTCTTCAAACTGGTATGATACCCTTGGAATCCCTTATATTCCCAAACATGAATAAACGTATCGAGATTCTCCCCAATAGCCACGCGCCAACTACCAACCAAATTGACATTATTTTCACTATCAGCAGCAATCTTTGGCAAAAGATCGCTGACAACATCCATATATTCATGGATGGCATCTGGTCTCACATTATGAACTGTCATATCATGAACGTATTTCCCACGAGATAATTTGGCACTGAAGGATTTCTCCAACTGTTCTTGTTCTCGTTTCGATTCTTCAGATCCAAACAGGAATGCCTTGACAAGTCGATTAGCCTTTGCCGGGACACTGGCTTTGCTGGCCTGTGCGGCGGCGGTGGTGGTATTTGTGGCTGACTGGGACTGGTCCTTTGCCTCTTCCTGCTGCTGTAGTAGTGAGGCCTGTTTCAAGTCGTAGACAGATACATCTCCCAGCGTGGGGATTCTCTGACGATGGTGGTGAGAATCAAGTGGTTTACTACTATTACCACCTCCTTCCCCACACACCTTGGCACTATATGACAAGCTCCGACGGCTGCACCATGAGGTTTCCAGTATGAGCTTCCTAGCTACTCCTCTCATTATAAAAAAGAAGCAACCCAAAATTTCGTGATGATGAAGGTTGTTGCTGTTGTGTTCTGATTTTTTTTTTTCACCCGGGGCTGGCCAGGAAGAGAGGGATATAAAAGGCGGAGACAGGATCTGCGGGGAAGAGACCCACCCACACCATAACTAAAACTGATCGTTATATATATATATATATATAAAAACTATGTACCGTAAAGAATAAAAACAAAAAAAACAATAATCAAATTAACAAAAATTCATTTGTAAACACCATATGATTTAAAAGAAAAAAAAAAAAATAAAATTATGAAATAGGGGCCCATTTTCACTGCTCTTGAGCAAGTCTGATTGCTTCATCGACATCCTCAATCGCGTATATTGGACCGTACCCATCGCACATTGCTTTACCCTCGATACTGGATAGTATAAGTGAAATATCCAAAGAATCTGCATGTGGGGATTGCTTGATATAGTCCCATACTTTATTTGGAGTTAAAAGTTTACTTGTTTTACTATGATCGGGGGGCCCAAGCTTTCGATTGAGGGTGGGATGTATTAACTGCTGGAAAAAGTCTCCATATTCAATACTGGTTTTACCTTGGTGGTGCTGGAGGGTTGCTGCGGTTGGCGGCGGGATATGGCCATGTTCAAGGTCCATCTTTTCGGTTTGCAGCCTATGGAATTCCATTCTCAGCATCTCCAATTCCTGTACAAGGAGATGGTTTGTTTCTTCCAGCCCGGTATTTGCATTTGACATTTCTTGCAGTTTGTCTTCAAGCTCTTTGAACCGCTTTTGCTTTCGGTCTCTGAATGATTTTTGCGCCGCTCGGTTCTGTGCTTTGCGCCGATTAAGGATTTCTTCTGCTTGACTAGGAAGCATGTCACCATCTCCACTACCCCCCATTTGTTGTTGCTGCTCGATCGGATCGTACAGCTCCGGTGGAAACCCGTCTAAAGAAAATGCATTTGCTCCTGGGCCCTCTATCCACGTATTGTTGTTGTTGCTGTTGTGGCTATTATTCGTCGTCATATCAGATTCTCCACCTCCCCCATTATGCTGCTGTTGTTGTTGCTGTTTAGGAGACTGCTGCTCCGACTCTGGAGACAAAAGTCCTTGTGCCGCTTGTAGCTGCGTTTCAAAACACCCTTGTAATAAATCTGCCTGTTCTGCTCCTGACATTGCCATGATGGTGGTCCACAGAGACATCTTCTTCCTCCTCCCAACTTCTCTACAACCTTTGGTGTTTGCTCCCAATTGGAAAAAAAGACAGACTAATAAATCCTCTGTATACAAGTACAACCATAAACCAACTAACTAACACCCTGAGCAACATAATAATGAGAGACAAATGACATAGACAGAAAAGCAAATCGTTTAAATGAAAATAAAATAACAAATAAAGAAACATAATCTCACACATGAAATGCAAGGCTGTCATCAGATGATGAAGAGAGATTCTCGACATCTCCATCCATTAATGGTGTACTCTCGTTAGCCATGATATCCCGTTTACATATTGGACATGTCCTTTTGCGTTTTGTAAGCCATGGGGTTATACAGTCGGGATGGAACTCATGTCCACAGGGCATGGTCATAACCTTAGACTCGTTGGGGATGTAATCTTCAAGACAAATAATACATTGATTAGCGCTCACCCATTGCTTATGGGGTCGACTTTTATCCTCTTCAGGTTTGGTTGCTGTTGTAGTTGTAGTTGTTGTAGTTGTATTATTTGAAGATGATGGTTGTTGTTGTTGTTGTTGTTGTTGTTGTTGCGGTGGAAGTTCCGCGGCTTCATCTTGATCTGTCCATACCCTTACAGGCAAAGCAGAGACAGTTTTGATTGAAGCTCTTTCCCGTAATGAAGCAAGATATCTGTGTACAGCCAACAACATATATATGACAGCCAAGGATAAAAGCGGGGAAATGAAAAGAAATAATATAGTATCGAGAAATGTAGTCTGTTGTGGGGCAGGTTCAATTGATATTGAATCGAGTTGAATCAGTGCCTGATATGAATGGAGGGAAACGAAAAAGGCTGGAATATGCACTTTTGATGCATCCTCTGTAAAAATATATATAATAGTTAGCATACCGTACAAGATTCTTATGTATCCTTATACACACCTTTGGTGAACATTGTTATGAGACTAGTTGACTCGACATTGTCTCCAACAATAACAGCTGCAGCGCCCCAACTTTGAAGGCGTAAAACTTTATCGTAAAATCCGCACTCTCCCCGCTGAACAATGGCAATCTTGTCTCGAAAGTTTTCTCGAGGGTTCAAAAATGGTGACGATGGAGAACGACAAGCTAATGAGGTCACTACAGCAATCTCTGCAGTAAAGGGGGCAGAATCTTGAAGCAAAGTAGGTCCAAATGCAGCAGGGCGGGCAGCAAACGTCTCATTAGTGGCGGGCGAAGTTATCGTTGAACATAGGGATAAAAACCCTGAATGTGACACTGACGAAGATGTCAGTGTTGCCCATAGTGCAAATAGGGCAAACACAAATAAGATCGTAAACACTTGAGCTCGATCAAACATCATGTGTTGAGGTTGGGGGCCACTTTGGAGGGGTTTTATGGAAATCAATACACACACACAAAAAAAAAAAACGAGAGAGCACTGAAATAGCCTCCTCCCCCAAATGTAATATAGAGTACAGATCTCTCTCTCTCTCACTCTCTGTGTCCTTGTAACTCCGTGAAAGAAGAAAGGGGGGGATGGAAAATCAACTCGCTTGGGATAGCGATAGAATTTTGATGACGAGATGAGAGAGATAATTGGGACTAGAAGATGAGTGCCCCGACAACAAACAACAACAGAATCGTACATCACCACAAAATGACAGGAGTGTATGAAAACATAGAAACAAAATGGTTTTTAAATAGCCACATTACTTAACAAGGGTAAAAAACCCAAAAAGGAGAATAAATAAGTAATACAAATATGAATGATATTTTTTTCAATTTTATATCGTATGATCGTTGTATCGGTATATACATGAATCGGAATATCGCTATAACCAAATTTAACTTAGAAAGAGGACCAATTTATAACTTAAGAATAATACCCACCGAGATCCTCTCTCCCACCCCTTTCCTTTCCCTCCCTTGGCTACCACGCTAAAATACACCACCAACAACACCCCCCCTTCTTTCCAAAACGCCCTCTGATCTCATTAAAGGACAATGGCGTCGTCCATCTATAAGAAATCAGAAGATGGGGAGGCCGTGGCTGGAATCGACAAGATGACTGTGTTCCAGGATTCGATCTCGGTGTTTAATTCATCAAGAATTTTACCGCGCAAGACTCGATCCCTTTTAGCAAAGATTGTCTACTTGATGTTGACAGGATCATCATTCCCAGCTCAGGAAGCTACTCAACTCTTCTTTTCAATCACCAAATTATTTCAAAGTAAAGATCCCGCCCTTCGGCAGATGGTTTATTTGACAATTAAATTACTCTCCAGGACAACAGACGATGCTATTATGGTAACTCAGTCCATTATTAAGGATACATCCTCAACCTCGGATGCAGTTTATCGGCCCAACGCGATTCGCACCTTGTGTCGCGTTATCGATGCCTCCACGATCCAGTCTATTGACCGTTTAATCAAGACTGCTATAGTGGATAAAAATCCTAGTGTCTCGTCTGCTGCCCTCATTAGCTCGTATCACCTACTTTCTGTATCTAAAGATGTGGTTCGACGCTGGGCAAATGAAGTTCAGGATACCGTTTTAGCAGTCAAGACTATTCCCTCGTCCATGGGATACTACTCTTCGAGCGGATCGAGCTACATGACTCAGTACCACGCATTGGGACTCCTTTACCAACTAAGATCTCATGACCGTATGGCTCTTGTCAAGATGATTCAACAGTTCAGCGGTCAACTGAAAAGCCCACCTGCAATTGCTTTACTAATCCGATTTATTGGTCGAGTCATTAATGAGGATAAGAATATGCGCAAACCTCTGTATACCCTTTTGGAATCCTGGCTTAAGCACAAGTCTGATATCGTCAATTTTGAAGCTGCCAAAGTGATTTGTGCCATGTCAAATGTTAGTGATGAACAAGTTGCACCTGCCATTTCAGTATTGCAACTATTTTTGACCTCCCCCCGTTATGTGTCGAGATTTGCAGCTATTCGAATTCTTAATCGATTTGCAATGGTCCGACCACAAATTGTTAATCCCTGCAATATTGATATCGAGAATTTGATCAGTGATTCCAATCGATCAATTGCAACATACGCAATCACTACGTTATTAAAAACTGGTAATGAAGCAAGCGTGGATCGACTCTTAAAACAGCTGGGTGGATTTATGAATGATATTGCAGATGAATTCAAGATTATTGTTGTGGATGCAGTAAGATCTTTGTGTCTCAAGTTTCCATCCAAACAAGCATCGACTCTATCATTTCTCTACTCGATTCTTCGTGATGAAGGTGGTTACGAATTCAAACGGGTTGTGGTTGAAGCATTGTTTGATATGGTAAAGTTTGTCCCTGAATCGCGCCATGAAGCGTTGGCTCACTTGTGTGAATTTATTGAAGATTGTGAATTTACAAGGTTGGCAATAAGAATTTTGCACTTTTTAGGTGTTCAGGGTCCTCATACAGATCAGCCTACCAAATTTATTCGATATATTTACAATCGAATTGTTCTTGAAAATGCTCTTGTTCGTGCAGCTGCTGTGACTGCATTATCGAAATTCATGCTCATTGAAGATGAAAGTGTAAAAAATTCCGTCAGAGTTTTACTGACCCGATCACTTGATGATGTGGATGACGAAGTACGCGATCGTGCAGCATTTGCATTGGGTCTGTTGGAATCAAATGATAAGCCCAAAGTCAAGAATCTGATTGCACCTACTGGTACATACTCATTGTCATCTTTGGAACATCAACTGGTTGTTTATGTATCGTCCAATAATCAAGCAGAGTTTAATGTACCCTTTGATATTTCCAAGATACCACTCATTAGTCAGGATGAGATTGATGCTGAGCTCTTCAAGTCCAAAACCCAGGGGACGTTCCCCTCAGTCGTGGGGACTATTGCCTCTGCTGCTGCTACAGCAGGAAGTGGTGGTGGTGAAGCAACATCTGGTAGCGAAAAGAAACGACAACAAGAAAAGCAGCTGCAGCAACAAGCATGGGATGAAGAGCACGAAGAGAGAACAAGTAATTACGGTCGTATATTGGGAGATATCCCCGAGATTGGAGCGTTTGGAAAGTTACAGCATAGTTCCAAGGTGATTGCATTGACGGAATCAGAAACAGAATATGTTGTCAAGGCTATCAAACACATGTTTCAATCTCATGTGGTGATCCAATATGATGTTACAAATACACTACCTGATACTCAACTGGAGAATGTGTCGGTAGTTGCTACACCTAGTGAAGGTGGTGAAGAAGAAGAAGATGAAGGTGAAGAAGGTGGAGAGCAACAAGATGGGAAATTTCAAGAAGAATTCACAATCCCCATTGAGGAGCTGGGGCCTGAACAGAGTGGGACGGTATACGTAGCATTTAAACGGCCCGAGACGGCGGCATATCCAAAGAGTTCATTTATCAATGTGTTGACATTCAAGTCTAAAGAGATTGACCCCAGCACCAATATTCCCGAGGATGAAGGGTATGAAGATGAATATCAAGTTGAAGATGTTGAAATCCTTGCAGGAGATTATCTTGTCCCGAGCTTTGTTGGTAATTTTGATCATTTGTATGATCAATTGGGATCTACAAATGAACAAAGTCAAACGTTTGCCCTGGGTGATATTGATGATTTAGCAGAGGGAGTTAAAAATATTGTTGATACCTTATCAATGTTACCGGTTGACGGCACAGACACAGTTACATCCACCACATCCCACGTGCTCAAATTAAGTGGGAAAACGGTCGATGCTGCTGGATATAAAGTTGCTGCTCTGGTCAAGTTGGTCTACAGTTCAAAGAATGGTCTAGTTGTTAAAATGACTGCACGTGCTCAAGATGCTCATGTTGCTGCATTGGTTGTTAGTGGGTTACTATAAAACGAGGAAGGAAAAAAGATCAATAATATAATATCATATATGTAACGGTAGATTTCCCTTTTCAACTACTGTACAATTTAATAAGCTGATTCATGCGATTTGTAATTTGCTCCTTGGTTATGAGGGATGGGCTCTGTTGAATGATCTGCGAGACTATTAGTACTGTAGATATACTTTGTTTCGACTGAGAGGAATCGTCATCATCATCATCTTGATCTAGATCCATTGCACCATCATCATCATCATCACGGTGTATTGGTTTGTTTTTTCGGTTCTCTTCATGGGCATTGATCCAAACTCTACCGTTTGCACCCACAATGATTTCAAAACTGAACTGGGAACCAAGAATCATCAATATATTATTATCCATATCCTTTGGAGTTGTAAGTAGTCGACGAGTGACGGATATGCCCACATCAATTATATATCCCGTTGCCGGTAACGGGCCTAATCCAATCAGATTTTTCGTATTTGTTTCTTGACATGTAATGTTAATATCACTGTACTTGTCGAGTTGTTGATGACCAGTAGTGATTGGGGATGGGAGAATTCTCCCATATACAATCGATCCAGGGGAAAGTAATGGTCGATTCTTTTTATGGGCGTTTGTAAATGCCAGTCCATCTAGAATTGCAGTCGATTCAAGGTATGTGGGACAGGAGAAATTTGCTTGTATGGGGGGTACTTGTCCGATCTCAATATCATCCTTGTCCTGATTGTTGTGATGGTGGTTTATTTGCCCTAATGTGCTTGCCAACTGTCGATTAGCTAGATCAACTCGATATCCGCCTGTATCACTACCTGTAGACACTTTGGAATGAACAATTCCCAAAACCAGATCGTTGGCCGATGGAATATATCGCCGTGTACTACTTTCAATATATAACCCGGCTGTACCACTGCTGCTGCCTCCTCGAATAATCACTTTCCCTGTTCTTACTGCTTGGATCTGATCTGTCTGGCTGCTACTACTCTCTTTATCCGTATGATGAGGAGAAGAAGACACACAACCACCACGAGAGAACTTGAATAATGAATCTCCATGGCTACCGAGAATCAATCCCGGCCCCAGCTTGAGCACTTTTGTATCTTGTGGCACTGATACATTATCTCCCGGCAGGACAATGCCTGCTTCCTCGGTGACGGTAGTTGCCATTAAACCCCGTACTGTTACCAAAGAAAAGAGAGAAACAAAGTTATGGTGTTTTGTTTTCTATGTCCCAACCCATGGATGAGCCTCACATCCCTCCCAGCATCAACATCGGCTTGCCTTGTTAAATCCCCCATTTCATCATTGGTTTTTGTTTCGATATTTAAATTACAATAAACAACAATGCAGGTGGAAGTCAACCCGGACGAAGACACGGAATGGAATGATATTCTAAGGTCTAAGGGGATAATTCCTGAAAAGCCACCTACAGAAGATGAGATTGCCGAGCAAGTGAGAGATGCAGCATTACAACATGAAAAGGACGAGTCGAAAAAGAATCCCCTATACAAAGAACTGCGACACGGCAAGGTTGATGATGAAGATGAGGAACTGGATAAATTATTACTTGGGGGAAACGATGAAGAAGATGACTTCACTGCAAGATATCGACAAGAAAGGATCCGTCAATTACAATCCCAACAGAGTCAACGGGGTAAACAACTGGCCAAATTGGGGTTCGGATCGGTGTTTACCAATATTGATAAACGCGACTATACACAGCAGGTGACTCTTGCCAGTGGTAAAGAAGGAGTTGCCGGGGTCGTCGTCCTTTTAGTCCTTGATAACTCTGCAATTGGTTCATGCATGGGGAGAAATCCCGCTTCAATTATCGGCCCAAACGTCGAGTCAAAAAAAGCTCATGAAATTATAACCAAACTTGCCCAAGTTTTTCTCGACATCAAATTCGTTCAATTGCCTGCCTCTTTGGCCATTGAGAATTACCCTGCCAAAAACTGCCCCACTCTTCTCGTTTATAAACATAACGAATTGGTTGATCAATGCATCACATTGGCTAGAATTGGTGGTGCTAATGATTCAAATGTCGTCTCCTTCATCAATGGTATCCTTGTAAAGGATGGAATCATTGATAAGTCCGATTCAAGAATTCGCAAATTCACTACAAATGGTGAAGACGACAATGATGAAGACGAAGACGACGATACTGCCACCTCTTCATTCCGGAAACATTCCCTTTCAAGTAAACTCGACCATGCAAGTGATGACGATTGGGATTGATTTCCTTTCGCTTTTCTACTTGACGTTTATTTTATAGTTTCTTTTTTTTTTTTTTTCTTTTTCAAGGATGGGGCTGCGGGGCTCAGGTATTGCAATATCATCATTATATATGAGGGTACGGGAAGGGATTTTCTATCCTGTTCATTTACCTCCTACGCACATAATCCTTATTCTCAAGGAAAACAAACTTGTAAACATAATGTATTAAGAGCCTAGGCTAAACAATAGCTATGCATATCACAAAAATAAGAAGACACGTTAGAGGGGTGGGAGGATAAGAGGAGGAGTGGGGTTAAAGGAATGGAGTTACAAAAAAAAAAAAAAAAAAAACCTAGCGCAAACAATAAAAATAGACGAGAAATAAAACGGCGCAGGAGAGAGAGGAAAAACAACATAATGAAAAGAAAAAGAAAAACACTCTACTTGACAGGAGGAGAGAGACAGAGCGAGATCCATCATATCTCTCATGTTGGCTAATTTCTCTCTCTCTCTCTTTTTGTCATCCTTGTCACAAACAATAGGGATATGACAGAGAGAAAAGAGGCCACGGAAAATAATGCAAACTGGTGGAAAAAAAAAAAATTTTAAAAAACTCCTCCTCACACTTCTTTCGAGTGCCGCCTCCTCCCCCGCCAAGCAAACATATCGACTTGAGACCCCCTTGATTTTTTTTTTCTTCTTCTTCTTCTTCTTCTTCTTCTTCTTCTTGTGGTAATCCGATCGTTCTAGCTAAAGAACTGTTGATTAAGATAAAAACATTAGAAGAAAAAGGGTTATGACAAAGAGGAGTGGTAGAGAGAAAAGAATACACCAAGCATTTTCTCACTCCATAGTGGCTATCAAAAATACACTCAGAGTAGTACTTTGCTTTTCAAACCTCTTCTTACTTTCTTTCCCTCCTATCCCTTAGTTAATAGAAGTAATCAATTTTCTTTTTCCTTTGCAACAGTAATATTCCCAAATATTTTAATAAAAGAATGCATTAGAATTGCTCTTCTTTTTAATCAATTGTAGTAGTAAGTTTCAATAAGGGGGAGGGGAGAAAAAAAACCAGTGTTATTATAAAATTTAGAATTCCCGATCGCCATATTCAGGGACCTGCTTTTTTGGAAGTGAGAAGTTTGTAGTTGACAATCCATTTGCAGCTTTGCTGGCAGATCGAAGGATCCGGTCTGAACCAGGAACCATTCGAGAACCTCCTGAAGAATCAAGTTTAGGTGGTTGTTGATGTACTTGAGGTAATTGTTGTTGCTGATACGGTATATCAGTACGAGATTGTTGACCATTAGCAGATTGTGGTATAATGCTAACAGTTGGAACATGCACATTCATTGAATCAGCTGGAGATGCAATATTTGATTGATTTGGAATTCGCCGATACTGAGGTGTTGTAGCAGTACTAGTAGTTGGCAAATTGTTGGATGATTGTTGTTGCTGCTGTCGTGGTGGGGCAGGAGTGTAATTAACATTTGAAGCTCGAAGAGTACTACCAAGTTTTGATTGATCACCTCCTTTATCATCTTCATTATCTTGTTGCATTTTAATATTGGGAGGTTGTTGTTGTTGTTGTTGTCGTGAAGTTGATAATCTTTGATGATTACTATTATTATTATTATTATTGTCATCAAGGATCTGTTGTTTATTTGCATTGGTATTGTTATTGTTGCTGTTGCTGCTGCTGCTGCTAGCTTTGAACATTGTCCAATCAAAAATGTAATCATACTGGAATCCTTCTCTGACAAATAAATCCCTAAATAATTTTCTTAGATATACATAATCAGGACGATCATCAAATCTTAGGGAACGAGTATAATTGAGATAGATGGCAAATTCTGGTGGGAACCCTCTGCATAAAATTTCTGCTGGTGTAGAAATTTTTTTATCCATTATTCGATCATATTTTTGCTTTTTTGAAGCAGCTCTTAACCCTTGCCAAGGTAAAGAACCACGACAAAAATACATGAGAACATAAGCCAAAGATTCCAAATCATCCCTTCTTGATTGTTCGATACCCAAATGAGTATTGATACTTGCATAACGAGCAGTACCGGTAAGATTTTTATTTTCTCGATAAACAATATGTTGATGAGTTTTGCTGTCTCTATACCTTTTTGCAAGCCCAAAATCAATCACATTAACTTGATTACCTCTTTTCCCAATTCCCATGAGAAAATTATCTGGTTTGATATCTCGATGAATAAACGATTTAGCATGAATAAACTCAATTCTTGATAGTAATTGATCTGCTAATAATAGGACGGTTTTGAGAGAGAATTTGCGATTACAGAAATTGAACAAATCTTCGAGACTTGGACCTAATAAATCAATCACCATTGCATTGTAATCGCATTCTGTCCCATACCAGCGAAGAAATGGGATTCCGACCCCACCGACTAATGCTTTATAGACTCGTGCTTCATATTCAAGTTGAGGGTGCTTTGCATGTATCGATTCAAGTTTTATAGCAACTTCTTCCCCTGATATGATATTTATGCCTGTAAATAATAAAGATGGTTAGAAAAGGGTAATGCTAAGATAAAAGTATAGAAAAATACCGAGATAGATATCGCCAAAGCTTCCACTGCCTATTTTACGGCCTATGCGATATTTGTTGCCAACTCTCAAATCCCTAATACTATTAGTTAGCGGCTGTTGTTGCTGCTGCTGCTGTTGTGGTGGTGGTTGCTGCTGCTGCATAGTTGAGTGCGGTTTTGTTGGCGGTAAAGAGGGAGGAGAGAGAGGGAAAAGGGAGTTCTTTTGGGTTGGGTGGGAAAGAAAAACCGAACGACACAACCAAAGAGAAATGAAGCAACAACGACACAACACACAAAAAAACAACAACCACCACCACAAAACAAGTTATTTTAGACAAAGGCGCCAAACAAGAATGCAAAGAAAAGTAAAAAATAAAAATAAAAATAAAAATAAAATAAACCATCAGATCGAAAGAGATGATGACATCCTCGAATATAAATCTTCCCGTTGCTGTAAAGTAAAATAGATTAAAATATAAACAGTAGACGTGCGCGCCACTGATTGTTGTCCGTTCCTTTCCCTTCTCCCCCCCCCCTCTCTCGTGGCTCTTGTAGATAGCAAGCGCAGCAACCACAAAAGAAAGGAGAAAAAAAAATTTAAAAACAAAAAAAGTGCACAGAAAAACTCGGAATCAAATCAAAAACACATCAAAGAATTTACTCACATTGACATGGCTGCTGGCTGATTGTATTATAGATGGGAATCGCGTTTTTGTAGGGAAAAGGAAAATAAAAAAAAAAATAAAAAAAAGAACAGGAAAACTTTTTCTCTCCACACAAGACAGATTATCCTTGAAAGAGGTTGGCGTGTTTATATGGACTGTTGTTATTGACGTGTGTATTGATTCCCTTTTGCTTCGCCGCCGTCAAAATATCGCAGGTGGAGTACTGGGTAGTGATGTTGTGTAGGTGGGTAGTGGTGGTTGGTTTGGGTGGGTGATGTGTGTGTTCTTGTCGAGGGGGGAAAACCTAAACACCCACCGCACCCACATGTCGAAAAGTATCTACAAAACAGCAGCACAGAAAATATCCCATATCTCTAGTCTTGCTGATGGACTTTTATTTAGACATAAAACCAAAAATAAAAAAGGAACATTTGTCGACGGATTTTTAACCATTTAGAATTCACATTAAACTCATCTAATTTAAAAGAAAAAAGTAGAAGAAATCACTCCGCAATAATAAAAATACAAGCGATGGAAACCAAACACAAAAAAAAAAAAGAAAAAAACCGTAGTATTATGATAATAATAACAGTACTAATTAAAACGGTCCAATACTTCGCTCATATAGAATGAAGCTACTAAAAAAGCAAGGGAAGAATCTTTAGATAGATGAACTCTAAGCGGCAATACGGTGCCAGAATTTCTTCAATGAAGTTGATCTAAATAAAAGTAAATCTATGGTTAGCTCAATGTGGGTGATGGGGTTCGGTTTTGGACAACAATCAATATTGGGTGATAGCGAGCGATAAGGGCAACAACAACAACAAAAGAGTCCACACTTACAATTTCTTGGTCATCTTAACATTATCATCGGCAGGTTGAACAGCTTGCTCATCTCTCTTTTGAGTGTCTTTTTCCTTCTTTTCAGCTTTTGCCTCTGCAGATTTAATCGCTTCTGAAGTTTTGTGTTCCGCATCCTTGCCGAATTGCTCTACATCCTTTTTAATATCTGTAGCTTCCTTATCAATTCGCTGGGACAGACTATTCACTTCTTTCTGAGATCCAGTAGAGATGTCGTGAGCATTTTCATCAATCTCATTCGAGACACCATCAACTGCCTTTTTAGATTCGGCTGAGACATGCTCCGCTGCTTCACCAGTAGTGTTGGCAAACTCATCAAGTGGCGTCTGAGTATGTTGTTGCTAAAAATTATTATTGTCAGTTAGATGATGTACAAAAGTGACATAATCAAAATCAAATCGTACCGTAGACATGTTTTATAAGGGCGTTGAATTCAATTACTATCGAGGTTATAATGTGTGGGTAGGGGAAGTGTATGTGAGTGTGTGAGGAAGGAGGTTTTTAAAAAAAATTTCAAATTTATATAGGCGCCTTCCCTTTTGCTTCTTATTTTATTCTTCTTTTAGGTTCTCTTCACATCTTTCTCTCTTCTCTATGTGTTATGTGTCAGGAACCTCTTATTTTCTTTTTTTTTCTTCTACGAGTCACGTCAATGCTCAGAATGATCCCAAATGAAATTAGTAAAAGAAAAAAGCCTCACGCTTTCCTGGTAAAGGCAAGGCTGGTGTGTGTGTGTCAAATCTAAACTACACGAACAAGGTATAGCGCCCCCTTCACTTAGGGTTTGAGCTGCTGAAAATCTCATATTGGGGTGAGCCGCGCCTCTTTTCCCAATTCTCCCCTTCCACAAATGGATCCACCTCCCATGTTAGGCAGTCTCTCTGCTTTTAACCATTTCCATAAAGGGATGATTCTCTCGATCGATGCACGGCGCGCATCGCAGCAATGCAGCTGATCCTTTTTTTTTTTTTCTTTTGCATATGACTTAATTTCTTTATTCTCTTCTTTCTCGTGTTGCGCGTCAAAGGGAACAAAAATATTTTGCCATCTCCCCTTGATCCTTTGTACCACTATCTGCTGCATATTTCGCAATCTCTGGGCTAGATTGCTTTTGTCATGCCATAAGAAAAACTTTAAACAATTATATCCCAGATAAGAAGTCTAGATGGGAAATACCGTATTTACTGTAGCAAAGATTTTTTCCTTTGTTTTTGCAAACTCACTTGTTCACATTTTCCTTATTTAATTTTTCTTATCAGTTTGAAACCCTTTCGACGTCATTCCTACTCCGAGGAATTTTCTAGGTAGACCTGGGTTGAAATTCTCAATCATTAGGTAAATCCCATTTATTGAGAGAATGATCGGCAATGGTTCCCGTTCGATTTACCTTTTTCCCCGTCCTCCCCCCCCCCCCGCCACCGAAGAGAAGGAAACTACAATGGATAGGTTCGCAATTCAGACGTCATGTCTCCGCCACTTCACCAAAATGAAACTAATTCTTTTAGGCTTTTCCCACTAGGTCTATTTGGGAGCAGGCTTTTAGCGTTGCCTAAAACGAAAAGAGAGCTTCAAACATCCCAATCATACCAGGTCGCTTTATTTGATGGAGACTCCCCTTTTCTGCATCCATTTTCAAACGCTTGCGCTGAATAACCACCCTATTCCTGTGATTTGACTGCAATACCCGTCTTTGATGAGGGACATACCCTTGGACTCGTCCTTGATACCCAGTGATGATTGTGATTTTCAAGATAATACCTCTGTGCGATGCCATGAGATTCTTTCAAATCTGAGTAGAAGCAGCAGTGGTGGTCGGCTCGGCAGTCTCAAGAGGACCTGTCAGGAATCTACTCGCATTGCATTTGCAAAGTCTGCTAAGCATTGCAAGAGTATTCTGTCCTTGACTGCTGCAACCCAGCGAAATAATTACGAAAAATCAGGCCGCCGCTCGCTTTCTGCATCTGTGCGTTTTCGCTTACTTGGTAAAAGAATGGTTGCTAATAACGTCTTAATTGAAAACTTGAATGAGGAAGAGTTTGTGCCGTTGAAAACCTTACCCAGCACTTGTGGGTCTGACGATGGCGATACATTGAAAGTGTCGAAGGAAAATGTAATGTCCACTAACAAAGAAGTTTCTTGCTCTTTGATCTCAGTCGACAAAGAGTCTACAAAGAAAGATGAGCAAGTAGAACAAGGGTCGAGTATCAGCAACGATTCTAATTCTCGTATAGCTGTTCCCAGGAGGACATCAGCGCTTTGTATCACTACATTGGGACCCACAAGTCTTAATGCTTTACAAGAATGGCCATTCTCACCCATGTCTTCAATCAATTCATCATCGCATAATTCCCTGCATGAAGCTATACAAGAATTGAATTCTAAAGTAGGTTTAGTGCATGGTAAGAAGCATGCTCACTGCACTGCATGCTCTAGAGGAGGCAAGGATAATAATAATATCAAAGTTTTAACCAATGTGAATTCTTCTTTGCCATCATCATCATCATCGTCGTCACCAGAGCATAAGAATAAACCATATAGTTTGAAATCTTTAAACTTTACCAATCATCGAAATTCAAACTTATCATCGGCAAGTTTGCGTGAAAGAAAATCGTCACCACGACATGAAAAGTCAAAACAACAAACATCACAGCAACAAAAAAGACTCTATGCACACACATGTAGTACCCGAGCAAAATTGGTGCATGGGGAAGTTTCATAACTTGCACTTTCCCTTCCTTTATATCATCATCATCCCTATTATTATTTTCTTCCCCTTGTCTCCTTTATAGCAATGGAAATAATATTGTTATTATAATTATTACCTTTGATGCACAAGTTTGAGAAATTTTCTTATACAATCATCCAAAACGTTGCCAGTATCCCATCCCGTCCCAATAAAAGAAAGCCGACTAATACATAATGATAGTTGAAAAGAAGAAGAAGGGAAAAAAAAAAACAAAAGAAAACCTAGAAAAAACAACAATATTTAAAATTTCCTTGAAAAAAACTCATCTTGCATCACTTGTAAAGCAGAGGGTCTCTTTTGTGGATCCCACTGAATCATACTAGAAACTAAATCAACCACAAATTTGGGTGACTTTGGACCCAATATCTCTTCAAGGGGTTTCCCGAGAATATCTGGGAAATCGAATCCATGGCCCGCCCCATATAAACTAGCAGTTGGCCAAAAATTGCCGGTTGGTTTGACTTGCGAGTCGCCCCTCCCACCGTGATAATTTGGACTCCCCAAAACAGCTATAATCCTCCCCAATTGATCAATCTGACAATCCCCAGGGAATAGGGGGCCCCGAAGAAACAGCTCCACAGACACAACTCCTGCCGCCCATATATCCACCGCACTCGTATAATCGCTAGCTCCTAAAAGCATCTCTGGCGCTCGATACCATCTCGTAGCAACATATGTCGTATACGGTGGTTTTGCTGTGAGCCTCCTAGCAAGTCCAAAATCTGCAAGCTTTACACTGTAATTGACTTGCCCTTCCAAATATGCTTTTCGTCCTCCCGATTTCTTGGCCGTTAATGTCACAAGTAGATTTTCAGGTTTGATATCCCGATGGAAAAATCCGTGATCATGGATATGTTTTATTCCTTTTATTATTTGAAACCTTGCACACTGTCAGTTGGTGCACCAATATTCACTAGACAAAGAAGAAATAACAATAAAAACTCACATAATCTCTTGTATATTTCCAACAGTAAGGTTTGCTTCACGAGCAGTTATAAGCTGATAAAGATTTGCCTGCATACATTCCATGACGATATGAAGCCGTAAACTCCTTGGATCGATAAACATCTCGTATGCATGCACCAAAAAAGGACTTGGAGGCACCTCCTTTAAAAATACAACCTCGCGAAGTCGCTGATAATCTGAAGGGTTCTTCAAGGATTTCCGTATCGACTTGATTGCTACCTGTAGCAGAAGGTTACCACCACAAATCTTCTAACTTATATATATGGATAAAACTCACAATCTTATTCTTCTGACCATCAATGGTTCCAACCGAGTCTTTTGCTCGAGCCATGCTTACAAATCCAAAGCTACCAGTACCAACATCAGCAACTGGTTCGTACCGTGTCACCAGGGGGTATGAGGGAATAGCAAACCGCATACATCGGGCGGATTGGCACTCATGGTGTGATTTAGTGCGACGATTGTTAATATTATTGTTATTCTTGCTATCTGATTCTGATTCTGTATGATTTCTTTTGTGATCCCGTTCACTATGAGCTGGACAGTTGGGATCCTGGAGACGCTGTCTGGTCCACCGAGAGTGCCGAATGATGGAAGATAGTAAATGCACTATGAAGGCAGACTTTGATGAGAATTCTACCACTAAATGTCGATAGAACCACAAGGAAAACCAATAGTAGAAACCTAGGATCAGCAATGGAAGAGGCAAACAGTTGAAGATTACCAACAAAGTCCAAACGCAGATTGTTGCAGTCAAGTAACTTGGTGGTATCTGTAGACAAGAACAAGACATGTAGATTTGCTCTCAGATAAGATGAGAGTAAAAGAAGAAAAAGAGGCGGAAAGGAAGGAAGGGCAAGGACAACAGTAAGGAGAGAGGAATGGGGAGGGGGTGGGGTATGGGAATGCTGAGTAAATGTCTATTTGTTCTGGGTGGGCATTCACTTTGAGACTGGACTCTTAATAGATCAGACAGAACATTTACTCCAAAACAAGGATATATTAATACTGCTCGACGAAGATTTGGAGATAGAGACAAGGAAAAAAAGAAAACGAGCTGGTAGGACAGAGACAAGGAGGAAGGAGAAGAAATGTATCAAATGCAAAAGATTCAGGTATTATTATTTTCAAGTCATTTATGTTGGAGGAAAGTGATTTTTCATAGCCAAGACAATAAGCAAGGTAAAAAGACAAGAGTCAATAACTGGGTATTTTATGTGAGATATGGCAAAAATGTCTGCTTTATGAAACAAGGGGGTGTGTAGAGAGTGGGGAGATGGAGATATCAAGTGCCAAGTGAGATAATTCGATGGGAGGGCAAAAAATGAAAAAGGTCATAGGTCTCAGTGAAATCACTCTTCATTAATGCCTCAGAGTACTTAACAAAAGAGATGTGGTATTATCAATGGTATAACTAAGAGCAAAAAGACTATTGCCTTTTGAGCTCCGGAGGTGTTTGGCTTACAGGAACCGGTAAGGCAACTCGGAGTAGTTTGTTTACTTTCATCCCTTCCAACTTGATTAAGCTAGTCCAAGTTAGGTAAGTGCTCACAACCGGAAAAACAATGACTACACCACACTATGTATAGAGAGAGAGGCTACCTACTTGACCGGTTCAGTATAATACCATAATTATCTTACCTCCGTTCTATAGCCTTATTTCGTATACCAGCTGAAAGCTTTACCAGCGTTTTTTTTCTTTTTTTCTGGGGGTAAAGAATAATTTTACTAAACGATGCATGACCATATTAGGACAAGTCAAAGAGAATAACACTTTTGTATACCTTCTAGCCAACCTATTGTTTTCAAATGGGGAAAGTCGGAGACACCAGCATAGATTGTAATCACAAAGTCCATTGTGTAGCAATTGATATTGATATCTCTTTAGAAGTGAATAAAATAAAAACCAGGCGTTTAATCTTTTGTGCATGGCCAATATTGTACTCTACTCCATGAAAGGTCCACTCCCCGTATTTTTCAATAATCCAGTTTCTTTATTTGCAATTGCAGTATTTCCTCAATATGGAACGAAGGATAGCATATACGGTACTATCCAATTCAATGTCAATAGTAATGGATCTATATCAACAAACGTCAACCTGAAGGGTTTCGACTTGAAGAATGCTCCTTATTCTTTACACAGTATGTACCTAAAAAAGCCTGTTTGACCTAGTGCTGACAGGTTTGTTTTATCAAGTTCATGAAGCAACTATTGATAGCGACGAGTACTGCTTTGATCGTACAGGCAAAATTCAAGCTTACCGAAAGGCCTCACACTACCATCGAGGTAAATAAAAAAAAAAAACTTACTTGGTCAATGTTGTTTTCGCTGAAATCTAATTCTTGGTCTTTTATTTTAGACAATGGACCTGACTACGATTATCTGCTGGAAAAGAATAATGGATACAAGACAACTACAGATGTTGACAAGTTATTGTCAGACCAGGCAGAGCCTAATTCCCAATCTGATAAGGAAAAGCAATTTGTTATTCAAGATAAAGCTTTATTTGATATCCTTCAAACTATTGATTACACAATGATTGGGAATCTATCGGCAAAATATGGACTGATAAAGACCAAGAATGTACAATTTAAACGAAATGATCCAACATTATCCTTGCAGAGCGGATCAGGAGCTTATATTGGGGAAAGTAGTGTGATTGTGAAAGATGCAATGGGTAAGACTACTATGTGTAGCAACATTCATTTCAATTACGAGGGACTCGTGGAGCAGCAACTGGTCAGAGAATTATCCCATACTACTTTAGCAGGTAAAGACGGTTATATCTTGTTTTACTTGTCATTGAGTGTATGGCTCGTTGTCATAATTGCTCTTATTTATAGTCTGATGACGACCCCCGAATCAACAGATGATACGGAGAAATCCTCAAAGGTTTATTCTCGAAATAAAGGCAAATGCTAATGGTTATGAGTACGTGGTTCGGTCTGCATATATTTTTTCTGTATTGCAGTTTAGACGTGTGTTGATGATAAGATGAGATGAGACATGAGACATGAGACTAGCGTGCGGCTCTAAAAGAAGATTTGCATTACTTCGGGGCGATTACACCATTAAGAAATTTCTCCTTGGGTTCAACATCAGGGAAAAATACAGAATATAGTTCGTTATTAATTTCCTTTTTCCTTGTCTACTTGCTGCTTGCCGCACACATATATATATCATTTATAGGCAGATTTATGCAATTTGCACTTAGTTTCGCGCAGTACCGAAATTGCCCTTAGTCCCAACTGTCAGAACAAAAAGTGTAATTTTGGATGGAAGTTCGCGATAAGAGATTAATTAATCTACAGTGACATTGGATTATGAGACGTTGCGCAAAAACAAAAACAAAAATAAACTGATTTGTAGAGTATATACGTAATCTGATTAGACGTATTTTAAATGCAAGAAGCCGGGGTGTAGGTGCGTAAGGGGTGGCGGGAAGAATAGCTTCTGTCGTTATCCATGGTGTTCTTCGCCACCACACTAATGAGTACTTCCCGAGGAAAGGAGTGGAAACTCTTAAAGCCGACACACTAACATTACAAATCAACCCAAATGCAATATACATTTATATAAAGAAAACATAAATCACATAGACACATTCTATTCACATCGTGTCGACAACAGATATGTCTGAGATTGGAATTCCAGTGCATTACCAAGGTCAGACCAACCATGTTATAATACAAGATACAGAGGAGCCAAAAGTCAGCGATTTACAAGAGGCAATATTCAATAGCTTATCGGTTGCGCCAGCAAACCAGAAGATTATGGCCGGCAAGGCCGGGTTTCTGAAATCACAGGATGAAACTCTTGAATCTGTTGCTCGACGGCAGGGTATTTTGACATCCGAGACTACTAAAAGTGGTGATGAGGTGTACTCAAAGCTCAAAATAACCCTTTTCGGAGCTAGGCAAGATGTGATTGATCAACTACAGCAAGATGCTGTTAAACAACAGGCAGAATCAGCGAGATTAGCTGGGATCATGGAAAGGAGGAAGCGAAGACCCCCACCACCATTAAGAAGTTCTGGTACAGCATCCCAGTTTGATATTGACAAGAATATATATACCTTTTACAAGGTTGAGCCATTGCAAGGACTGCCACATGGAGACGAAGCAGTTGCAATTCTCGAGAGATTGAAAAACGACCGTGGAGTTCAACGGGTCATGGTCAAGCATAAATTCAAGGTTGGACTATTAACAGAGCTAGATCCAGCTTCAAATACTAGTCATGAAAGTAAAACGTTGGGACTGAATCAAAATCACGGACAAACTATCTTTTTAAGATTACGTACTGATTGGTATCAAGGGTGGAGAGATTATAAATCTACAAGGCTAGTCTTGTGCCATGAGCTGGCTCATAATATCCATGGAGATCATGATGCTAAATTTTGGCAGCTTTGTAAACAACTCGAGCGTGAGGTCGTCGAATTGGACCCCTTTGGTCAAAGTGGACACGCCTTGTCCAACATGGAGTTTGCCCCACCGCAACAACCAGAAGATGACGTGGTGGCCAGTACCGATGAAGATTTCATGTTTGCGGGACTGCATTCTGGAAAAGAACGGCCACATAAAGGACATGTCCTTAGTGACGCCACAACCACCACCACTGGTAGTAATAGTACTGGCACTAGTAGTAGTAGTATGAGAGATAGAATCAAAGAGGCTGCTCTTCGGCGGCAGAACAGATCCGACAGGTAGATAAATTGGCATGATTAATGACGAGTTTACTTTTTTTTTGCAATGCACTGATAGCAATCTGTTTTTTAAATTAAATGATCTTTTCAAACTTCTTGCAACCTAGATTACTCTTGAAAAATGTACATTTATAAAGCTTCTAAGCGATCATCTATCTCTTGAGGGGTTAATTTCCTAAACCGAGGTCCCCGAAGACCTTGAACCCCTTTAACTTGTAAAAGATCATCAGCTGGAGAACCGATAACAGCAATTTCCACCGATTCTCCAGTCATTTCACCCTCAATGGATTCCTTGAGAGTGAGTAGGGCAATATGAATGGCATCTTCAAGCTCAAGTTCTGAGTTCCACCGCTTCTCAAGAAACGTTTTCGCAGAATTGGATCCTTTCCCAATAGCAGTTGCCTTCCAAGGGAAATAAGACCCTGAAGGATCAACTTGGTAAAGAGTAAATTGTTTGGTAGGATCCGAGGCTTGATCATCAAACCCAGCAACAAGAAGACTCACACCGTAGGGGCGTACACCTCCTGATTGGGTTGCTTCTTGCATGATTCTAGCCACATCTTGCACAAGTATCCGTGGAGGAGGGTATTCATTGTACACTCTCTTATAATTTGTATGAGACGCCTTGCGGGCCTTATCAACGAGAACTCGATAATCAGGACCCATACCCGAGTAGGTCATGCCTACATCTGGGGTGATGTCGTTAATCTTACTCACTGACTTTGTCAGCACCAAATGGGATGACGACTTCTTTTCGGTCGCAAGAACAACTCCATTGGACGCTGCCAGAGTAAACAATTAGAGAAAATATTTAACCACATATATAATGAAACATTGTGTTTTCTTTCAAACCTTTTATTCCAAGAGACGTTACTCCTTGGTTGACTGCTTGCAGAGCATATTCAATCTGGACAAGTTTACCGCTAGATTTCCCGTTGAGTAAGACTAACAATATAAACCCAAAGAAAAAAATTTATACATACCTTGGAGAGAATGTTGTCAAAGAAAACGAATACCTGTCTGCCATCTTAGGATTGATTTATAGCTGATGATGGCTGATCAGTATATAGTATTGTACAAGGAACAGGCTCTGTAGTTTGTTGGTAAGGGTACGTCTATTGGGACAAATACGCAAGCATGGCCGAACCCGAATTGACACAACCCACTCGAAACTAAATATTAACGAGCGCCTACCTAAATTTTACCACCTTTCTAATTTTTTTGTTGGATTTCTTTTTTTTTTTTTTTACTTTAATCTTCAATTACATCCTTTTCTTAATATAGTCGACAGGTACTTGAAAACATGTAAGACATAAGCCCCCAAAAATATGACCAACATAAATTATTAAGATAAAACAACAAAACAAAAAGGACATACAAACCAGTCTCTGGCAAGTTCATAAAAAGAGTCTCTGTACAGAATCTACTAGTTTAGTTTTAGTCGCTTTGGCTCTTCCATTCCGAGGGACGCTGGAGACCGTTAATCTCGTAGAAACGCGACGTGCAACTATAACCCTTCCAAGCAAAGTTCTCAGAGGGAAGGCATACACATTTGAGATCCAGACGGGCCTCTTCATTTGTGGGGCAATTGGTAAAGGGAGGATGGAAGTACCCAATGTTTTCAAAGTGGTGAATTTCATTCTTGTTTAAAAACAAGCTAGCTGCAATCGAATGCACTGGAGCATCACCCCATCGCTCATAAAAGAATCCACCAGACTTGTCAAGAAAGTCAAAAAAGTTCAAATAAGCTTCACTTCGCCAAAGATCCATATTAGCTACTTCAAAGTTACTCCAAAAATGACATCCATTGTATGTTTCGCCCTGGTCATAGCTGATCCAGTCCATGAGATTATCTTTGGCAAGGTACTCTGGATGAAGCTTGGTGAAGTTCTTGACTGTCTCCCAAAGGGTCGCAATTGTAGCAGGATATTCCGGCAAAGAAATGGTAAAACCATACTTAATATCCTTATTGCGCATAAATTTGAAAATGTCATATGGAACATCGCATGCAATGTCAATACTTGGCTCCACACGCCAGTAGTACTGATAATCCAACATGAGTTCATGCCGGAAGAAAAACCCAGACTCATACCGGCACATGTGACGGTAAGAGACAGAATCACCATAAATGATTCCATCTTGGGCCATCTGTTTGCGGGCAGCAGCCGCCTTGTCCTGATCGATATAATCGGGATAACCCCATTGAGCGCTTCCAATCAATCCATACTTGGCCTTACCAGAGACCAAAGCAGTAGTCACCTTTATAAAGTTGTCATCAAACTCCTTGTCATTGAGGAATACCCAATCGTAGTGATAATGTCGATTAAACCGATCTTCAATGATGCGAACTGATTTTGCAATTTCCTTGAGATCCGAATTCCTTACCAAAGATACAAAAGTTGCATTTTCTCTTTCATATTGCCCAGGAATAGTAGTCTCAGGTTTGGGAGACGTACCTTCACGTGAGGGTGAAGCCTCTGGGCTAGCAAACTCCTGATGAGCAGATTCTCCGCCCCGATTTGTACCTGAAGAAGAGGAAGAAGATGATGATGTATCTTGCTTTGGGTAGTCCTGAGATAATTGATCCGAGCCTTCATATACCTTGTAATCGCCGGAATCAGCAATTGACGGACTCCTCGCATCACTACTAGCCTGAGTGTCAGAAGGAGAGGAGTACCTATATACGAGGAAAAGAGCAACTATCACAAAGGCCGCTATGCGCACGATTCTTGCCCGCTGATATCGAGCCATAACTGCCTAAGGTTTTCGACGAAAAGCAAACGAAATCGAAGAATGAACAGGTATATACTTTTTTAGAGATCAGGAGAAGGGGGTTCTTTTTTGGGTTCCGCGTCCGGCCAAGTGTTGGGACCAAACGCGAGACCAAGAAACTGGCTGATTCTCATGTGTGTAACTCACAGCCATTTACTCCCATAATCGCGTTAAAATTGGAAATTATTTTTGGATTGGTTCAACCGAAAAGGCATAGGTTTGTGCAGATCTGTAGATTCCCAAGTCCAGAGTGGACTTTAGCTATATTCATCTTTTGTTTATTCTTTTTTCTCTTATTTATTTTATTCTCTTTTTTTTTTATGGCGTTGAAACTGTAGAGAGTAACGAAACATCTTTTAAGAGTGTTTGAAAGAAGGAGATTTGTTGGAATATCACATCTCTGTCGATAGATATATATATATATGCTGACTACATTTTCATATTGTCTTTATACGTGATTACAGTGATCGCTTACAATATTGACTCAGTCTCATCTTTTACTAATGAGGCTTTATTATTTTTAGTGTCGATCTTAGTCACTCAGGGGGACGTCTTCTTCCCCCATCTGTTATGCAGGGCATGTAACTTGGAAAAGGACAAGTAACAAATTCGTTTTTCACCCCAGCAACGGTCTGCCAGGGCAACGGTGCCTTTATGCGGCTCAATCCCGCGTTTTGCCGTATGACCAATGAGATAAAAGGTAAATCGCGGTTACAGAACAAGACTTGAACAAATCCGGTTTATCCCATTTCATTGGGACAAGAAAGTAATCCATCGCTTTCTATTTAACACTCGGGTTTACCGCTTTTTTCTCCCTTTTACCTCCCCTTAAGACGCTTTCTCCTTCATTTGTTTAGAAAATTTGTGTCTATTTGTTAAACCATGCCTTACACTCCTGGTGAGTATCTGTATTTAAGTTTCTAGAGCGCAAAAAACAATCCTCTAACTATGTTATTCTCTCTTCAATTAGGTGACGCTAAGAAGGGTGCAAACCTCTTCAAGACTAGATGCCTCCAGTGTCATACTATCGAGGCCGGCGGTGCTAACAAGGTCGGTCCTAATCTTCACGGTGTTGTGGGACGTCATTCTGGCCAAGCCGAAGGCTACAACTATACCGATGCCAACAAGCGTAAGGGCGTTGAATGGACCCCTGAAAACTTGTTTGAGTACCTCGAGAATCCTAAGAAATACATTCCTGGTACCAAGATGGCTTTCGCTGGTCTAAAGAAAGCCAAGGACAGAGATAACTTGGTTGCTTATCTTGAGGAGGCCAGCAAGAGCTAAATATTCTACTATATGGTTCTTAACTTTTTTTTATATTTTATTTTACCAACGACATACGGCATTTTTTTTTATGACTCGACGCGGTGACAGACGAATCTGCTTTTTTTTTTTTATCTTTTTTAAACCGTTAAGTTGTTCTGGCTTTATTCTCTTTTTGAGTCTGCTACAACTGAGAAACTGGGAAACGTGAAGAAAAGTACATACATCATTGTGTAGAAGATTTATAAAGGAGGGAATGAAACTTTTTGTATATAACTTATGTGTCAAGATGAAAAGACTGTAGAGATTTAAATAGAAGATTGATTTTTTTTTTGTGCGAATAGATAGACTGATTTGAAGCTCAGTCATCTCCAAAATCAAAAAGCATTTTCTTTTGGGAGGTAAAACACCCTTCATTTTTTTTTTTGGGATCAATAAAGATGTAGTAGTTGGTCCAATATTAAGTTTTTGTGTTAGCTGGACATGGCAAAACTTCTATCCCCGAGCGAGCTTTCGTATCTCGCGACATCACTGTCGGCCTTCGACAGTACAAAGTCGGAAAGTGGTAGTAGTGGTGGTGTTGTTGTTGTTGTACGACCCGATGGGAGAAGCTGGTCGCAGTTTCGTCCGATTGAAGGATCGAGCGATTTCCTGCCCCAGGCAAATGGATCGGCAAGGGTGAGGCTAAATGATGGCTCAGAATGTATATGTGGAATTAAAGCTAGTTGTGTGCAGCTCACGTCTTCAAATTCGAAATTGAGCTCCAAATTGGGCCCTGGTGGCCGGGGAGGTGCAACCCTAAAGACAGAATGGTCTCCCATTAATGTTACCGTCAACTTGTATGATACTCGGACTGATAATGCTGTGGCTACCGTCATTGTGGGACTGTTAGAGGAAGCTATTCGTGCAACATTGCCCCAAAATGTTCATGACTCTGTACTACGAATAAATGACAGCTACGCATTCGAGCTCTATATTGATATCTTGGTTACGTCTTATTCAGGTCACCCTTTTAACTTGATTTCCCTTGCTACATACCTGGCTTTGAAAGATACCCGGTTACCCCGGGTGACAGGTGATTATGAAGGAACGAGCATTGCAGAAAAGGCATCACTAGCACCCCGGGCTGATGAGGCTGATGCCCAACACGATACCTACGTGTCCCAAGTGCCCATGTTCGATGACGATTGGGACTCTGCAGTTGAACTTTGCACCAAGCAAAGCGGATGGAGCCCCCCATTAGTAATATTGTCCGGTATAATCGGTAACCAAATTCTAGTCGATCCTGCTTCTGATGAGCAGCAAATCCTTGACCGCGGGATTGTCACTGCCTTCTCTGGCGACAACAATAAGCTGCTGATCACCCGACTTGTCGATTTTGGATCTCGCCGGTATCTTGGAGAACAAGTAACGACATCATCACCCCATCCCCCATCAGATCCATCACAACAACAACAACCAGCATCGTCTTCAGGTACCCAGATTGCTCCATTATTTATAGGCGTGAACCCAACTCTTCTTGTTCAAGCACATGAAAGATTGGCCCCCATTGCTCAACAACTACGTGCAGCTTTAGATGCTCATTCTAGTAACGCTGCAAATTCCGTGCCCCAGTCAATGTTTTAAAAAAGTGATAGTACTCGCATTAAAGTTGAACCTGTACCAATAGTTTTAATAAAGTTGGAAATGAAAAAAATATAGAATCGAAATACCGTAAAAAGAATAAACAGCCTAAAACTTATTATAGCTAACCGACCAAAAGGAAAAAAAAATGAAATTTAAAAAAAAAAAATCCCCCCAGCACCCCATTCCTCAAATTTAAAAAAAAGAACAAATAGCAAACACTTGAATATTCTTATCTTAATTTACTTTAAATCGAACCCTTCTGATTCCTCTACTGCACGCCATAGCTTTGCTTCGAGTTTTTTCCTTGATGCGTAAGCATATAAACACAGCTGATTAAAACAGGTATGCGAAACAGGAAATCGATCACAGTCTGGACCCAAACATGAGATTGCAATCACTAGATTCGCTGCTCCTGTAGCAGGGATCCGATCCGACCCAGTAATAAACGCAAGAAGCTTTCTTTGATTGTCAACCTTTAGTCCTTCGAAAAATTGCCAAAACCACTTGACTGGTTTCGACTCAACTCGTGACCATCTTCGTTTCTTGCCTCGGATGCTATCTACCCGCCGGGGGGGGACCGCCTGGCTTGAAGACCTGGAAACGGTGACGCCAGCACTTGTTGTTCGCCGATCCCTTCCACCACTGTTGTGTTCCCTGCCATCAGCCTCGGTATCTCCTACTTCTGCTGTCGGTCGCCGAACAGACGAATGGCTCCCCGATGCAGGCAACGAGACTGATCGGGCCACATGATTTCCACCAGTGACGGCTGGCAGCCCAGTTGGAGTGTTCATAAATGGTTCCCACCCTTCGTACACAGCAACAGCTCGCAGTGATTTTATATCCAAAGCTTCTTCGCTACCTCTTATTATTAACTCAATCTCTTCGGGTCGGAAAAGCATCAAGGCATGACCTCCAACAGTATGGTAAAACCCTTTCTTAAACTCCTCAAACTGCTTGTGGACTGAACTCCCCAGAGTGTATTCCACATACAGTTTGACAAATTTCTTGCGATTGTCGTTTGTCACTTTAACATTTCGCCCACCAGGCATTAGCTCATGATCAAGAATCTTTCCATCGACACAGTCTTGAATCATAAAGTCATAACAGAAGGTTTCTTGCACGTTTCCCTTGAACTCAAGTAAACTTTTCAACCCATTGGCCAATTGAGGGTGAAGCTTGGCCATGTCATCGAGTGTGTAAGGATATCCTAAAAGCTTCTTGTATATGACGGGCGGTAAGTTGACATCTATAATTACTGAATTGTAAACTGCCAAACCCAGAACAACGCCAACAAGATAGTACTTTTGTAGGCTCACAGGAGAGCGACTATTGAACCAGCACAGTTGGCTAGTTTCGTCGTAGGTAAACATCCCTTGGCTTGGATCAAACAGATCTCGCGTCAAGTTTAGAAACCATTCTTTGCGAAGCCCACCAGCATCCACTCCCTCTTCCCCAGAAAACTCAATTCTCAACCGCTTTTTGAGATCACTTGTTTTGAGACTGATTTCTCGAAATGAGTCTTCAATTATATGGTCTCGCCTCACTTGTAAAACCAGATTGGGTTCAACCCGCTTCTTCTGATCAATCGACGAAAAGAATGCTTCTCTTGCTTTTCCTTCCATCTGTCGTCTAGCTTCGTATTCCAGGATTCGAATTTTCGCTCCAAGTGATAAAATAAATGGGTACTGACAACACTGAAATGTTGGTGTTTTAGCTTGGAAAACGGAAGTTGCTGCTGCTTCTTCTATACTTTTACCTTGAAGAGGTAAATCCATCAGCATTTCATCCTCTTGGGATGGTTCCACCGTTTTCTTGGTCAATTTCGAGTGAGATTCCCATTCGCTGAAATCAGCTGCAAGATCTGCATAGTCAACCATAGTATTATAAAATGCCCATAATGGTACCTGTTTTGTTGTGAGACTTGCAGTAAACATGGATCGTAGGACCTTGGCCGTGGCTGCTATCCTCCAATCGTTACCGTATGCTTGGACTTTTGCTGTGGTTTGATTGGTTTCTCGGTACTTTGAGAAGATATGGGCGAATAGGGAATTGAAAATATCCAATCGCTTGCGGAACGTCTCTGAATCCAGCTTTTCCCAACATCTCACAAGATCAGGATAGTATTTAGAGTCCAAATTAGCAAGGAGTCCTATACATCTAGTAATAATCGAAGTGTTGATTCTTGATCTCGTTGCAAGTTCTGGGTTTTCCAAAATTGTCCAAATAAACTGCATGTCTTTTAGCATGTGTATTCGTCGCCCAGGCCGTTTAAGTAGTTTTTCACTAGCCTCTGCAATGACAGTGAAAGCAGTTCGAGTGGGTAGATTTTCCAACAGAAGATAGAAGACTCGTACATCCTCCAGGTCGACCTCAAAAGGAGACGACGAGCCATTTATCTCCTCGCCAGTAAAGCTTGCATTCAATCTATCCCAGGATTTGAATGCGCGGCGAAGGAGTTCGTCTAATGACTCAAATCGAGCCTCTATTGGTATATTTGTCTTTTCAAGGCATTTGATGATCTCCTTCTGCACTCCATCTAAAGTAAGAGGCTTTATTTCACTCCGGGGTGACCGAGCATGTAAATCGTTGATAGTATTACATGTCGAGCATTCGAAACTCGTTGAATTGATGTTATATCTCACTTGTGATCTGCAGCACATGCAAATACCAGACAACTGGGAAGAAGCCAAAGCCCCACTTAGTCAGAAACCATAATAAAAGTAAAATAAAATAGGATTCTCACAAGGTTCTTCTTACCAAGGCTTGACTTCTATTCACTACCACGTTATTCTTGCGCCAATCGTTCGAGCTTGACTTGACATGGCTATGTGGGGAAGAAAATAGCCGAGTCCAAGACGGCATGTCGCTAAAGGCTACTCTGAAAAGAACGCGGAAATGTCGGGAATGTCAGATTGTTAAGTAGATACTTAAAAGACTTGGATCGTAAACTCACCGGATAATTTCTTAGCCTGATGGTAAAACCCAAGGTTCGACAGGTTCACTTTCTGTTAAAGGCGGAATAAAAGAGGGTATCGAACATACGTAGAAAGGAAATGAAAAGGTGACAAAAGTGTAGTAAGGAAGATGGTAAAAGAGCACGAATAGTAGAGACGATGTCCAGGCCAAATTCTCTATAAACTCTTTATGCTGTTTGAATGAGAGCTGCCACCAGAAGGTTGCTCTATATATAGCCGGCTGTCAAAGAAACGATTGTAGTCCCTTTTTTTTGTCACCTCCAAGCAAACCAACTGACTCCCAGACTGTGGGGGCTTTGTTGAACACAGAGCTGCCTGTCTGCACACCTGAGATAGACTTACCGACAGGTTAACGAGCGTGTATCTTTATCGTCATCAATCGGGATGTTTGAAGCTGGTGTTGTTGCCATAGTCACATAACTTTTTGGGATGAAACAGGAGGAGATCGTCTAGATCGGGTAATTCTGCCTGTACCGTCAAAAAAGCCCGGTCGGAACGAGGAGTGACCCCATAGAAAGAAATACGGGATTCTGTTTTAAATTAACACAACCGGGACATTTCTCTATATATTTTATAGTTGCAGTGCCTATTTATATGTTCTCCCTGTAGTTTCAGACTCATTATCGATCATATCGCCCCAGATGACAGCTTCTTTTTCTTCTTCCCAACGCGGCTGACGTCTTTAAAAAAGTATAACCCTTATTGTTTGACATCTGAGCAGTTGCGTAAGCTGGTTAACAAACCACAATGTCAATAATATACCAATCTGGCAGTGCTGAGAAAGCACTGGCGTCAAAAAGGACTCTCATATTACCAACTGTCTCGATGGGGAATGTTCCACAGCTAGCTATTGATCTGTTAATTAACAACCTTGGGTTTGAGCTGCTGGGAAGGATTGATGACCAGGGACTTCTTCATCCTTTTGCAGGCCCTCAGGAAGGAACAGAAAATGACGGAGATGGACCAAGTGGCATCTGCACCTCACTTGAAGTCTTTTCCTCCCCGAAACTGTACCCCGATCTGGTCCTAATTCAACAACGGTCTCCACCTCGTGGTGGTTGCAGGACCAAATTTATCGATCAGATCTTGATACCCTTGATACAAACTTGTGATTTCTCAGAAATCATTGTCCTTTCTTCGTGTGATGCTAGCCTGCGGGAGAATGCAAATGTGTAAGTCGCTGCAGCCGCGAGCTTTTTGTTCTGTGCATGCACTTGCTAACCCATTTCCTAGAACACCCTTCCAAACGTTCTCTTCTGATTTGGCTGACGAGCTACGGGACCTTGTATTGTCTAACCAAGAACCTGCGCCTCCCCCTCCAGTCCCTGATCTGGAGGTTGTGCCTGAGAGCCCGCATTCTCAATCTAGCATGCTCCCCATGTCGTCTTCTCATCCCATCTCAAACTCTTCAATGCCACGCCTTGGAGGTTCTGGCATTCTTGTCCCGCTGTTAAAACGGATCTCGGAAAAAAAGAGTCCGTTCGATAATATAAATTCCAAAATTCTTGTAATGTATGCCTTTGAAGGCGACAATTTCAACGATGCCCGGCAGATGGCTAGCAGAGCAGCCTCTCTTGCTGGAATGCAAGATATAGGTTTGGATCATTCCTGGAATCCACCAAAGTCTTGGCAAGGTGTTTATGGAAGACCTGTGCGACAGGGACTAGAAGATGGTCTCTACGGGTAAAATATGCTTCAAGTTCATTCAATTGTTTGATCTTCAAGTCATCATTTCTTAAAACGCTGATAAATTGCATAGCTCAAATATCAACATCTTCTATGTACAGAGTCATCTATTTAAAAATACAAAAATTATTTTGCATGTGATATTTTCGCCACACACTCAAGAGCGTTTATGAAGAGGAAGATGAGGGCTTCGTCGCCAAGTAAAGTAGCGTTTCATGGCTTTCATCTTTGGTCTCTGATGCAGTGCTCTCACTGTCATTTCGATTTTTGCGCATATTTGAAGCTATTTTCGTTTTCAAGGAATCCCATATCGGTGCTCGAGTGCACCAGCGAACCCCATCGAGCACCCAGACTTTAACAGGCATCCCTCCGGGGGGAATGGCACCAACAATGCGTATATCAACAGAACCGCACCCTTGGACCACAAGCTCGGCTCCACCCCCGTCAACATGTATAATCCCCGCCAAATTCAGGTAGTCACTAGCGCTCTCTTGCACCACTGTGTCTACGTTCGGGTTCTTATCCTGTACCTTGATAAGTTCGCGAGCTCTTTCAATCGTGGACGTTACATGTGGTTTTAGCCCTATGCTATTCCAAGTTGTGATCCGGGAGTCTGGACACGAGATAGCAAATATTCCGCCATAGTAAATTACTTGACCATTTCTAGCCGTGGGCACCACTACTCTAAATTGGCTCTTGTTTTCAGGACCTTCTGCTATCCGCTTAATGTCATGGTGCTTGATATATTCATACAAGGAGATGATTCCCTCTTTAGATTCTTCACGTAGCTTCTGTTGCTCAAGGAGAGCTGCTGCTGGCATTTTAGGGGATGGCCTTGAATTTAGAGAAGTCTTGTCCAGATTCCGAGCCTTTTGGGCCAGCTCCTTGGATACAGTTTTTTCCAGAAAATCAATATGCACATCTTTTGAGCCTTTTTTAATCAAAGCAGGCGCTTCGAGCACCATTCGAGGGCGTGGCACAGGCCTGAATCCGGGCATCTCAATGTATTGCCGACCCTGAGGCAAGGTGTGGGTGATTGGGATATCGCTCATCCCGGGAACATACTTTGGAAAGGGTCTTTCTGAGAGTACTTCTGAGTTTGGATTGGTCTTGTTGGACGAATAGGCATGATACTGAAGACGCTTGATTAGCTCACTTTTGCCAACATTGGCATATCCAACAAAATAAACTTTCTTGTATGAATGAAGAGCTTTGTAAAGGTCATTGGATCTCCATCCCCGCTGAGCGCTTACAACAAAAATACTATTGCTGGGTACATTTCTCATGTACCGACGAACATATCCACTCAAACGCTCACGAGCAAGTCGAGGATCTTTACAAAACAGATCCGCTCTATTAATGACATGTATCACTTTGCGGAACTGGTCACCTGGGTAGACATTATAGTCAGGGGGAAGAACATTTTTCATGTCTCTATCAGCCGATGAAAGCTTGAAATTATTCGAATTGTAGATCAGCCTGCTCAAAGGGAAATCATTGATATCCATTACATGAACACACACCGAGTTGGGTGGAATCTGCCGCATGACTTCGTCCCAGTAAGGAAGGTTCCTTAGTTGAAAATCATCTCTATGAATAAGGTCATGACATCGAGCACATAGGACTGTATCCCATGGACGCATTGTCGAACGAGTTGAATCAGCATGTGTTTCTTTAAGAAATTGAGACGAAAAGCTCACTTCGGGAAGCTCCTCTTCCTCGTTGACAGCTGTTTCTGCTGAGCTGGTACGTTGTGGACCTCTTAAACCCGTCAAGAGCTTCAGTGTATCTGCATCCATCTCCGACAAAAGTCGATCATTATTGAGGTTTGCCTCGGTGCGAAATGCTCTCTTTGTTGACTTTCCAAGCTCTACCAAGTTGCTGTCGCTCTTGTTAATGACTTTGGCTGGAACATAGCCAGGCTGCGTAGGGTGAGCAGTTTGAATCGTAGATCCGCAACATGGGCATTCCCGAAGTGGAGATATAGCTGGCGATGATACTATTGATTCTCTATTTCCATCAACTGCGAAGTTGCTGCTTAAGCTATGTGATCGTCTATAATGGGAGTAGTCTGGTTTGCGGGTGAGATTTGGTCGCAAACAAACATTACATCGAACTAAAGATGATGCCTCTCTGTCGCCATTTGCAACAAAGCAAAATCGAGCATTCTTTGGTAAAAATCGGTTCCCGATCCTCATCAGCGTCTCTTATTCTTGGTGGCTCATATCCATCGAATATCCCAATAAAATAATGCAAAAAAAAAAAAAATCTCGAAATTTTGGAAGTCCCAAAAATTGGGAGCAGCTGGAGCTTGCCTCCCCCCACCTTCAGAATATTTTTAGGAATACAATGGAAAAGGTGTCTCTGCTGTCTACAGGCAAGAACATGTGAAAATTTGATGCGAGATCCGATCTCTGGGCAGCATACGGAGAACGGAGAACCAGTAACAGATTCTAATGATAAGAACGTTATCTGAACTTGGAATAGAGTATTTCCGCCGATTTCTAAAGTTACTCCGACATTACGGGATAACATTCACATCACATTCTTTATCGGTAAGTTTAACTCCGTCAACTTTTCTGGGAGATGGCAGTGTTTTGTACCTGGATTGGGAGAATCGGTTCTGTCGATGTGCACCTTGTATGTAGACACCGATCTATTAATTATCCTCTTCCGAAAACGGAAAGCAATACTATCTGATCCTTGGCGTAGTCACTAAGACCGCTGAACGCCGTACACTACTCATCGGAACTCCGACCTTAGCCTCAGGTCCATTACGCAAACTCTAACTCCACCACCAGAAGACTATTATTAGGAAAGGAGACACGAGGACACTCATCAAAGTCTTATATATGGTTTTGTACAATTAATGATTACCTCATTCTACGACCAACATGTTAAAATGTATTGTTATGATGATAGCATTAATAGTTAGTTGCTCCTATCTGATCATGATCATAGATAGGTTACGCGTCAGGTTTTAAAAAAGCCAAACAGGAAAAACAAAAAAAAAAAAATAATGAACGGCCTAACATTGAGCCGGGATAATGTTAGTCCCAGACACTATAGCCGGTCGTCATGCCAACTCAGTCACAACATGGCCCATTGTATGGGAATGAGATTGTGTGAATATAAAACAAACTCGATGGCCAAGTCATCATAGTCATCGCGCTAGGAGGTCTGTTTGACCGCAAGCTTATCCATATCCAACCATCCAATTCTGCTGGCTAGCTTGCTCTCAGCAAAATGTCTCAGAACAATGAGCCAGCTCAGTTTTACGATCCGTCGAGTTCTCCATCCTCGTCGGATCTGGCCGACAGAGCCGACATTGAAAATCAGGATAAGGTCGACATGTCTCGTCTCGAGCTTACCCGTACTGTTAGCAATCCTCAGAGTCTTCACCGTATTGAGACTTTGGCAGAAAAACTGAAGCACAGACGGTCCCACCGAAGCAGATCGCCTCCGGTTGATACTGATGATTTTAATCTCCAACGAATTCTTCGTGAGAACCTCGGCAAATCAGAGGAGCAAGGCATTCGCCAGCAAAAAATTGGTCTTTTCATGGAACATGTTAATGCTTTAGGAGTCGATCAGTCTACAGCCCACGCCCCAACTCTTGGCTCAACTCTCAACATCCCAAATCGAATATACCATGCCATCAAAGATTTTCGCCATAAAAAATACCGAGTAATTCTGTCTGATGTAGAAGGTTTAGTAGACAAAGGAGAAATGCTTCTTGTGAGTACCAACTTGACGATTGTTATTTTTTTTTTTTTTTGATTTGATCGCTTACTTTACTTAAGGTTTTGGGTCGACCCGGCGCTGGCTGCAGTAGTTATCTTCGGTGCGGCGCTGGTGAAATTGATCAGTTTGCCAAGGTCGAAGGAACGTTAATGTATGATGGAGTTCCTCAAAATGTCGTCAAGAAGCGGTTCTCGGGTGATGTAATATACGTTGGAGAAATGGACTATCACTTCCCCCACCTGGATGTGGAGGAAACCTTGGAATTTTCAACAGCTCTTCGAACTCCTCGCACCAGACTTGATATGGTGAAGCGTAGTGACTACATTCGTACCTACGTGAAGGTCTTAGCTACTGTTTTTGGCCTCACCCATACATACAAGACTCAAGTTGGTAATGATTTCATACGCGGAGTTTCTGGTGGTGAAAGAAAGAGAGTCACGATAGCCGAGGCCTTGTCAACACGAGCATCTATTGTTTGCTGGGACAATGCCACACGAGGTCTCGATTCATCGACAGCTCTTGAATATACACAAGCTATTCGAGCCGCTACTAATATATTGGGAAATGTGGCCGTTGTTGCTATCTACCAAGCTGGTGAACGAATATATGAGCTCTTTGATAAAGTCACAGTTCTTTATCATGGTCGACAAATTTATTTTGGTCCTACTGAAAGTGCTAAAGAGTACTTTGTGGATATGGGGTTTGAATGTCCTCCTCGTCAGACTACTGCCGAGTTCCTTACTGCCATTACTGATCCTTTGGGCAGATTTCCAAAAAAGGGTTTAGAGAATAAAGTCCCCAAGACGGCAGACGAATTTGTTGCTCGATGGAAACAGTCTGCTCAGTATGCAGAAAATCAGAAACTTAGGGACTCGTACCGAGAGGCTGTCTCTGAGCAGGAAACTTTCAGAAACCTAGAACTGACCGCCAAGCAAGACAAGATGAAAAGAGTCCCAAAACGATCTCCTTTTATCACAACGTTTAATTATCAATTTCGAATGTGTGTCAAGCGGGGATTTCAACGAATCATTGGTGACAAAGCTTATCATCTTGTCAATGTAGCTTCATTTATTGCCCAGGCTCTTATTCAATCTTCTTTGTTCTATAATATCCCTGACAGCACCCAAGGATGCTTCTCTCGAGGAGGTATTCTTTTCTTTTCTATTCTTTTTAATGCTTTGAGTACCATGTCGGAGATTAATCATTCATTTGATCAGCGACCTATTGTTATGAAACAGAAGGGTTATGCCCTTTATCACGCTTCTGCTGAAGCTCTTTCTGCGTTATGTGCCGATTTTCCCATCAAGATTTTAACTGCGATTGGTTTTGACATCATCCTTTACTTTGTTGCCAATTTGAATCGGACAGCTGGTCAATTTTTTTACTTTGCATTTTTCGTCTTGATTACTACTTTGATCATGACGGTATTTTTCCAGGCCTTAGCTGCTATAACTACTGATATCCAAGTGGCCAACTCCTTTGCCGGGTTCGGCGTGCTTATCCTCGCTATATATACAGGTTACGTTGTCCCTCGTCCGAGCATGCACGGATGGTCCAAATGGATTAGTTGGATAAATCCCATCTCTTATGGATTTGAAAATCTTATGACAAACGAGTTCCACGGTCGACGGATGCCTTGTGCTAATATTATCCCCTATGGTGGAAATTATACTGATCTCCCTCTGGAGAATAAAGTCTGCCCCGTTGCTGGATCTCGGATTGGCCAAAGTTATGTTCTGGGAGACGACTATTTAGAGGCTCAATATGGTTATAAATTTACTCATCTTTGGAGAAATTTTGGTATTCTCTGCGGGTTTTGGGCCTTTTTTGTTGTCATTCTCACGGTAGCCACTGAATATCTACGTCCCGTCGAAGGTGGTGGTGACGTTCTACTCTTTAAGCAGGGTGCCGAAATTCCTGAGATTGAAGGAGGATATGCCAAACAAGCAGAGGAAGAAAAAGCTGATCAGGTTGCTCATGGGGAAAATCCTGCCACTGATAATGATGCATTAGAAGACATGAATAAGGAAGAACTGTCTAGCCGTGAAATATTTGCTTGGAAGGATGTTACTTATACCATCCCAATCGAAAACGGCCATAGAGTTCTTCTTGATCATGTTCAAGGTTATGTGAAACCTGGTACTCTTACTGCTCTCATGGGAGAGTCTGGTGCTGGAAAAACGACTCTTTTAAATGTTTTGGCTCAACGGGTTGACTTTGGCGTCATCACTGGTGACATGTTAGTTAATGGTAAGCCGCTGGATATTACTTTCCGACGACGCACAGGGTATGTCCAGCAGCAAGATATCCACGTTGCAGAAAGCACTGTCCGTGAGGCTCTCAGGTTTTCCGCTGATCTACGACGGCCATTCTCTGTTTCCAAAAAGGAGAAATATGACTATGTTGAGACGGTACTTGGACTCCTTGACATGCTTCCTTATGCTGATGCTCTTGTTGGTAGCTTTGGGCGTGGTTTAAATGTTGAACAAAGGAAGAAGCTGTCTATTGGAGTAGAACTCGTCGCTAAGCCTGATCTTTTACTTTTCTTGGATGAACCTACTTCTGGTTTGGATTCTCAATCAGCTTGGGCTATCGTCGTTCTTTTGCGGCAACTTGCCGCTGCCGGACAGGCCATTCTTTGTACTATTCATCAACCTTCTGCTACCTTGTTTGAGGAATTTGATCGTTTACTACTTCTAAAGAAGGGAGGTCAAACTGTGTATTTTGGGGATATTGGAAAGAATTCTGAGACTGTCGTTTCTTATTTTGAACGAAACGGTTCCCCGAAATGTGCACCTACAGATAACCCAGCAGAATATGTTCTTGAATGTATCGGAGCGGGTGCAACTGCTGTTGTGAAAGACGATTGGCATCTCATTTGGAAGAATTCGAAAGAGTGCGAAGACACGACAAAAGAAATCGAGGATTTGATTGCAAAATTGAAACCATTGCCCGACCAGAATTCTAGCCGTGAACTGCGAAAGCCTTTTGCTGCACCATGGGCATATCAATTAAGAGTAAATCTTGAAAGATACTATCTTGTGTTTTGGCGTTCCCCTGGTTATCTTATGGCAAAGCTTGGCCTGAATATTGCTGCTGGTCTTTTCATTGGATTTACGTTTTGGAAAACCAGTCACGATTTGTCTGGATTGCAACAATTGTTGTTTTCTGTGTTTATGTCCATTGTTATTTGCAATCCTCTCATCAATCAAATGCAGCCTCGATTTATGCATTTGCGCGACATTTTCGAAGTCAGGGAAAGTGAAAGCAATACATACCACTGGTCAGTACTTCTTCTGAGTCAGATTCTGACCGAGATTCCTTGGAATTTTCTTGGGTGTACAATCTTCTATTTGTGCTTTTATTTCACTGCCGGATTTCCCTATGCTACTGTTCGAGCAGGGTATCACTACTTGATTTATGGAGTTATGTTCCCTCTCTTTTATAGCAGTTTTGGCCTTATGTGTGCCGCCATCGCCCCTGATGCAGCTTCCGCGAGTATCCTGACTGTTTTCTTTTTCAGTTTTATGATTGCATTCTGTGGTGTCTTGCAACCTTCCTATCTCATGCCTGGATTTTGGAGATTTATGTGGCGAGTGTCACCGTTGACATATGTCGTCGATTGTCTCTTATCTAATGGGCTTCACGACCGACCAGTTGTGTGTAATATGAAGGAATACAACTATCTTATAGCACCTGCGGGAATGACTTGCAGTGAATATTTGACTCCTTTTGTTGAGCGAGCTACAGGCTACTTTATTGAAGCTGGAACGGTTGATGGTAATGCTCAATGTGGATATTGTCAATATAAAGTTGGAGATGAATTTTTGGCCGGGGTCGGTATGGGGTACGCCCATAGGTGGAGAAATCTTGGACTCCTTTTCGCATATGTGGCCTTTAACTTTTCCCTCTTTCTCATTTTGTTTTATGTTTTCCGAGTTCGTCGCGTCAGTATGAATTTGAATTTTCTGAAAAAGCTCAAGAAAACAAAGACAAAGAAGTCCAGCGAGAGCGAAAATGAAAAGAGCAGCAGCGACAATGAAAAGAGCTCCCCTTGAAGAGGAATATTTCTCAACTAAAACCTGCAATTGAATTTTGCTGGCATATCTTAGTATGATTTTACATATATATATATATTCTCTACTTCATTGATTTTATTATATCTCAGATATATTTTTTCGATTTTTTTCTTGTATTTTTGGTTAAAAATTGGTTCTCTTTCTTTTTATTCTTCAATTTTCTTATGGTTGTTATTGACACTCAGATTTCCTTGCTTACGTTCTTATAGAGTCAGAACAGAACGTTGTTCTTCAAAAATTTTTACAGCGATGTGGAGATAAGTTTCTTCTTTTTCAAAACGTAAAAGTAAAAAAGGTAAAGTCTAATTTTAAGAGGAGCCAGGTACACTCGGCACTCACTCATGTTTGTAGAGGTCTAAGTGGAGTCGTCAAGTCAGCAATGTCTTACGACTCACCCCGACCACGCTTTAAGTTTCGTGGGGGACCTTGAATAATTTTATTCAGGTGATCGTCCCAAGCTAACAAGACAACCCACAATTAACGGAGTGTGGGGTATACAACCAAACACCCAACCAAAATGAAAAGGAAAAATAAAAAAAGAAGACCACGCTCTGTGTGGGGGGGCTCGAGGCATGACAGGCTCCCCCCGCGACGTGGGGGTGAGGACTATATAGCAGTGACCTTATTATTATATAAGAAGCGTCTTCCTGCTGTCACAACGTTCGAATTCTCGTCTCATATTACATTTTACGTTTATCTACTACTACTTGCAATATTTCTATCCAATATGACTAAATCTACCGGAGCTGTCCTTTTATTGGGCCAAGTCAACTATGCTAAGAAGGAGTGGGATGCCCTCGCCAAGCAAGTCCCTACCTTTGTGAGTAGTTTACCCGCTACATTGTGATCCCACCGGGTTTTGTTTTGTTGCATTTTCTGACTATATTTTAATCTTATTTAGCAAGTCAACGGTGGAACCAGAGCCGAATTTCTTTCCGACTTAAAGTCTGGAAAGTACGACGGAGTTGTTGCTATCTATAGAACCTATGAGTCTGCCCAGTTTACAGGAAGATTCGATGCCGAAATCGTTAATGCTCTTCCTAGCTCTGTCAAATTTATCTCTCATAACGGAGCTGGTTACGACCAGATTGATATTGAACCCTGCACTAAGAGGGGCATCCAAGTTTCCCACACTCCTAAGGCTGTGGATGACGCAACTGCTGATGTTGCCATCTCCTTACTTCTTGGAGCCCTTCGACGAAACTTTTTCCTCCAGAAAAATGTCAGAGAAGGAAAATGGAGGGCCGGTATGGAATTCGGTCATGATCCCGAGGGAAAGACTCTCGGAATTATCGGTTTAGGTGGTATTGGTGGTGCTGTTGCCAAGCGTGCCTTGGGTTTTGACCTCAAAGTTCAGTACCATAACCGTGAGCCAGTCGATGCTGTTCACAACCCTACCAAGGCCAAATTTGTCGGTGATTTTGACGAGTTCTTGGCCACAAGTGATATAATCTCACTCCATGTTCCTCTCAACCCCAGCACACGCCATTATCTCAGCAAACCTGAGTTTGCCAAAATGAAGGATGGTGTTGTCATTATTAACACATCTCGAGGACCAGTTGTTGATGAGGCTGCCCTCGTGGAAGCCTTAGACTCTGGCAAAGTTTTCTCTGCCGGTCTTGATGTTTTTGAGAACGAACCCAAAGTTCATCCCGGTCTTTTAAAGAACGATAATGTCATCTTATACCCTCACATTGGAACTTTGACTTATGAGACTCAATATAAGATGGAAGCCTTGGTTGTTGCTAATGTTGAATCAGCAATTAAGAATCACACTCTCCTAACAAGGGTCCCCGATCAAGCCAATGCAAAATTCTAAGTGTCTACTTTATTGTATGGTGTACGCATATAGAGAAGGTACTTTTTTTCCCTTTTTGACCTTTCATGTTACGACTCTTTTTTTTGCTTTCTTATATAAATTTTGTTGTATTGAAAAATGATTTGTGACTGTTGTTATAAAATTTAGAAATATACATTTCCATAATCTTTTATTTTTTATCTATCAGTAGTCGTATCGTCAACTATATATTTTAAAGTACTTAAAAGGTAAACAAGCAGCAAGAATTTTCTTTTTTCAACATCAAACTAACAAGTTCTTTTAACGGCCACTTTAGTAGGAACTTGGCTGGGAAGACAAGCGACCCCCGTCTGTCACGACAAGTGAACCGTTGCAATAAGTTCCACCTTTGCCAGCCAAGTACAAGACAGTGGCTGCCATCTCTTCTTCAGCACCTACACGTCCTGCTGGAATCATTGACTTATCCATGGGAGGTAAGGAATTCTTATTCTCCTCGTCTGATGGACCGGCAGTCATTTCTGTAGCAAAGACACCGGGTGCAATAATGTTAAAGCGAATACCGTAATCCAAGAATAAGGTACTCAAATTCTTCATAAGGTGATTGACGGCCGCCTTACTGGCATTATAGCATGGCTCTTTAAAGGAGGTACGAAGATACCCCGAAATACTACCGGTGGTTATAACTTGAGACTGGTAAGGTACCTTGGACTTCTTATTTCCGGCATCCAAGAGATCGAGCATTGTCATACTCACAAAAAAGTGGACAGCAACATTCATCTTGAATGTCGTGACCCATTCATCCATTGACTGTTCCAGCATCTCTTTCTGAAGTTCTTTTATATCGTCATGCTTTTCGGGGATCCTCGAGCTTGGGCCCGAGACTCCAGAGTTGTTGACAAGAATATTCAAATAACCATGATCTTTCCTGACCACATTAGCCAAATTCTCAATGCTTTTCTCATCAGTGACATCGCATTGGACCGGAATCAAATTTCCATATTTCTAGTCACGTTTTCCCTGTTAGTAAGCGAAGAGAGACAAATTAGTCATCAATTGACATACCGCATGCTTCTTAGCAGCATTCTCGAGAACTTCCTTCCTTCTAGATGCTATGTAGACAATTGCACCATTGTTTTCGAGGGCTATTTGGTGGTAAAGTTTTAAAGTTAGAAATGAGCCGCACAAAAATACTAGTCCACAAAAAGATAATCATTCTTACCGGTAGCCATCATGAGGCCAATGCCTATAGCAATTACGGAAAATTAGTTAGATTGGTTGAGGTTTTCTTAAAAACTAATCAACTATAGATTATATCGTACCTGTTCCTCCGCCAGTGACAATGGCCACGAGGCCCTTCACTTTGAACACATTATCCACATTGTACTTATCGGTTGACATGGTGTATAAATAAAAATAAGTCAAATAGTTTTAGTTTTTTTTATGGATTTTAGGATTGCAAAAGCCGATATTTATGCATTAAAAAAAGAACTATATTATTTTTCGTATTACTGGTACCGCTATGTCATATCTATGACGCTTGTCGACACCGTAGAGTCCAGTCCCCTCTGACGTATTTCTCAACCCGGAAAATCTCTTCAAAAAAAAAAGCTTCCATAGACACAAATTCCTTCTAGATCTGCAGTCTTCCGGAAAAACCTAAGCGATAATCAAAGCGAAAGATGCCGAGATGTTTGGGATAATTTCTGATAGTACGTAAGATAAATGACAAAATCATGAATCGGAAATTACGTTTGCTTTGAAATGGGTAGCTATTTCTAATGATTATCGACATCTATAGCGTGCGTAAATTACACATAGAGTTAGAAGTTTAAAATGTCGACGGATAGATTCCGATACGTCCTCCGTCTGTGACTATGACACTGCCGTCACAGAAACCACCACTCTTTCCCACAAGGTAAAGACATGTCCCAGCCATCTCCTCATCTATGCCTGCACGACCTAAAGGATTAGACGACTTTGGCAATGGAGCAAGTTTGTTTTTATTCTTTTCGTCCGAAGGTCCACCTGTCATTTCCGAAGGGTACAACCCTGGTGCAATCACGTTGGATCGAATTTCCTTTGGAGCAAGATACGTAGCAAAAATCTTGGCCAAATGTGTCGCGGCAGCCTTACTAGCATTGTAAGATATTCCAGCGCCTGGATGCCTCATGAATCCTGCAATGCTTGAAGTAGTAATAACCTGGGAAGTGTAAGGGACCTTTGAGATTTTATTGCCTTGGTCGAGTAGACCAAGAAAACCAATAGTTGTAAAGAAGACACCCACAACATTGGTATTATACGTGTTCAACCAGTCTTGAGGATCCTGACTGAAAAGAGCATCTTGAATATCTTTGATATCAGACTCTGGCGTGACTTTCTGTGAAGCGCCGATTACTCCAGAGTTGTTGATGAGTACATTGAGGTATCCGTGCTTTTGCTCAATTGTCTCGACCAGAGCAAGAATGCTCTTCTTGTCAGTGACATCAACCTGAAGAGCATGCATATTACCATGTTTCTGAAATACCAAAACAGATTTTACGTGAGTAAACAAGCAGAAGCTCCGAGGAAATTAGTAAAATCATACCGAATGTTGAGCAATTGCGTTTTCCAAAATATTGACACGGCGTCCCGCAATGTACACGATGGCTCCATTATTCTCAAGAGCTAAAGATAGGGGGTCAGTGATAGTCGTTAGTAAGAGTAAAAAAATTATTTCTAACCAGTAGCCATCATGAGACCGAGTCCTAATTTTCGTACGCATGTTAGATGTGTAGCCGTTAATCTAAATACGCTTCTTTGCTCATCGTACCTGTCCCGCCTCCGGTGATAACAACAATAAGATCCTTGACATTGAATATATTGTCGAATGAAAAAGTTTCGGCCATTTTTTTTTGCTTATACAAAGTCACCAAAGCGCTATCAGCAGGTATCAGTTGCGGAGCCCTTTTATGTTGTTTTAGATTGCTATCTCATCATATCTGTACTCAATTACAATTACTTATTAATTAGCACATGGCGGGGGTCGAAATTACCCGGTTCCGACACAACTCCGGAAGAGTCATGTCGGATTTTGCGATGCTACAAATACACACATGCATGCGGCGATAACTTTTACAATGATAAAGCTTTTATTCAAAAATTGATTGCGCTGGTCGGCGAGATAAAATAAAGACTGGCTCAATAATTCTTCACAAAAGCGAACTACTCATTCTCTAGGTAATCGCTGGATTTTAGTGGTTATTAAGTCCGCAGATTACCCCCCCGCCGGGTCAACGCTCCCAAGCGGCTTATTATCGATCTAAACCTTAAAAATTATTTTTTTTTCTTCCCAGCAACCTGTCAGATGGAAACCCCTTGCAGAGGGAGTAGAAGAATAACGAAGCAAATGTGACTAATATTCTATGTATTACGCTGTAAAATGTAATGTTCGCTCTGAAATAACTTCAAACGCGTCAACCTAATTTATCGTAATAGGCTGTTGATTTGGTATCTCAGGGCGCTAACAGTTTCGTTGTACCTTTCCGCTTTTCCATTTCTGTAAACAATTAAATCCTTGGCAACGAGCCGCCACACACGGTAACGGTCACCTTTCCTATTAACAGGGACGATAAGAGAAAAAAATAAATAAACACAATGTCAAGGCCCTTGGTGGATGGTCCAGAGAAGGATGCTAAAGCATTTCCTCTCGGCCAGATCCTCATTGTAGGTGAGGCACAATTTGTTCGTTTTTGGAGCGTTTTGATCTGTTTTATAGTGGGTGTGACTAATATCTGTATATTTATCAATTCAGCACTGGTTAGGTTTGCGGAACCTGTAGCCTTCACATGTATATTCCCTTATATCTTCTTTATGATCCGTGATTTCCACTTGACAGATGATGAGCATCAGATTGCCCGATATGCGAGTATAGTTTCGTCTTGTTTCTCATTGTCTCAAGTCTTGACTTCTTTTACGTGGGGTCAATTAAGCGACCGGTTCGGTCGTAAACCGATACTTATATGTGGCTTGATGGGTACGACCATATCCACTTTGGCATTTGGTTTCTCTGTGAATCTGCCTATGGCCGTGTTCACGAGAAGTATAGCTGGTCTCCTGAACGGCAATGTTGCTGTTATAAGGACTATGATTGGAGAAATCGCTACTGAACGCGAACATCAACCTCTAGCCTTCTCAGTTATGCCTATTTTATGGCAAATAGGATGTATACTGGGCCCTATTATTGGCGGAACACTTGCCAATCCAGCAAAACAGTACCCCAATGTTTTTGGCGATATTCCCTTATTTAAGAAATTCCCCTATTGCCTTCCCAATTTAGTTGTCGGAGTTATGCTACTTTTTAGCTTGATTACAGCGTTACTATTTCTACAGGAAACTTCAGAAGCAAAGCGGGATCGCTACGACCCCGGCTTGGAGCTCGGGAAAAAGATTGTCAAGATATTTTCAAGCAAGGAGCCCGAAAAGAGGGTTCTAGATGATGCATCGAGCGATTACGGAGTAGAAGAAGATGAAGATCATGAAGATATGAGTACTCGTCCTCTTTTACCCTCAAGGCGCACCTCTTCTTATAATTATCATCATGAAGAGCATCATCACGCCCCTACTGTCCATGTGGACGAATCCTCAGAGCTGGCAATGATAGAAAGCACTCCATGGAAAAAAGTTTTCAGTTTCCAGGTCCTGCAGCAGATACTTTCCTACACTTTATTGAGTCTTCATACCGTTGCTTTCGACGAATTATTTCCAATCCTTTTATCGGGGACTCCTTCTCCTGTCCCTCCCCGCTTTCCATTCTGGTCCAGTGGTGGGTTGGGCTATTCGTCAACACGTGTCGGTATATTTTTGTCTTCAACTGGCGTTTTTGGAATTTTCATTATGTTTTTCATATTTCCCTTTCTCGATTACAAATTGGGGACACTCCCTGTTTATAGACTTTTTTTGAGTCTCAATCCCTTTGTCTATATCTTCACTTCCCAGATGCTGTTTTTAATTTATGCACCTGAATCTGTCCGATCAGTGTGTGTCACTCTTCTGCTAATCTTCAAGACCTTTTCGGCATCACTGGCTTATGCAGAACAAAATCTTCTACTCAATCGCTCGACTGCCTACCCTCAATTCCTTGGGAGTATTAATGGTTTAGCTCAAGTTTGTGCAGCAACCGCTAGGACTATTGGACCAGTATCTGCAGGTACCCTTATGAGCATTGGTCAAGGAAGGAATCAAGCAGGTCTGGTGTGGTGGTGCGCTCTTGGTGTGGCAATTATCGGAGTTATCCAGTCAATCTGGCTTGTAGATGGTGACCTTCAGAGAGAAGAGGAGGATAAACTTCGGGAAGAACGAGGTGAGGAACCGCTTTACGCTGAGTGAAAGTAAAAAGCCCCCGTTGATTTTCTATTGTCTTCTTACTGGAGTACGATGCATTTTCAAATTGCAGAGTATCTGTGCTTTATGGTAATTAATGTGGTCTTCCCCACGTGTGCTGATCAAAAAAAGTACATAGATTTAAATGTTTTTTGGTATATAGACTAGGTTTTGATGCCTAAGTATCTAAAAAGTTTTTTGTTTCTCTTGTCAAATATCATGGTTTTTATGCGAGTATATTTTAATTAGCAAAGTCCTCTCAAAACAGTGCCTTTTTGTTTTTTTACCGATGTCTTACTATGGCTTTAAGAAGTTATCTTGTTTTTCGTGAGGTGTCCATTGCTACCCAAATTTCTTCAATCACCATTCTCCCACTTTACATTTATTAGTTTCAGCCCAGACATTGTCACCGTGTATCTTACGCGCTAGCCCAACTCGAGTTTGGCTCGTCCTCGACAATGCCGGTGAAGTATGAATGCCGGCGCGACGTGAAAGCGTGAGTCTCAGTTTTGGCTTGCAAATTTCTTTTCTGCACAATTCAGCGTAGTCAATTTCATGGATAAAAATGGATTGATTACTACATCTCTACAAATCGATCTCGACCTTCAAACCTAATCTATTCTAAAAGACGAAAAATATCAAGTCCTCAAGCAACATTAGAAAACGTCCCGTAATTGACTATGGAGGCTTATGGCAAGTCGGTGTATGTAACCTTAACTTTAATTTTCATCGTAGCGGGCCTTGGTTTGATCCCAATTTTGTCCTCCCACTGAAGTTGAATATGACAAACTTTATATTTCGGCAAACGCGGGAAGGTAAGGCATTTGACGTTATCCCCGATAAGCATAGGGATAAGCCGCAACTAGGACTGATTAATTTTAGTTTATGTCATTACCGAACCGTTTAGTAGGCGACAACAACAAAGAGAAGCGGTTGCAAATCTCACCGCCACAAATTCGAAAAATATTACGTAGACAAAGAAGTATTTCATTCTTCCGGTAGATCAGCTGTGCTCTACTGACATTAATGTTTATATGATGGAACCGTTTAGTCAAAAAAGTAATAAGGCCAAGTCTATTGTTTATCATGAGCCTAGTCTATCGTAACAGATAATATGAGGAAAATAGTGAGGACAATAGAGGAAAACAAACAAACAGACAAAACAAACAAAAAACCCCAAAAATCCAAAAAAGTAACACCGTCAAAGAAATAGGTCTGATTAGATTAGCAGATGTTTTTTTCGATGCCCAAATAAATAATGGGCTTGTCATGTAGCGTAAATCGTGTCGAAAGAAGAGAGAAGAGTCAGAAATAATGGGCTAGACCAAGACTTTGTACACACAAATGCGTTAATGGTACCAAGAAGATCTCGGCTTATTCTCCCATATCCTACTGCAACGTCAAATTACATTCCAGCAGTCGAAGACGAGTCACCGGAGTGATTATTGATATCCTCTTGATGTCCAAACGCATTTTTGGGGCGACTGATTCCTTCAAATGCATCAGCAGGATTAATCGCAGTCTGTGGGGGGTCAATCTGCTTAGGAGGCTCCATTTGATGTTCTTTCTCCTTTTTAGGTTTAGAATGATCCAGCCGAAATTGTTGTAAAGCCTGATAATATGAAAGGAAACCCCAATATGGTTGATTAATGGGTGAGACTTTGCCAGTAAAGATAAATAGGTCGTAAAGAAATCCACCGAGAAGGGAGCCGACAAGAGAACCAACGATAGGAACCCAAAAATAGTAGTCTCCAGCCCTCCAAACTTCAAGACCATAACCAGCCATCCAAGTGAAAAGACGGGGTGCAGTGTCACGAGCAATGTTAAGAGCGTATGCGGTTTCCCAACCCAAAGCAGCACCAATTGACAAGAACAGGAAGCAAAGGATTAAGGGACCGAGACCTCCGGCAGGATTGTTGTTTTCATCACCAATGGCATAGATGAAAAATTGCATAAAACTGGCAGCAATAATTTCAGAGAAAAGTTGTCCTCGTTTTGTCAAAAACGGTTGAGGGTATGTACAGAAAATTCCAGCAGTAGCAGTGGGACCAGTAACTGTTCTAACTCCATGTCCTTCATAGTTGTCAATAGCCGAGCGGTAATTTCCGTAAATGATGGCGGCTCCAGTAAGCCCTCCAAGGAACTGAGCAATAAAGTAGACGGGCAATTTGCGCCATGGAAATTTGCGATATATGCAATTAGAAAAAGTAATAGCAGGGTTCAAATGACCACCAGAAATACCACCGGATGCGTACACGCCGAACATGACGGCAGTACCCCATAGCCAACTAATACTCAAATATTCACCGGCTTTACCCTCGGATAACAGAACCTGTGCGCCAACGCCATCACCAAATACGACAAGAGTTAAGACACCAAAAAACTCTGCAAATGGTTCCCGAAGTTTGTGTTTTATCTTCAACGTCAAAGTATCAAGCGGTTCCTCAGGAGTAGTATCCATCTTGGGTCAGGAATTGAATAAAAAATTTAGAAGTCTTGAATGACAGCAAGACCGAAAACTGTTTTGTCTGAACTGAGCAGATTCCAATTCAACAAAGTGGAAATGTTGGTAGATATTTATGTGTAGCAGAGGAGCCCCAATTAGGCCGCCCATGATAGCTTCCATTGCATAAGAACCACTGTCATGGAAGTCGGCATCGGGAGCAAACTTTAGTGCGGCCCACGTTCCGGATTTTTTTCTTAATTCTGCACAACTGTTCCCACCAAAAGGACCAAGCCGGAAAAAGATCTGATTCGTCCATTTTGATTAGCCCCGAGGAAATCAACCCACTCAAAATAGACTACTGTAAAGCTTTTTTTTTTGATGTCTCCCCTGAAAGTCTGAAATCTGGAGAAAACTCATTATAGATGAAGCTTTTCTTCTACGTACCAGTTTACCCTGTCTGATCATACTACCTCGCAAATGCGAGTGGGGGGCACTCTTCTTGGCACATGCTCTCTTATACTTGAGTATGGTCGAATGGAAGCAGGAAGCAACATAATGGTAATCTGTCTGCGGTCGCTGCGTCGGAGGTCTGTTCTGTGGGAAAGGATTGAAGGTCAGTACTAAGATGTATATCATCTAGTTCGATGTTAAATTTCCGCTTTAATCCTAGGTTGTTCTTTTTGTGGGGTAATCAGCGCATCTTTTATTTAGAGCAAGAAAGCTTTTCAAACTGCGGCCTATAGTATATTTAGCTCTTGCCTTCAATACTGGTTAACTAGACCAGTTTACAGTTTTTCCGGTTCCCCCCTGGGGCAATAATTGCGGGATGGAAAGGAGAAAAATGCGGGAAAGATCGTTTTCAATTTCTTTTTCCATGCCGATTCTGATTCTCAGGCCATCGACCCTACTTCCTTTTTCGGAGAAGCCCTGACGTTATGGATAATATACCTTGCGTATGTTACTGAAAAAGATGAATAGACCATGGTTTGTACAGTCATTCAAGTCATGAAAAGAAGAAGAACAAGTTTTTTACATGTTTTTTGCAATCTGATCATTAGACCGAGAAAACAAAAAGTCAATGGCTGCTAATGACAGGTAATTTCCCAAACCGACTTATTGGTACTTTTGAGCTCGAAAACTGTAATGAATGGGAAGGATTTTATCCGCTACATCGCCCCGCACTTACCAAATTGATCTTTGTCGTGAAACAGCGCGTAACTCCCAGGCCCCACTTGCCCAACTCTGACTAGTGCAAAGGAAAATATTATCCGTCCATTGGGTCCATTGGACAAAACTCAAAACCCTATCGATGAATGATGACATGTGCCAGTCATCGTGGAAAACCGCCTTATGTTGACGAAATGATTGACAAAGTTTTTCCTGTGGCCTGTTCATATGAAAATTTCGTTCCTTTACCATATTTAGTCTTTCGGCTCAAAGGACATACTTATCTTCTGATAGCCAAAGTCTTATTTAACGAGCTACCAAAGATACCTGTAAGAAGGAAAATAAAATAAAACACAAATTCGATTTTCATATACAAAAACAAGTTCTAGAATTAATGCGAATATCTTGGAATGATTTTTAGTAGATTAAAAAGCAATTGAAGTCACAAGACACATTCACATTGCATCAACATCGTAACTCTCGCATCCACTACCTCCCGAAGGGTTGATTCTTGACTATCTCAAAGAGATTCGCAGAGAGAAAAAAAAAAAAAAAAGACATTTATAAAAAGGGTTCGTTAACGTTTCTTTGAACTGTTTTCTTGCGTTCAACAAAGACTTTCTGACGTCCCACCAGCATGGACTATTCACAGGACATACCACATAACTTAATTTGCGGCTACGACTGGATTCTTCTGCATTTGCTCTTTAGCTTCCTCAGCGAAAGCCCGCTGGGCCTTTTGGATCTCCCAGTTGCGGAAGGTTCCATTTTCAACTTCTTTTCTTGACCACTCTTTCTGTTCAAGACCCATTGACCAAAGATACTTGACAGTGGTGTCCCATTCCAACTTTTTCTTTGCCTCACTCCATTTAAGCTCCTCGGCCATAATATCAATAACCCTAGGAAGGACTTCCAATGCTGCCTGACAATTTAAGAAGGCCAGACGCATTCGACGAGCAATAACATCGACAGTTGAAACAGCATACTCTTTTCGAACAGCATATCTGACTTCTCCATCTACAAAAGGAAGAGATTCTACTAATCGCTTTCCTCTATAGGGCCAGGCGCCGTCCGCGTTGGTACTAGATAAAGAGGCAACCTCAAAAGCCCTATCGCCGTATTGATGAGAAAGATGTTCGGCAACTTCGGTTTCAAGCCCACTTTCTCTGGCAAGCTTGACATAAAGAAGATCGTAATACTCTGTAGCACCGTGAAGTTTCAGAGTAGATGTCGAGCATGGACGAACAGGCTTGAGATCATTGTTCTTGATGGCTGTATCGACAGTCTCCTTGGCCATTTCTCTATATGTAGTCCATTTGCCTCCAGATATGGTAATTAGCCCACTAGGTGATGTGTTGATCAAGTGATTTCTAACGAGTGACTCAGTGTTTTTGGCATGAGGGTCGCGCACCAAAGGACGAATACCGCTCCAGGCAGCCAGGATGTCGGTAGGACGGACTTCGACCTTATGTCCCGTATATTTGTTGACTTCGCTCAAAATGAAATTAATGTCTTTCTCGGAAGGAATAGGATTCTGCTCGATCTTGCACGCAGTATCAGTCGTACCAGCAATCGTCTTTCCCTGCCAAGGCAAAAAGAAAACAACTCTGCCATCAGATGTCTTTGGATCAATCAAACCGAATTTGTTGGAGCAAAAATAATCAGGTAATACAATATGGACACCTGACGAAGGTGCGACAATATCAGCAGTGGTAGGCTCATCAAGTTTTCGAATTCCATCACAGAAGGGACCAGTAGCATTAATAACAGACTTAGCGCGGATGTGGAGGGGCGATTCATTTTCATCATTAAGGTCTTTAGCTTCAACACCAATGATTTTACCTTCCGCATTTTTCTTCAAAGCGGTCACATCAACATGGTTAAGAACAGTGGCTCCTTGCTCGATAGCAGTAATAGCAAGAGCAACATTCATGCGCGAATCATTGTGACTACCATCGTAATATACAAGAGCACCCTTGATAGCATTCTCATCCAAGAGAGGAAAATTCTTCAGAGTTTCGGCTTTGCCCATAAAGTAACTACCTCCAATACTTTGAGATCCAGACAGCAAATCGTAGCACTTGGTTCCAGCCCAGAAATACGGAGCTTGCCAATATTTATAAACGGGAACGATAATCGGTAACGCATGACTAAGATGAGGGGCAATCTCTAGGAAGTACTTCCTTTCGTGGAGAGCCTCCTTGACCATTTTGTATTGACCATAATCCAAAGACTTAACATTGATTGCAGTCAGCGACGTGGATCTATAGAAGCGGAAATTTATAATCAAAACTTACCCAGACAGCCTTTTCAAGATAACGGACTCCACCATGTACGAGCTTGGTACTCTTGCCACTAGTACCGGAAGCAAAATCTTCTCGTTCAAGGAGAGCAACCTTGAGTCCACGATTAGCGGCATCTAATGCGACGCCAGTCCCTGTAGCCCCACCACCAATGACAACGACGTCATACTCTGGTTGATTTCCCTCATACTCAGCCTTCAAGTTCTTAATTAACTCCTGACGTGTCGGCAAAGGCTTAAAGGGGCCAGGCTTTTTTCGACTTGTTAAGTCATCCACAGAGGAGGCTTCGGCTTGATCAGAGCGCCATGCCATCACGGTCATCATAGTAGCAGAACTGACGACCATCGTAGCTCCAAGCATGAAAGCTCGGCGACGAGTAAAACCCCGCGCTCCGTGAAAGCCATAACCGGCAAATCGTGATCTAAACATGGATGTCGTTGTGTGGCCAAACTGTGGGGCAGTAAGGGTTTGAAGACTGCCTTTTTATTTAGGGCCGGAAAAACAATCACATTTGGAGAAAATTCATCATGGAGCGGAAATAGTGGAACAGCTGCATTCTTACTTAGAGTATCTCCAGGAAAAGCAAAGATTTACTTAATTTCGGAAATCCTTACCCCGCCAATGACTTTCTGGGTTAGACAAGAGCCTCATGAGCCCCATCTTCATTTGTCCCAGGACGTCAGACCCTCTTTTCCTTTAAAAGGTCCTATAACCGAATGGGTTAGGGGTCGATTTGGACTAAGGCACGAACTGTATTTGTCAAAGGGATGCCATCTAGAAACTTTTTACAAAATGGAATATGTATGAGGTCTTGGTATTTTTATATTTATTTTTTCTTCAAATTCGAGACATGCGCAAGCACTCGTTGGCTCTATATCTTCTACTGTAAACATCAGAAAGGCTGACTCTACTAATAACGATGCAATTGACACAAGAAAAGTATATTGAGAACATGTATCGTACAGAACACGTAAAACTGGCTTTAAACTAGAGACACCATCGGACAACTTATAAAATTCGTAATCGGACTGTGAAATCATAACTATCATAAAACTGCGCTTCCTTAAAGAGAAAAAGACATAGCAAACCTTTCTATTCAGCCTCGCTTTCCGCAAAATCAGCCTCGTCCTCTTTGCGCACCCAACCAACAGCTTTTTCAACACCTCGCTGCCACAAGCTAAAGAGCCTTGATCTCTTCCTCTCACTGAATCTGGGCTTGAAGACAGTTGTACCTTCGGAATTGACATCCTCAAGATCATCAAAACCTTTCCAGACACCGACGGCCAGACCTGCAGCGATGGCAGCTCCTAGAGCAGTGGTTTCTCTCATAGCTGGTCGTTCAACTTCAATACCCAAGACATCCGACTGTATTTGCATACATTCGTCGGAGTTTGTCATACCGCCATCTACTCTGAGTTTCTCAAAAGGCTTTTCGGAATCCTTTTCCATAGCGGACAAAATGGCCTTGGTCTGGAAGAATGTAGCATCGACCAGAGCTCTTCCAATGTGTGCCCTCGTAGTATATTGTGTAATACCCAAAATTGTACCGCGGGCATCATCCCGCCAGTAAGGGGCAAACAGACCTGTGAATGCAGTCACAAACACTACGCCTGCAGAATCTTTGACTGACTCAGCCAGAGGCCCGATCTCCGAAGATTCTTTTATCAGCTCGAGCTTGTCACGGGCCCACTTAATAGCAGAACCGGCAACGGCAATCGAACCTTCGAGGGCATAGATCGGCTTTTCATCCTTGCCTTTATAAGCGACAGTCGTCAAAAGTCCATTTTTTGAAAGAACTGGAGTTTCTCCTGTATTATATAGCAAGAAACAACCTGTTCCGTAAGTGTTTTTAGCCAGACCTGGCTTTGTGGCCTTTTGTCCAATCAAAGCGGCTGGCTGATCGCCAACACAGCCACTGAGTGGAATACCTGACAAAGGACCTGTACCAATCCTACAGTAAACCTCAGAAGATGAAACAATTTCGGGCAGAATAAGTTTTTCAAATCCAAAAAATTTGATCAGTTGGGGATCATATTTTAAGGTGTTGATGTTCATGAGCATAGAACGCGAAGCATTCGATGCATCTGTGATGTGGCGACCACCATTCAGACCTCCTGAAAAATTGTAAAGCAACCAAGAGTCAATAGTACCGAAACACAATGTGCCTCTATTATAAGAGTCTTGAACTTCCTTCACATTATCAAGAAGCCATCTGATTTTAACCGCGGCAAAATAAGTACTGAGCGGAAGGCCACAAAGCTTTTGAACCTGGTCAGAGCCCTCTTTCGCCTGAAGTTCTGCAACAGTCCCAGTAGTACGCGCGTCTGCCCACACGATAGCATTATATAATGGAAGGCCAGTTTCCTTGTCCCAAAGGACGGTAGTTTCCCGCTGGTTTGTAAGCCCAATGGCGCGAATGTAATGATTATGAATACCCTTGTCTCTCATTTCCTTTCCGACCTTGTTCATGCACAGCAGAACAGACTCGACAAGTTCTTGAGGGTCGTGTTCCACCCATCTAAAATAAAAGAAGAAAGACGTCATTGTCAGTATCGTGCCATCAGAACTAGACTAACACTAAGTAAAAGCTATTTGAAGTGACGTACGATGGACGAGGATAAATCTGAGTAAATTCGACTTGGTGCGAGGCAACAATATTGCCCTTAATGTCAAAGATTATAAATCGTGATGAAGTAGTGCCTTGGTCAATGGCACCAAGGAGAGGAGTAAAAGACATGGCTAAAGTAGAAAGGTGCTCGAAGGACACAAAATAGACACAGAATAAATTCTAGCGAAGAGCGAAGACTCTGTAGTTTAAGTACTCAGCGGGGTTAACAAGTTCGGCATCGCTGAACCAACTTTATAGGTAAACTATGTTTCCGAGTTTGCGGGGTGCATACCAACCCCCAGAAAAAAAGAGGACTTAACTTACCCAATATAGTTTAGTCTAAATGCTTCAAAATGGACCCCACTTGCCTTTTAGGGAAATAAAGTCTTCGGCCCGCTCGGTGAATTGGGACCTCACTAAAGAAAAATTATCAAATCCAGTTTAGTGAAGTATCTTATTTGCCCCACCAGTCAGAAACGCCGCTTGGTGCCTTGACCTAGCGTAGATGGGCCCCTCCTACAGAACTTGGCTTTCAAAATAGCTCTTATATTGATTTTGCTACTTTTATACTTTCATGTTCATTCATAGAGAGAAAGATAGAGCTATCAAGGAGGAAAGGTGAAGAATATTTGAATGTTCGCACTTTCGGTTATACAAGTAAACAAGAAACGATGTTGGGAATTTTACTTGGAAAAGGTAGATCGTTGCAACAGGGAAGATATTTTTTTGGGCATCTTGATGGTCTAAACGTAAACGGGGAAGCTCTCTATTTCTAACGAATGAAGTCTTTCCGTCCTATCTGGTCCCAATTGAGAATTGAGACCCCATAAAAAGCTGCCAAAATCATATGCTGATGATGTAATGAATACTCCCGCGAAGAGTATGGGAAAAAATGAAAGTCCCAGCTTCAAATTTTGATCCTGGATAGGAATCGTTTTTTTGAGTAAGTACAGATTTTTGATGCGACAGGGAAAGAAGACAAGTTCCGAGTAAAACGAATGGGTGAAAATCCTCTAGAAAACTGTTGTCTCTGACTAGTCACAAGCACTTTCTTTCTATTAGGATAGGTCTGATGTTTGCATTGACCTTTTTACAAGATTAGTACATTTTCTATAAATGCTCCCTCATGACTAAAGGCATTTTACGAGTTAACTTCTTAAGACTTGTAGACGGATTATACTAGATTTTTGTACTAAAAGAGGTTACTGTCACCCGAGTTTGAAATTAATGGCAGAGAATTCAGTGTCTGGTCCTCAAAAGAAGATAATACGCCGTTCCAGATAAATATGCAATGAGCATAGACGAGATCTCTTTATCTCTCGCACTGTAAATAGTGATTAAAATTTATGTCCGGCTTATTTTTTTTCTCTTTAATCTTAAACCAGATATGTATTTACTAATTTACAATGAAATACTATTTACTGGTAGAATCAAGGGAATGGGGGAAACTGCCCTTATGGAATAACTAGGTAGGCAGGGCGTCAAATGTAAGATCTAATTGGGAGTTTTGCAACAAGACTTAACTCCCAAGATCTATTAGATCAATATTTTCCGCCACGGTTAGCTGCAGTCCGGACTATCTGTGTAGACAGCAATCTATCTCGCCAATGTCAAATAGTGAGTTTACTCCTACGGCTATTAGCGTACTTTATCTACCTGTATTGACATTTTTATCGCAGATGAATTTGAACAAATCCGTCGGGCTCAAGCTGAGCGTAATGCTCTAAAACAGGCTGCAGCTTCGCGCAACGACCGTCAGTCATTGTCGTCTGCTGCTGATGATTATTTGTATGATGATAATAATAATAGAAGCTCTGGCAGATACGATGTGTCCATTCCTTCAGGGATGGTCGAGGATACTGCCTTCCAGGATGGAGAAAGTAGCCCTCATCGCCTGACAGGTCAATACACAGCATCAAACCAATTTATGGATGAAATCGCTTCGTCTGAAGCTGATGGTGATGACCCTCTTACGCGATCTCATAAAGGGCGCACTATCGCTGATCGAGAATCTGAATATCAAAAGCAGAGATTCTCTCGGATTCTGACACCTCCCCGGAATGATCCGAATGGAGAGAATGTCGCGACAGCTTATAAAAATCGCATGGAGGAGAGAGATCTGGAACGTGAAGAGAAAAGAATTGAGGCGGCAGTTCGAACGAAAATACAAAGAGGTGTTTCTGAAGAGAACACTGAAGTCAAGCTTGAAAAAAGCGATAAAGAAAATATCTCGGATATAACACCGCGGAAGAGACGATGGGATGTTGCACCTGAGGGATCTGATCAGATGAAGGTAGATACAGAGGAACCCAAAAAACGCTCGAGGTGGGATAATCCTGCCCCTCGCAAGTCAAGATGGGATCAGGCTCCGGGATTGGAAGCTACTCCCGTTGTCTCCAGTGCGCAGGGTATGGAGACTCCTATTATCCATGCAGGTATGACGACTCCTGTACCAGGCACATTGGGCCAACGGTTTATGAGCGACGAAGAGCTCGATCTGCTTCTTCCATCAGAAGGTTATGAAATATTAGAGCCACCGCAAGGATACATCCCCATCACGACGCCTGCTAGAAAACTGCTTGCGACACCGGCGCCTACTACATCTAATGGTTTCTTCTTACCAGAGGAGTCATCTGCCTCGAATGTTGGGTTGTCAAAGCCTCTCCCAAAAGAGATACCCGGTGTCGGTGAATTACAGTTTTTTAAGGAAGCAGACATGAAGTATTTCGAAAAGCTGATGGATAAACGCAATGAGAATGAGCTATCAGTGGAGGAGTTAAAGGAAAGGAAAATTATGCGGCTTCTCCTAAAAGTCAAGAATGGAACTCCCCCAATGAGAAAAGGTGCACTACGTCAACTGACTGACAATGCAAGGCAATTCGGAGCGGAAGCATTGTTCAAACAGATACTTCCTTTGCTCATGGAACGGACACTTGAAGATCAAGAGCGGCATTTATTAGTTAAGGTAATCGACAGAATATTATACAAATTGGATGACATGGTTCGTCCATATGCACATAATATCCTAATCGTTATTGAACCTCTACTGATAGATGAAGATTATTATGCTCGAGTCGAGGGCCGCGAGATCATATCCAATCTTGCAAAAGCTGCAGGTCTTGCGCACATGATTTCAACTATGCGCCCAGACATTGACCATGCCGATGAATATGTGCGGAATACTACGGCTCGAGCATTTGCCGCTGTCGCAAGTGCTCTCGGTATCCCTGCTCTTCTCCCTTTTCTTCGGGCCGTCTGTCGATCAAAAAAGAGTTGGTTTGCGAGGCATACTGGCGCTAAAATTGTGCAGCAGATAGCTGTTCTTTTAGGCCCGGGAATCTTGCCTCACTTACGGAATCTCGTAGAATGTGTGGCGTTGGCTTTGACTGATGAACAGAACAAAGTCCGCACAATCTCCGCTCTCGCTCTAGCTGCCCTCGCCGAAGCTGCTGCACCTTACGGTATTGAGTCCTTTGATCCCGTTTTGGAACCTTTATGGGTGGGAATCAGAAGATATCGGGGTAAAAGTTTGGCAGCTTATTTGAAGTGTATTGGTTACATAATTCCTCTAATGGAGCCAGAATACGCCAATTACTATACCAAGGAAGTAATGGTGATCCTCCTGCGAGAATTCAACTCTCCCGATGAGGAAATGAAGAAGATAGTTCTAAAAGTTGTTCAACAATGTTCTTCTACGGAAGGCGTCACTCCTCAATATTTGCGCGAGGAAGTACTTCCTGGATATATGAAGTCTTTTTGGGTAAGACGGATGGCCTTGGACAAGAGAAATTATAGGCAAGTTGTTGAAACAACTGTCGAACTGGCTCATAAGGTAGGCGCTGCTGATATTATTAGCCGGATCATTGATGTGCTTAAGGACGATTCTGAACCGTACAGGAAAATGGGAGTGGAAACAATAGAGAAAGTAATTGCTGCAATGGGTGCTGCTGACATATCCGAGCGTCTGGAGGAGCGGTTGATAGATGGTATATTATTTGCTTTCCAAGAACAGACGATAGAGGATGTTGTTTTGTTGAACGGATTTGGCACAACGGTTAATGCTTTGGGGCAGCGAACAAAACCATATCTGCCCCAGATTGTTAGCACGATATTATGGCGGCTCAACAATAAATCGCCAGCTGTTCGGCAGCAGTCTGCAGATTTGGTTGGCAGAATTGCTGTGGTAATGCGAAATTGCGAAGAAGATGCACTAATGGGAAAATTAGGTGTAGTGCTCTATGAGTACCTTGGCGAAGAATATCCGGAAGTTTTGGGTTCGATACTTGGTGCTTTGCGCAGCATTGTTACTGTGGTCGGTATATCATCAATGCAGCCACCAATAAAAGACCTCTTACCGAGGCTCACACCTATTCTACGAAACCGCTATGAAAAAGTTCAAGAAAATACTATTGATTTGGTGGGACGTATAGCAGATCGTGGAGCACAATTTGTTAGTGCTCGAGAGTGGATGAGGATCTGCTTTGAACTGCTTGATATGTTGAAAGCTCACAAAAAAGGCATTCGCCGTGCAGCCAACAATACTTTTGGGTACATTGCAAAGGCAATCGGCCCGCAAGATGTTCTGGTGACTTTACTCAATAATCTTCGTGTCCAGGAACGACAGTCGCGTGTCTGTACTGCTGTGGCAATTGGAATTGTCGCAGAAACGTGTGCACCCTTTACTGTCCTGCCGGCACTGATGAATGAATACCGTGTTCCTGAACTTAACGTTCAAAATGGTGTACTTAAAGCCATGAGTTTTATGTTTGAGTACATTGGAGAGATGGCTAAAGAATATGTTTATTCTGTGACTCCCCTGCTGGAAGACGCTTTAATCGACAGAGATCAAGTCCATAGGCAAACTGCAGCAACTGTAGTCAAGCATATTTCATTAGGATGTGTAGGCTTGGGGGTCGAAGATGCAATGGTCCATCTTTTGAATTTGATAATTCCCAACATCTATGAAACATCGCCACATGTGATTGATCGGATAATTGAAGGAATTGAAGGTATTAGAAATGCTGTTGGAGTTGGCATTGTTTCTAATTATACATGGGCCGGCTTATTTCACGCAGCAAGAAAAGTCCGACAACCATATTGGCGACTGTACAATTCAGCATATGTACAGAGTGCTGATGCAATGATACCGTATTACCCAGAACTGGACGAACCTATCTATCGCCGAACGGATCTGGATGTTTTTATTTGAATTCGACTGGTTATGTTTTTATTTTACAGCGCTAATATATATAATGAAGTATACTGCGGATGCATGTGGTGTAATGTATTTTGTAGAAAATGAGATACTTGAAACTAATAAAAGTTGAAACCAGCCGAAAACGTGCAGTAATAGAAGATGCGATGGAATGGATGATAAAGCAATTGTTACGAAAAACTTTTTGTAGTTCTTCAAAATGTGTCATCCTCATACGGACACTCGATACTGGTGTGACCTGGACGTTCGCAAAGTCCGCACCACAAGTCTCTTCCAGAGGCGGGGTCATGTTTCGTTGGAGATGTATCTGCTGCGAGATCAGACTTTTCCGAGAAGAGAATAGACGCCTCTTCGATTTTCCGCGGCTCTGGTTTAAGAAGTGGCGGAGTCAAAGGCCGGTCATGATCGATCGCCGACTCCCTGAGAAGGTGTTCATTAGAATGTACATTGATGCTTCTCAGCGTCTCCATTTCCTTACGCAGCTTCTGTATCTCCTCCTCCATCTCTTGCTCCTTGAATGTCTTGGATTCCACTATATTTTCCAAGTTCTCATTCAGCTGTTTCAGTCGGCGACATTCAGCCTGGCTTTGTTCAGCTTCTACCAGCAGCTCTTCGCTATGTTGAGCGGTCTTGTCCTCTGATTGTCCGGATTGCTGTTCCAGCAGATTTTTTAATTTGAGATTCTCAGAATTTAGCAGACTTCGTTCCTGCTCAAGCCTCACCTGCTCCTTTTCGTTTTCTTCAATTTTCTTCTTTGACAATGCTAGATTTTCTGCCTGAGAGCGCGTTAGGTTTTCCAATACGGCAGTCCGGTCTGAGACCGACTTCAGCTTTAATTGCAGATTATCTAGTTCCTTGGAATTCTCAACAGGGGCATTAATACGAACGTCCTCCTTTCCAACTTTCGATTCTAAATCTTCTATTCGAGCTTTGAACATTGTCTCTGCGGCCGTCGATGACGCCTGTAAAGTTTCAATGGTTTCTCTGAACTGGAATCTCTTGGAGTCAAAATCTGCTATTAAGCAAGAAAGGTGTTCATCTTTTTCAGCTAGTTCGTCTCTGAGAACTTCCATCTCAGCCAACAGACTTGTCCTTTTAGCTTCTGCTTCCTGTAGTTGACGTTCCCGTTCCTTGACTATCCGATGTAAATGCGAAACGGTCTTTCCGAGTTCAGTAAGCAGTGAAGACTGTTGTTTGGCCTCCTCGTCTCGTGACTGCATCATTGCATTCCTATCGGCTAGAGAGCTATTGGCCGTAGCCAAGTGAAGCTTTAGTCTTTTAAGTTCATTTTGAAGGGTGGCGATATCTGTGTGAGGAACATCTGTATCTCCGTCTGAACCATCTGATATTGGGGGACTGAAAACTGCTCTCTGATCATTCCTAGGCGGGACCTAAAAGGCACAAACATCTTAAGATCAGCCATGGGCACACTAGGGCCATTTAGTACTACGACATCCATTACTCACCGGTAAGGGCGGAAGGTCGGGTCCAGAATGCCCCGGACGTAGTTTTGGTCGACTTGATTTGCGAAGCAGCTTAGTCGGCGAACCATTATCGCGAATATGACTCTGCTTATTAAGAGATGACTGAGTACTACATCGAGAAGAAGGTCGATTGAGTTGTGGAGCAGCCATGCTTGTCCTAGTGTTTGGTAGAGATTCCTTGCGCCGAAGAGTGCCTTCAGGTTTCGCTGGTGAACCCTGGGGTTTTTTGCATACTAGACCGGGATTCATAGAGGCCAATTTCTTGTATGACACAAATATCCCAGAGTCGGCAGGACACTCAAAATATTGTACGCTAAAGTAATATATTAGTTGCTGAGAAATCCTCAATTTAAAAAATTGCAATCTGCTTACTCGTCTACTGAGCCACTGTTTTTGCCCTTGCCATGTTCTATCAGCTCTACACCAACAAAGATCTCACTCTTGCCGTTGATCGGGCCGGCATACCTAACGTATCCATTGAGATCACCTGGAACCTTGACTACTTGATTAAGAGCCAAAAGATTATAATCTGGTAAGCTCGGGGGGCCTAAGCCTCGGGCGTTGTTTGAGAAGACGCTGCTGGATCTGCTGGGAGTTCGTCTACCATTTGCAGTGTAATCTGACATGCTGCTGCGTGATCTAGAGGGCGAGCGTTGACTAATGGCATGGTTATGCAGCTCCGACATATGTTATCCCTTGCTTGCTATTGTTTTCACAGACTGACTTTGATTTGTATAGTATCAAGAAGGTTAGGTGATTCCTTGAAATCTGATACACTGTGGGGGCTCTGGGACAAAAGAAAACATCATCTCGACGAAAAGTAAACAAAAGACGACGCGTCGAAAAGCACGATGTGGCAACAACCCCGAGAGGGAATATTCATTTAATATGAGAGCAAATAACGAGGACAAAATTAAAAAAGTAATTCACAAGAAATTATTGGGACGCTTTGCAAAAATAAACGAATAGTTACAACAAACTGGCGTCAATGAATCTTGGTTATGGATGAGACGCGTTATACAGACGTCGAAACGTGAAAAGATAAACAACAGTTAGGAGCTGGTAGTCTGCGAAAAGCGTAAAAATAACAAAATGATTGCGACTTCTGCGAAGGTTGTACTAAGTACCACCATGGTTTCTATTTTTAAGAATGTTCTGTTGACGTTTTTGTCTCAATATGGGCCCTTCGAAACTCCATGGGGTTTAAGATGCATCGTTACGCCATAATGTTTTCGGGATACTACATCCCTGCCTTTTCGAGGCAAGCTGGTTTATGCGGTCATCAGAACTGGTAAAGATGGCCGCAGTATTGCTGTCATACTGAAAGTCGAAAGAACCATGGTAATTTTAGCCATATACTAAGCTTAGAATGCCATGACTCCGAAAATAGCCACGGCTGGTGCAGATCTTTGCTTTTCGAGAACTGATGGAAGCAAAAACAGAGAAAACACATTCAAATTCTCCTGTCCCGGGGAGAAACTGACGCGCTCCAAAATAGCAACCAATGTCAAGCTTTTTTTGCGTTTCCGATGGATCACCATTCTTGTACCCTTTTTTAGTTAAAGTTTGGAAACTTTGTACCTTTTTTTCATTGTCTACCTGGGCTGCCAGAACCGTTTGGGTAACTCCCAAGTTTTTTGGTGACTGGTTTGATTGCCAAAAATGTGACAAGCCTCCCCGTGAGTCCATTTACGGTTAGATGGTTTCCCATTCCGGTTATTCAGGACAAGTCGGGTCCTGACTAAAAACAGCGAAATATTGGTTGCTCAGAGTTTTGGTACGCGATCTTATGTCAAATCACGGTTAAAATTAAAAAAAGAACAGGTTTAGCACGACCGTAAACTCCATACATAGAAACACTTGTTCTTTTCGGAAAAGGGATGAGTGGCTGAAGAAAAGTACTGAAAAGAAATATTTAAGAGCGACAAATTCTCCGAGATTAATCCCCACAATCTTTTTAAGTCTGCTGGTTCGGATCAACTTCTTAAATTAATCTTATATCAACTCTGATCAACATGTCTTCTGCTCTTACTGCTGCTACTGCTACTTCTCCCGACGCCGGGACTAGTCTTGCTCAAGGCTCTGCTGCTAATACTGCTGTTGTTCAATCTGGAGCTGGTCCAAGTGCTGCTGCCTCGGGGGTCTCCGGAGGAGAATCGGCACCTACCGCCTATGATACAGCAGCCACAACCAATGCTGCATATCAATCTGGCTACTCAAGTCTCTATGACCAAGCTACTGGCTTCTCTTACTCTTCCATAGCATATGTCTCCGACCAACCTGGAATCTCAAGCGCTGGCGCCGCCGCAGATGCTTCAGGATCTGCTGCTGGTACTGCTGCAACTGGCTCTGCTGGTGCTGTAGGTGCTTCAGGATCTGCTGCTGGTACTGCTGCAACTGGCTCTGCTGGTGCTATAGGTGCTTCAGGATCTGCTGCTGGTACTGCTGCAACTGGCTCTGCTGGTGCTATAGGTGCTTCAGGATCTGCTGCTGGTACTACTGCAACTGGCTCCGCTGGTGCTATAGGTGCTTCAGGTTCTGCTGCTGGTACTGCTGCAACTGGCTCCGCTGGTGCTATAGGTGCTTCAGGTTCTATTGCTGGCACTGCTGCAACTGGCTCCGCTGGCGCTATAAGTACTTCAGGATCTGCTGCTGCCACAGGTGCTTCCGGGTCTGCTGGCTCTTCTGGAGCTTCTGGAAGTGCAAGTGCTGCTAAAACTTCGGGCTCTGCTGGCGCCTCGGCTAGTGCCTCAACTTCCGGAGGCAGCAAGACTAGCAGTGTTGGTAGTTCAACACTGAAGACTTCGGCCATAACCTCCACTCAGTCAACAACATCTCCCTCAGCATCTTTCACTTCGACTGCATCATCTCACAACAGCTGGTCTGCCATTTTTGTTGGTGTTGTCGGAGCTTCCTCGGTTCTTGCATTGCTCATGTAAAAAAGACACCCAATTATTTCGCCATCATCAATCCAATCAGTAACGACTTCGTCCATGAATCAACACGACATACACATTCAAAAATTAAATTTTCCCGGTAGTTAATCTTATAGATAGGTATAATATATTATGTTTTCCTTTTTATTTTTTCCACTTCACAAGTGTCATTTCTTGCCTTGTGGATGATAAGTAGTGCGTACATAAAGGTAGTGCGTACATATTGTAGTTGAATATTGCAATGCATTCGCCCGTTAGAAAATCCTAATAAAAGAACGAGGAAAGAAAAAAGACCAAGAGCTACATTGAAAATGACAGACCGATATCATAATATAAGAGAGTACCAGATATGAGTAGATTAATAGATGAGCTAATTTACAGTACAAAGATTTAATATAGAATGTTCATGCACCAAACTTATACGAGTAAAAAAAAAAGAGTCATCACAATTGTCGTTGTAAGTCAGAATGAATTTACTGGGTATGAAAATCGATTACCCTATCCGGTCCAGCAACCTCCCTTCGATAAGATAATATGGCACTAATGAAATCTTCGAAACTAGAGGCCTTCCCACCAATCTGAGCATCCATTAACCGCTTCTTGAGGCCCATTTTATACTTTGAGACCTCCTCTTCGGTATTTCCTTCAGCTATAGAAATCATTTGGAGGAGAATATCGTCATCACTTAATTTTATAGACTCCATATGTTGGCAATGACAGCTGTCATCATTGCATATACCTCCCATAGTCTCAAAGACGCAGAACGAGGATTTGGGATCTATCTTATTACTAAACGTCAACGACCTATAGCCTTCTGGCCCAACATTTGAAAGATACTCGGGACTGAGCTTGAAGGATTTAAAATATCTTAAAGGAGATTGGTAAAAAAGTTCATCCAATTTCGTATCTTTAGTATCCAAAACATTCGCAGGTTCCGACTGCGATAAAGAAGATTTCAGAGGTGTTACTTGATTTGGGCCTTTGCTGGCATTAGACTGCGGATCTGCCAGAGATTCTGTTACTACAGAAGATTTCGGTAGCACAATGCCATTAGCCTCAGGGTTCTCGACGGCACTTAAAACAGGCGTAGAATTATATTGTTGATTTATGTCTGGGGTATTTGCCACTGGAGTATTTATTCCAACCGAAGAAAGAGAAGGTTCGTACTCATCGTCCTGGCTGCTTTCTTCCCTAGAGGACGACTCATGTACATCTCCTGCGTCCTCTGTATCAGTGGCTGGCTTCGCTGGACCTGTCAGCTCGGAGACAAGCGCATGTCCATCCTTCGTTGAGTTCTTAAGATCGTAAACGTCGTCAGATTGAGCTCTAGTCTCTCCACTGGGAGCAACCTTTGCGGCAGGCTCTGATGGTTTTGGAGCTTCAGACTCCAACGTCTTTAAACGTTGCAATATTGCCTCCCTTTTCTCTTTTAGATTTTCGTAGCTCCTTTTTCTATCGGCTAATAGAATCTGGGCAGCTTTGATGGCCTCCTCTTCAACAGTCAAGTCGTACTTCATCAGTTCTGACTCCAACTGACTTCTAATATCCTCCGGGCTATTTGGCTGTTCAACATGGGATTGTAAATCACTGGGAGAAGGCTCAGATAAATTCGTCCTGACGACTTTTCGACCGGGAACTTCCACGTCTGGCGGATTAGCTTGAAAAGGGAGAGCAGACGCAGTCCCTATGGCTTCATCAACTTCAGCCTGAGCTTCCTTTACCGAACCTGCTCCATTCTTTGCAGCCTCTAAACGAGCAATAGCCTCAGATATCCGTTTAATTTCAGCTTCTTTGGCTTTAAGTTGACTAAGGCCACTTTTCATTTTATGAGGCTTCTTTTTTGCAGAAATATGGTGTCGCATTCGTTCCGTGTCTTCATCTGAAGAATCATCGGAGTCATGGAGATATATTGGGGCTGGCATCCGGTTACTTCCAAACTTAGCCTGTCTATCGGATGGGGTGCCAGAAGTAAATGGGCTACTAACAGGCTCAGTCCCTGAACGCGCCTCTCGAGAAGGCTCTGCGGAAGAGAGACTTCCCTTGCCTGACAAGGGGGGCTGGGAAGCATTTTCGGGTATCTTGCGACTGAGAGAAACTTCTTCAGAGTTAGGAGTACTATTAGACATCTGGTCGGTTACGACAGGTAAAGAGGTGTGTTGTCCTTTTAAATGTGGTATCGGGAGGCCGCAGGCCTTATATAGGGATACGAGAAAAGCGGGTTTGACATCGGTCTGTTCGAGTACAAGTTCAAATGGTACGTCATATTGACTATTCAGTTGAACGATAGCAAGCATTGCCCTTTTATATATGCCAGTGGCTAATACAAGGTCATTTGTAAGCATCAAACGTCGAGGAAAGAAAAGAATAGTTTAAAAACTTACCATCATCGTCACCGAGAGCCACTTTTTTGGGACCTAAAGTGGGTTTTGTGTCAACAAAAGCTATAAGACTGAAACTGTATCATATAGGATTTACCATTTTCCACTGAATCAGCGGGACTCGCACCACTGTCTTCTTCATTTTTTCTTTTTAGAGATTGCAGTGCCGTCTTGCGCATGTTCTCGATATCTCCTCTAGGGAGTGAATTCCCATTTGATAATTCCATGAAAGATTTAAAGGGAGGCAAGGCAAAAAAATTATTACTGCACGAAGAATCAATCAATATTTGATCGTTTTATGGATAAAAACTTCGAGCTGCTCTCGAGGAGTATTTTTTATAATCGTAGAGACTGAAAGAACTAATCAACTTTCTTGTGCTTCAGACAAGTCAGTCTCTCTTTCCCTCCTTTTTTTTTTTTTCTTTTTCTTTTTTTCTAAATTCTTTCTTTACTCTTTTTTTTTTCTTTCTTTTTTCTTCTCTTTACCGAGAGCTCTCAGCTTCGCATCGCTTTTTTTGAGCTTCAACTGGCAGATTCAACACGCCTTTTTCTATGTTGGTAAAAGTGTTCTAACCTCTAGTTGGGAGGTTTAGACAGTAGTCCGTATTTGTCGCTGTTGCCCTGGTGATCTCCGGCGCGAAATGATTTAGCCAAAATATGGAATGTAAACAATACTAAAAAAACACTGACTGCGGCTGACCGACCATTCGACTGGACAGAGCTTGCGAGACGCTTTGGCAGAAAGCCTACTCTATTTTAATTGCCGAGTAGATGATGCCTTCCTTACCGTTGGGGCAAGATTCTAAGGAATCTATCGAGGTAAAGGAAGCATCAACCGCTGTAGAGCATACTGAGTTCTCGGGCAGACGATGGATATGGGTACCCGATGACGCTCAAGCGTTCGTGAAAGGCTTTGTGACTAGCCAGAATGGCTCGACTCTTAGCGTGAGGTGTACTGATGGCTCGGTATGTTCTTTTTTTCTCGAGAGTTTTATGAAAAAACATGAATTTAGCTGCTAACTACGATCTCTCTAGGACCGACTCATCGATGAGGCAGAAGCTGATGCTGTGAACCCTACAAAGTTCGACAAGTCCGACAACGTCGCAGAGTTGACTTATCTAAATGAGGCTTCCGTGGTTCACAACTTATATTCCCGATATCAGTCTGACTTAATATATGTAAGTTCCATGTTTTACCGGCTTACCGTTACGAAGACCTAGGCTGATATGTTTTCTACGCATAGACCTATTCCGGCCTATTTCTTGTTGCAGTCAATCCGTATAAAACTCTACCAATCTACAATAAAAGCTACATCGATATGTTTCGAAATGCAAAAAATGATACCCCACAGCCGCACGTTTTTGCAATCTCCAACCTAGCATATCGCAATATGCTAGAAATGAGAGAGAATCAGTCTATTTTGGTGACTGGTGAATCGGGGGCAGGAAAAACTGAGAACACTAAGAAAGTCATTCAATACCTTGCAGCAGTCGCACGACATCAAAACACAGCATCTAGTCCAAAAAGTTTCGAGTCACAGATTCTGCAGGCCAATCCCATTTTAGAGTCATTCGGAAATGCCCAGACCTCAAGGAACAATAACTCCTCTCGTTTCGGCAAGTTCATTCGCATTGGCTTCCAAGATGGCGAAATTTGTGGTGCCTCCATTGATTGGTATCTGCTTGAAAAATCTCGAGTGGTCCTTCAGAATTCATCAGAAAGAAACTATCACATTTTTTACCAACTTCTGTCATCAAATGATCGAGTACTCCTTGAAGAGCTCAAACTGACTTCAACTATTGACCATTATGAATATCTAAAACACTCAAACAAATATATCCGCGGAGTTTCTGACTCGGAAGAGTTTTCTGCACTGCTCAATGCTTTTGGGATCATGAACTTCACAACGGATGAAATTCGCGATATTTTCCGTGTTATAGCGTCAATATTACATATAGGCAACTTACAGATTGTATCAGAATCTTATGAGCAAGCTAGATTTGCCGATGTTACGCAAGCTGAAGTGCTCTGTGAAGTTTTGGGAATACCGTCGAGTGATTTTTGCCAAAGTCTCTTGCATCCGAAAGTAAAAGCTGGTAGGGACTGGGTGATACAGTCCCGCAATAAGGATCAAGTCCGATATTCTCTTGACGCTTTAGCAAAAAGTTGTTACGAACGCCTCTTTGGCCACATTGTTGGGAAAATTAACCAAACGTTGGAAGGACATGGCTGTGAGCAATCTTTTATCGGAGTTCTAGACATTGCTGGCTTCGAAATATTCGAGTCTAATAGCTTTGAGCAGCTCTGCATTAATTATACCAATGAGAAGTTACAACAGTTCTTCAATCATCATATGTTTGTATTGGAACAAGAAGAATACAGCAGAGAACAGATCAACTGGGATTTCATGGACTTTGGGCAAGATCTACAGCCTACGATAGACCTCATCGAGAAATCAAATCCTGTTGGAATCTTCTCCTGTCTAGATGAAGACTGCGTTATGCCGAAAGCTACGGATAAATCGTTTACAGAAAAGCTCAACTCCTTGTGGAACAAAAACAGCGATAAATTCAATTCGTCACGATTTAAGCAAGGTTTTATCCTTACACATTATGCTGCTGATGTTGAATATTCCACCGATGGTTGGTTGGAGAAGAATAAAGATCCTCTAAATGAAAATGTGGCTCTTCTTCTCGCTCAGTCCAAGAGAAATGTATTTGCTAAGCTGTTTGGCAACGAAGCTTCATCACCCATCAATGCTTCCGGCAAAAAGGTTAAAAGAGGTCTATTTAGGACAGTCGCGCAGCGTCACAAAGAACAACTCTCGAGTTTGATGATGCAGCTTCATTCGACTCATCCTCACTTTATACGGTGTATCATACCAAATCACCAAAAAAGACCTGGCATCTTTGACAATCCTCTAGTTCTTGATCAGTTAAGATGCAATGGTGTCCTAGAAGGAATTCGAATAGCACGCTCAGGGTTCCCGAATAGACTTCCTTTTTCAGACTTTCGACAGCGATATCATATCCTAGCTGATAGGTTTGTCAGCACGGAGACCAACGACCAAAAGGCTTGCTCCATGATATTGGAGAACATGACCCTCGACCAATCTTTGTACAGAGTAGGTCTGACAAAGGTGTTCTTTCGGTCTGGAGTATTGGCTCAACTGGAAGAACAACGAGAGACTTTTATTCAGACTATAATTAGCCAGTTCCAGTCAATAGCTAGAGGCTACCTCAAAAGACGTATTGTAAGAAAGCAGCTATACAGGAACGAAGCTGGAGCTGTTATTCGCAGAAATATGCTTCATTATGTCGCATTACAAAAGAATCCATGGTGGTCACTGTTTTTGAAAATCAGGCCTTTGCTAAGTGATTTTGCAACTTCACAGGAGAATAATCATTATCAGGAACTTATTGAACACTTGGAGCAGAAGAACAAAAGCTTTGAAACCGAGAAAGCAGATGCTGTACACGAGGTGGAACGGCTAAAAAAACAAATCCAATCTTTGGAAAGCAAAATTGAAAGTGAAAGACAGACTGCTCTTGATAAGGAAGAAATTCTGAAGAGATCACAAGAACGTGAGACAGATTTGGAAAAGCAGCTATCTGCTACCCTTTTGGAGCTTGACAAACTTGAAAACAACTGTGAGATGCTTTTACAGGCTAAAAAGAAAGTGGATGAACAAGCAGAAATGTGGCGTGTCCAGCTCGAGAAAGGAGCCGGTATTATTGGTGACTTGGAGAACGAGAAGACAGTGCTCAAGGCTAAAATTGATGACCTTGAAGCAACAATTTCCAAAGGTTCAGAAAATAAAGTTGGCAATAGAGACGAGATGGAGCGGCTTACTCAAGAGGTCAAATTTTTAAAGAGCTGCTTGAACCAAAAGGAATTGAAGTTGCGTGAATTGGAAGGAAAGCTTGCCCGTTCGGATAAGGAGCTCGAGGAAAAGTTGAAAACTGTCACTCACGGATATGAGCTTTCCAGCAAACGCTCTAGAGAGCTTTTGCGAGAAAATAGAGAACTTCGTGACCAATTGAACGACTCTGGTAAATCAGTAGCCGACTACGAGGGACTCATTAGCCGAAAAGAAGTAGAACTGAGTCAGACTAGTCTAAAAGTCCGTGAACAAGAGAAAGAAATGGACGTTATGAGGCTCGAAATAACCGAACTTCAGTCCAAATACGATGCTATAACGTTTGAGATTAGGCAGACCAGATCGGAGATGGCCACTTTGCGCACCAAGTATCAAAGGCTCCAAGAGGAAGCAGAAAAATCTAAGAAGATACTGGAAGAAAACGCACAAGAAGATCTCCGCGCCTGTTGTGAGCAACTCCGCGAGCAACTGAAGGCTTCCCAATCACTTGTTCTAAGAGAACGGAAACAAGGCGCTGAAGCGATCGCTGAAATGCACGCTAAAGTTGCCCGACTTCAATCGAGCGAAGAAGTATTGAAGACAGACTTGAAGAATCTCACGCAAGAAATCAGCAAGAAGTCCATGATTTCAGATGAGCTTGAACGACGTCTCGCAAAGCTGGGGAATGATAAGGATAGTTTACAGCTAGAGGTAGTCAAATTACGTGAACAGCTTCAGTCTGCCAAGGACAGCAGTGGAAATGCAGAAGTCGAGAGAAGTCATGCAGAATCACAGCTCAACGCTCTTAAAAATGAAGCACGCGTAAAACAAAACAGGTTGGCACTTTTAGAAAGAGAGAGGACTGAGCACCAAGAGGAACTGAAGTCTCTGAGGTCTATGAACTCTTCGTTGAGTGACGAGTCTCAGGCTCACTTGAAAAAGAAAAATAAACTTGATGCAGAACTTGAATCAATGAAGGCTGCACTGGATTCGGAGAAGGGATCGCTCGAGGCTGCACACGCTCGAATTAAGGAGCTGGAGATCAAGCTTGAATCTTCAGACTCTCAACGGCTGGCTCAACATGTCAAGCGTGCCGAAGAAGAGCTAAACGTCTGGATACAGAAATACGAGTATTTAGACCAAGAGTACAAAATGGCAGTAGGACAAAGAGAATCACTCACTTCTGAAATTGCCAGTTTGAAGGCGCAGAAACTATCTGGCCAAACTTCTCCAGGGAAGTTCTTGACGCGCGAGTTTGCAGTCGATTCTCCAAATTCCAAGGGCAAAGATCGTGAAATTGAGCGCTTGATAGTCATGAGTAATGGTCTGAAAACCAATGTCGCGGCTTTAACGGTGGAATTGAAGGAAAGGAATGATCAAGTCCTCGCGCTTCAGAGGGCACTGAACTCAGCTGGAAGGCCGACTCAAACGAGTTATGAGGATGATTCTGCATATGCTGCGAAACTTTCAGAGCTACAAAAGCGGCTGCGGGAATCAGAAGATGGTCGCAGGCAAGCTCTACGCAGGCTTGATCTGCAGAGAAAGTCATATCATGAAGATTCTCCTGGATCTAGAACGTCCCGCGCCTCGTTAGAAGAGATCCCGGAACCAAACCGTACAAAACGTCTTTCGCCCAAGAACAGTTTTGAAAGGCTTGGCTCACCCCGTGCTTCCAAAACTTCGGGTATATTCGGCGATATGGAGATGCAACGGTTGAAGAAAGAAAATGACGAATTCAGAAGGATTCTTAGACTTCAGGTTGCTAAAGATAAGTCATTATCTGATGAAATAGATTTCAAAAACAACTCGGCCCAGAATATTGGGGAGAAGTTGAAAGACTATAATGCCAAGGATGATCATGATTCCTTGTTGAACGAGCTTTCCAACTTGGAGATTCAGCTAGAAGACGAGCAAACGAAATCTAATGATCTGACAGCCAGTCTTGACATATACAAATCACGCTCCGAGGAGTATCATTCCAAGCTTGAATCCGCAGAGATGGCTATCATTAGCGCGACGAGAGCCGAGAATACATTCAGAGCACAATACAAGGAATCGGAGGAATCACTGAAGCAGGCTAAAAGAGAGCGTGCCGAAGCGGAGCAAGCACTTGTCGCAATAAGACATCATAAGGAAAATCTCGAGGAAAAACTAGCTGATAGAAAGATGGAGATTAACCAACGTGAATTGACTATCAAGCGATTGACGGAGGAGCTAGAAGTTTATAGAAACAGACAAGATGCCAAATCAGCAGAGCAAAGTGACCTTTTAGTTAAGGCGAGAGAAACTTATGACCGTCAGCTTAGCACGATGTCTTCCGAACTGAATAACGAGCGACTAGTGATTACCAACCTTCGGTCAGAAAAATCTGATTTGCAAAAGGAAACGCAGAGATTAGTCAACGAATGGCAAGAGGCACAACAAGCTCTGGTAGCTCTTCGAAAGGATAAGAGCAAACTGGAAGGTGAAGTTGAAAGTTTCCGGTCCTCTCATCAAACATCTCTGGCAGCGAGGGAAGAAGCGCAGGAAAGGATTGATTCCTTGGTGACACAAGTGCAAAGCTTGCGTTCTATGATGGATGAGATAACCACTGATAGAGACAACCTTCAGCGAGACAAGAAAACCTTAGAACTTCGTCTGACTGAGACCATTGAGCGTTTTGAAACAGTGATGAAAACGCAGACTGGGACGAGGCCCGAGTCAGTAAGGCTGACGAAGGACATTGCTGCCCTTCGATCGGAACTTGCGCATCACAAGGATGCAGCCGCCGACACTTTACGGAAGTATGAAAAAGCAGACGCGGCGGCTAAGAAAGCCGAAACATTATTGAAAGATAAAGTCATGGAACATAATAATGTCGTTAAAGAAAAGGTAAGCAGTCTGATGCTCAAATTTCTCAGTGACATATTGCTAACGCGAATCTTTTTTTCAGCTGGCCCTAGAACAATCCCTGAACCAGATGGAGGCGAAAGTGAAAAACATGCAAGCCAAGTCAGTTCGTCCAGATGATGAAGATATATGGCGAAAGAAGTTCTACAGTTTGGAAAGACAAATGGAGGAACAATCCAAGCAACACATTGAAAAGCTTAAAGCTGCTAGGAGTTCGGAGCGGTCATTGCGCGAGTTACAATCACAACTGGAACAAAAGACGCGATCGACCGAACGAGTCAATGAAGAATTGACCAAATCGCGAGATCGGATCAATTCTCTTATGCAAGACATCCAAGATCTACAGTCGTCAGAGACCGCTCATCAATTAGCGGCTCGACGAGCTGAGCGAGAAGCTAAAGAAGCAAAGGAAAAGGCTCTTCGACTAGAAAAAGAACTCGTTTCTAGGAGAGCCAGACTTGAAGGTACAACAAATTTCTCTCTACTAAGATCATCTACTGCAGGGAATCTGCGGTCAACTAAATAGTGAAAAAGAAAAAAGAAAAAAAATTTCTCTTCTATCGACGGATCCTTATTTGGAATTTGGCTCCGCTATTATTTTTCAATAACTTTTTTTTGTTTATTACTTGGAACCTCGCCAAATATCTATTCGCTTCGAACTAATCGCGTTGTACTAGGCGCTTTTTCATGATGAATGACTTCTTTTTTTCCTTTCCCGTTTCCCCTTTTTATATAATTCGGAGTTTGGCCTCTGTTGTTTGATACCTAACTTTTGCATTGATACAATAAATAATATTTATACACATTGCTTGCCTGCGTGTTTTAACTTTCCTTTATAGATACTAGTCGACAATGATTTGTCGATTCTGTCCCAACACCTGAGCTTCATGAGGATGGCCTTTGGTCGTTACATCCATGCCTAGCAACAATGAGCGCCTCAATTACCGAAGGTGACAGGACCCTTATTTCTCTTCAATGTAGATTGTAGTATTCGAATATACTATACATCCTACGAGGTGAAAATTTAAATTGTTCAACCATAACCAAATCAAATTACTACTCTATCAGATGAGAATGCATAAAGAAAATCCTCATTTAAGTTATTACATGTTTTATATAAAGAAAAACAAAAACATCTTTTGCACAACAGTGCTTAAAAATCTGACATGGCTGATATCATCATACTGCTGCTCCTCCTTTTTCTTAAGCCTGGATCTTCTTCTTGAGGATATCAGACAAGCTGATAGCAGCAGCAGCAAAGCTGCGGATACCGTCGGATAACTTTTCAGTTGCCATTTGGTCCTCGTTGAAGAGATATCGGAAGGTAGGCTCGTTATCGAGATAGTGAACTTTCTCAAGGTTCTCTGACTGAGCTTGCTTGACTGAGAGTTTAGCAGGGACGGGGTCAGTCGAGTTGTAAAGCTCGTCAAGAAGCTTGGGGGAGATGGTCAAAAAGTCGACACCAGCAAGCTCCTTGATTTCACCGACGTTACGGAAAGAAGCTCCCATAACAATGGTCTTATAGCCAAATTTCTTGTAGTAGCTATAGATATGCTTGACAGAAGCCACGCCTGGATCTTCAGCAGCAGCATAATCTTTACCAGTACTAGCCTTATACCAGTCAAGAATACGACCAACAAAAGGCGAAATAAGAGTGACGTTGGCCTCAGCGGCAGCAACAGCCTGAACGAAAGAGAAGAGAAGAGTAAGGTTGCAGTGAATTCCGTGCTTACTCTCGAGCTCCCGAGCAGCTAGTAGACCTTCGTAAGTTGAAGCAATCTTGATTAAGACTCGGTCCTTGCTGATGCCTCGATCAGCGTAGAGCTGAATGAGCTGAAGGGCCTTCTTGATAGTGCCTTGAGTGTCGAAGGACAAACGAGCATCGACCTCGGTTGAAACTCGTCCAGGAATGAGCTTCAAGATAGCAGCACCAAACTCAACGAGGAGATAGTCCAAAGCAAGATCGACTTTCTCTGAATCAGTAGTACCCTGTTTAATTTAAACCCCCCACGTGGTTAATAGACTTGGAACAAAAATAAATAATAATGATAGAAAAATCTTACATGTCGCTTTCCATACTCAACGGCAGGGTCCAAGAGCTTAGCATATGTAGGGTTCTTGGCAGCAGCAAGAATTAGCGATGGGTTTGTTGTGGCATCCTGTGGTTTATATTTGGCAATGACTGTTTCACCGTAGGTTAGACAAGACGCTCACAAGGAAAGGGATGCAAAAAGGAAAAGAAAAAAAACAAAACAAAACAAAACAAAACACTTACGCTCAAATTCACCAGTGTCAGAGACGACAGTGGTACCAGTGGCCTTAAGAGCATCGAGTGAGTTTGTCATTTTGAATTAGTTTGTAGATTAACCGATGATATATATTAGATCTGATCAATCAGAATATCGAGTCGAGGCCCCGGTGGGCGGATGTCTGTAACTTTTATACGTCCTTACCAACCTGACGTCAATAACGTTTCTGCCTAATTGGGCACAACGCCGCACTAGACCATATCTGGTAGAGTGGGACCCTGATTTTTTTAAAACAGGTCCCAACGGAATTTTTTACATACCTGCGGGCGGTGTCAAAATGGAAGTTTTTTTTTTTTCTTTACATACTTTTTTTTGTTAACATACAAGGTTCCACGGTAGATCGGATCTTTCCATTTAAGAAACTCAGTTAATGTTCATATCAAGCCCTAGATTAATCTTTTGCATGTAAGAGTTCCCCCAAGTTCATTCCCAGAACCATTTTGCCACTTGTGTATGAAAAAAGTTTTTCCGAAGTTTATCATAAAGTTTTTCCTCGTCCTTGTTCCCCCCATGGAACCAAAACCACCAACCACACTAATTCTGCAAGGAGATTTGGTATCCATACAAAACACCATCAATTTACCACCGTTCTTATGAATTTCACACCCGATTTGAATTGCCCAATCAACTTTTTTCTAGTTTTTTAATTCTACATCACATTTACAAGTTTGCTTCTATACGTAGTTTGTTTGCCAGGTTCTTTGACCTATATTTTTTATTAAAAGGCAAGCGCAAATCACTCGTGCAACGCAAGTGGCGTCACTCGATACGGCAAAGGACCCCGGACTAGATATTTCCTTTGATTTTACTGTGGTGGCCGGAACTTGTGGGGCCTACTTTGGTTTGTCAAGCAGGATGTTGTTCCACGGGGCGTGTGGGGGGTGTCTTGAAACTCAACCCCATTAAGGTGATCCCTCGTGAGCTTGGTATGGGGGTCATACCTCGGGTTGGAAAATCACAATCCGAACAATGCCTCCTTTTTCATGCTCAGTAGATCTTCATAATTATTACTAACCGTTCCAGTTTCTAAGAACGCGATAAGTATACGTAGCGTACTCGACCTAAAGGATAATGGATATGATTGGGAAGTCTAGATGGCACGCATTAGTATTCTAGATCACACAATAATTTTCGCCCTACATTATAGGCTCCTCCCGCACACTACACTGTCTCATACGCGTGGGGGTTAACTATGTTTTACTCATGACTTATAGCACAAAAAATGACAATGGAATGGAAATCATAGTCAAATGTAACGCGCCATATTGGATTTTGACTAGCCTTTCGTAGCGGTCAGTGATTATGTCTCGTCATTTCAGATACGGCGAATGCAAGATGGCATACTTTGTCAGCTCGCCAGCCTCTAGGCCTTTTCAATCTGATTATCATGAAGCGCCTTGTCCCTCCCTCATTGTGCACTTTTCTAAGGCCAACTACACAATGCTGTACTAATAATGAATGTCAAGTATCGGGACTTCGATATATAGGAGCAATATACGCTCAAGAAGTTCGACACACTTTGATATTGATAGACACTACAGTAGCCTAGCTTTCGATGACAGATTCATGATTCAGAGTTGAAAAAAATGATTGACATCTTATCATCTCCTTTCCTTTCCGATTTGTCGGACTGGCGCAACAATAACTATCAGTAATAGCTGTCAAATTTCAATTTCGGCAAGATTATTTGCGATGGACACCTATTCATTTACACAAAGGTAGGATCAAAGAGTTGACAACATAAACTGGAGTCTCCACGTAATCCAACAAAAACACGACATAACAACCCATGAATGGTTTTGGCGGAGAGATGATTACCGTTGCATCTTCGGTAAACAACGCGGCGCAAACCTCTTAATCTCCCGACATGAGTAGAGTAGATAAGTTGCAACGAGCGGCTGTAACTTAGACAATACCGTCTACTGTCATATGCCCCGCTTCCTTTCCCCGGATTTAGTCCGCAGGTCATTTCGATGCGGAGAAACTGCTAGACAAAGCATTTAATCAGCACAAGATCATGAACATCCTGCCAGACTCAAGCAAAAGGTCATCATTATGAGTGTTTCAAGGATTCCATTAAAGTCTCTATGCGTGGCCAATCGGGTATGTATTACCAATGTGTATTATTTATTTATCTTGCTCATCTAATATGTTTTGTCAAATGCAGGGCGAAATAGCTCAACGTGTGCTAGCAACCGCAACACGGATGGGCATTCAGACTACAATGCTGTATACAGATGCAGATAATGCTCTGCCAGCTGCATTGGCCTCTAAAACAAATAATCTGTGCCTAGGACCATCCTCTGGCTATCTCGATATCGACAAGATCATCTCGACAGCCAAGAATGGGGGGTGCGACTCTATCCATCCAGGATACGGGTTTCTGTCTGAAAATGCAGAATTTGCTCGTCGCGTTCAGAGCGCGGGCCTCACATTTGTAGGCCCACCCCCATCTGCGATGGAGAGCATGGGGAGCAAGAGTAAATCCAAAGAAATCATGGAATCTGCCAACGTCCCTGTTGTCCCTGGATACCACGGAATTAATCAAGATCCCAACTTTTTAGCCGGTCAAGCTGATGCAATTGGATACCCTGTTCTGATCAAGGCCGTCCTTGGAGGTGGTGGTAAGGGTATGCGTATCGTCGAGTCTCCTGAGGACTTTGCAAATCAGCTTGTCTCTGCCAAATCTGAAGCAAAATCATCTTTTGGAGATGAAAGGGTGTTAATTGAGAGATATATCAAGACGCCTAGGCATGTGGAAGTCCAAGTGTTCGCTGATAAGCATGGGAATGTCGTTGCATTGGGTGAACGCGATTGCAGTGTTCAACGTAGACATCAAAAGATATTGGAAGAAAGTCCAGCTCCGGGCCTGGATGAGGGAACCCGTCAGAGTTTATGGCAAAAAGCGAGGGATGCCGCTCGGGTTGTTGGATATGAAGGGGCAGGAACAGTGGAGTTCATTTTTGACAACGACAGTGGAGAGTTCTTTTTCATGGAGATGAATACTCGGCTCCAGGTGGAGCATGCTGTATCGGAAGCTGTGAGTGATAGAGATATGTTACTTTGCCTTCGCCAGCTCATCTACTAACACTGCAAACGTTTTTGTTTTTTGTAATTAAGGTTACCGGTACTGATCTTGTCGAATGGCAGCTCCTAGTGGCTGCTGGATTTCCTCTTCCTATAAAACAGGAAGACATAAAAATAGATGGCCATGCTATTGAAGCCCGCCTCTACTGCGAAAATCCAGACAAGTGAGAAGCCACTTTGATCCCATTCTTTATTTCGTCTTATCACTAACTAGATTCGTTTTCCTCCAGAGGATTTTTGCCTTCATCTGGCAAGATCATTCACCTTCGAAAGCCGACCACGGGCAATCCAAGGCTTGACTTTACTTTTGATCAAGGGTCCGTTGTCTCGCCGCTTTATGATCCGATGATTGGAAAGTTGGTTGTTCATGGTGCAAATCGAACACAAGCTTTATTAAAGTTGCATATGGCTTTGTCTGAGCTAGAAATTGTAGGACCCGAGACCAACATTGATTTCGTCAAGAGAATATTGGTGAATCCAGGGTTTTCGGGAGAGAACCCTCCTAGCCTAGAGACTGGTTTCATTGAAAAACACAAAAATGAAGTGTTCAACACACCAGAAATCGCACAGAACCCATTAGTGGCTGATGTGTATGTACAAGCTGCAGTTGGTCGATACTTGCAACTCAGCCAAAAGCAAGGTCCACTTTCTGATGCATTTGCAAGACTGCTTAACCCTGGATGGGTCAGACAACAAGTAAGGACTTTCAGCTTCAAAGATATATATGATGAGAGGCCAGATACACCACTTATCGAGACAGTTGTGACTCAGTTGGATCATAATAAGTTCCATGTCGCTGTTGATGGCAAGAGCTTTGGAACTGTCGAAGCATATGCTCAGTTTGAACATGATCCGGCCTCTGTGTCTTTCAAACTCTTCACAAGATGGAGCAGTCGTCAACAAGATGTTAATTTTGTCTTTGATAATGCAACTAGCAGAGTGCACATGTTTTTCAAAGGAGAGCACCAAGTATTGGAGGTAGTCAAACCATCATGGGTGACAAAAGCTCTGGGTCAATCCGAGGATGGAAGCGCATCTGTCGTGAGTCCAATGTCTTGCAAGATCAGTAAAGTTCTTGTATCCCCTGGTGACGCAGTTGAAAAGGATCAACCCTTGGTTGTTATTGAAAGCATGAAAATGGAGACTACAATCAGGTCCCCGATACCTGGGCGGGCTGTTGTCAAAAGCATTCCCCACAAGGTCGGTGACGTCGTTGATCAAGGAGTACATTTGATTGAATTCGAGGATTTGGAACCAGACAAAGCTGAAGATAAATAAATATGATTTTATAAGTTTCAGAACTTGTTACATGTATCTTAGTTATGAGAAAGTTACTGCAAAATTTACAGCAGGAGGTTTTATAATTTGTGTAGTTCAGACTATGACAACCTGCAGCCCCTGGAGAGTATTTTGGATCAATTTGCAATCCCTTCTCATTTGGTGGTATTGTATTTGTGCAGCGCCCGCGTAATTAATTTTGTCAGACTGCCGAAACTAAGGCCCAATTAGGAAATTCAGTGCTATCTTAGGTTTATAAATATTACGACTGTACTACTGAGTGGTCGACCAAGGCCGAAAGCACGCCAACCGCTCAAATTCAGTTGACTGTAATATTGAAATCGCACACTCTATTAGATCGGGTGTTGACATATACTTTAGTCAAAGCTAAGTACTTATGACAAACAAAAAAGACGACAATACTTATTTGTTTCACTAGATACATATTGGTCAATTAATTAAAAAAAAAAAAAAAAGTGTCATCTATGTCTGCCTATCCTGCAAGGTCATTCCTTTTGCGATATCCTCTGCTGTGGCTCTGAGATCGACTTTGCGAACTTTGCCCGATGCAGTCTTTGGGAAATCTTCAACAAAGAATACATATTGTGGAATCATGTAATGGCCCAAGTGTTTTCCGACCCATTCCTTGACCTCCTCTGCACTGATCACTTCGCTGATATCGTTGTGTTTGCGAACAATTACAAATGCTCCCACAACCTCATTGTACTTTTTATCGGATACTCCAACAACACTTGCTTGAGCAATCTTGGGGTGAGCATAGAGAACATTCTCAATCTCAACTGGATGAATGTTCTCTCCTCCTCGGATGATGAGGTCTTTTATTCGGCCCGTTATTTTCAGGTACCCATTCGAATCAATCATGCCTTCATCCCCTGATCTCATCCATCGCTTCCCATCACTATCGTAAACCATTGCTTCCTTAGTCTTAACCTGGTCTTTATAGTACCCTTTCTGGAGCGGATATCCAGCCACGAGGAGCTCTCCTTTTTCACCCAAGGGTAGCGGTTTGAGAGTTGGGTCGTCCGGAGCGACAACGATGGCTTCGGTGTGGGGCATTATCCGACCAACACTAGATGTTCTCATTTCGAAAGGATCGTCAGTGGTGGTCATGAAACTGACTGGTGAGGTTTCCGTCATTCCATAGCAGATGGTCAATTCATTTACTCCAAGCACGTTGAAGATTCGAGTCATGAGTTCACTTGGCACAGTCGATCCAGCAGCTATGCCTGTCCGAAGATATTGAAGGCCTCCCTTTTTAATCTCTTCTTCCTGCTCAAGTAACGCGGTAAACATCGTGGGTACACCATGAACTGCCGAACACTTTTCCTCTCTAATTGCTCTAAGAGTTGCAACCGGATCGAATGACTCGGCCCCGTATACTAAACAGGATCCGTGAGTGAAGCTTGCAAGGTTTGATAAGACAAGGCCAAAACAATGGAAAAGAGGGGGTGGTGAACAGATTTTGTCTTGCATCCCCGTGCCGCTTTCACTCCTGCTTGGAAGCCGATCATTATGCCGAAGTTTCATTCGCTCACCAATTAGAAACCCATTATTGAGAAGATTCCGATGAGTCAGACAAGCAATCTTAGGCTCAGCGGTCGTACCCGATGTGAACTGCATGTTTATAACATCATCAGGGTCAAGGTTTGTGGGGAGAGAGACCGCTTGTGTCTCTGAGGTCTCTACAACAAGGTCAGAAAAGAGCTTAAATTTGCCAATTTTCGACATATCTTCGGGGATAGAATCGTCAAGCAAATATACGGAATCCAGCATAGGAGTTGCCGAGGGAGCATCAGGGTTGGATCCAAGCTCGGGGATCAGATCGAGCATCAGGGGCATACACGATTTAGGGTCTTTTCTTGGTCCACGGGACAGACGCAACGATGAAATTAGAGCTTTAGATTCTGACCGACGAAGAGCTGTGACACATTGCATGGGTGTAAATGCTGGGTTCATTGGAACCATGGGAGCACCAAGTCTTCCCAGTCCTACTTGGGCAACACAGTATTGCCAAGTGTTGCCGGCTAAGATGGCAACCTTATCCCCCGGTCTTATTCCTTGACGGTAAAGATTCTTTGCCATTATTGTCCCATAGTCATTGAGCTCTTTGAAAGTCAGGGTCTTGTTTTGATGCTTGGATATGACTGCCGGAAGATGGCCATACTTTTCTGCTAGGGTATCGAAATATTGACCTATTTTGTCAAGAAAGTTAGAAAACTGACCGAGAAAATCGTTCTTCAACCTATTTCGAAATTTACCTGTTGTCACGTCGATCAACGGAGGCTGGGTTGGACCTACTACATGAGATAGAGATGAGCTATGCCGCCGTATCAAGTGGGAAAGTGAAGATGGCCGAAGGGAAAATAGAAGCCGGCCCATGGCGATTCTAATTTCAATACAAGGGGGGCGCTCGTAGCTAGAAAAGTACACAACAGTTCCCTTGACATTGGTTTATATAACATAACAATTATAAGGTTGATTAATGTAATCCTCACAATGCAATGCGGGGAGGTTCAACCAGAGCGGCGTAGGTGCGGCGCAACCAGATTTTAGTGGGGCCTCATTAACGGGAGTTTGAAGCTTAGTCGGGGTGTTCTGCACAGACTAATTGAACCACCTGATGAACAACAAAAGTCAAGAAAAAATAATAGATATATAGACTAATGTACTGCTGTTTCACTAAAAGCCGTCCGAGCGACTTTGAGAAAGCCTAAAGCCACGAAGTAGAACTGGAGCTCTCAATGTGACAAGACATGTCATCCCTTTTCCTTGGGACAATAAATAATATGTAACTCCTCCACCGATCTAATGCCGGCAACCAAATTACCACCAGCTCTCAAGACTCTCCCCCGCTGGTATCCCGAGAGGTAGTAATCTGTGAATTTTCTGTCAGAACTCGAGTTGATTTACCCCAAGTCGACTCGGATAAGCAGAAAGTACATTGTCTATTTTTTAAACATCGCAAGCTATAAAAAACCTAGTGGAACTAACTCCCTTGCCGAGCATTAATGACCATACTATCCGTAAAGAGCACCTGTTTATATTGAGATGATGGTTCCAATTTATAGTAAATTTTCTCCCTGTCGATAGTGCTGAATCAACGGTAATAAGCTTCAATTCCGAGATGTCAATTGCCAGCCAGTTGGGACGTTAAGCCGCACTTAGTTAGTGATTGAACACTACTTACTGATGAAGTGCAACAATTGAGCTCTTCCGCTATAAATTCATGAATGGTCCAGGTTCCAATATAAGGCTGACATTAAGTAATGATGTTATCAAAGAGGATTTGGCCGAGTAAGTGATATTTACCCAAGTGTTCTTTCCATATCTAACGCGTCTTTGCTAGTCAGCAATCTTTGACCGAGCGCATCAATCGCATTACCGTAGAGCACGGGTCGTTTGCCAGTCTGACCGAAGAAGAACTGGAACGAGAGATTGAAAATGGTAAAGATACCGAGGCATTGAAGGGGGATCAAAATTCTGCAACCATAACTACCGATGAAAATAGTAAGGCAGAAACTGTACATCTAGAAGAGAATTTGAGAGATGCTCAGGAGTCGTTGAGTCAGCTGGTGACACAAGCTCGGAATGAATCTGCTCTGGCTCTAGACTTCGTGTCGCTTCTTCTCACTTCGGTCCGTCCTGCAGCTGGCTCGTCTTCAATGTCGCCGTTATTGCGAGAACGGGTGCCTCTAGGATCCATGCTATCGGCTAGAGTAAGAACAGCTCCTCATCAAGATGATGCTCTTGTATCACAGGGGCTCAAGATGGAAGCTGCCGCAAATGTTGCCTCCCGATTCCAATCTAGGGCAAAACGGCTTGCTGAGCAGATCAAATTGGAAGATAAGTACTGGAATAGTATAGCAGACCTTTCGGCGTCTGGCGGCATACTTTGCAGGGTCAAGGCCGGAGAGAGAAGAGAACTCGGCCTCAAGTATGGATTTCGAGATGGAGGCTCAGACTTTCCTAATCCCGGAATTGCTCTTCTACAGCGATCAAACGAAGGAACAGTTATTTTTGATCCAAGAAGCGAACATAGTCAAAAGAGTTTTGTTGTTAGCGTTTTGAGAAAGGTCAGTAATGAAGATTTACGCACCGGTTATCATATATGCCAGACACAGCACGCTCCAAACGAAACAATAGGCAAAGTCTATCAAGCTCGACGTGCTATTTTTGAGCATGAGCTATTCTTTCTTGTAAGTTATACTGGATTTAGCATGAATCTTTTGGGAAGCTGACTTATTCGATTTAAGATGGTGCGGGAAGCAAGAATGCTATTGGTTTCGAGAGTTACCATCGACGAGGGTCGTATTACAGCAGAAATAGGAGACAATGTGACTTTGGTTATTGAACTTGCGGATCCGGCATACATTAACAGATCCATCGAGACGCGTCATGTGTCAGATCAAGACAACATCTTGGCAGAATGCTGTTCGTCTCTTTTTCATTTGCTGCTTTCAAATGCCTTTCGTCACAACCTGGAAAGAAGACAGCACATCCGAGAACCAGTGTCTACCAGTAATCTTGTTAAAGGATCAGCAATTCCAGCAATTCTACGTCCCGTGATAGCCACAATCCGACACCAAAATCTTTGCAAGCAGATTGGTGATCGCTTGCAAACGATCAAGTCCTCAATGGGGAACTGCGGCTTAATGTTAGGTTTGAAGATGAGTAAATTTGTCAGTTTGGACAGTGCTCCAAGTAAGAATATGTGGCGGACGCAAAAGCAGGCAGCACCAGTCAACCGGTTGCTTGCCTCGCCTCGGAGTGAGATGGACGTTTCATTTAAAGATGGGTTTTGCCATCTTCACATCAACATTAATAATCCTCTACAACCTTCGCTTCCTTTGTTTGTAGGCAACTACACTACTAGCCCTTACGAGGGACCAAGTGCAAAGCAACATATCTTCTCAACCCCTCAAGATCTATTTGAATGGATATTATGGGTATTGCAAACTGGAGTATTAGAATGGATTCTTTCTAGACTCGGGAAGGATAGGTACGTTATAAGAGGAAACTGTCTTGCGCTTCTACCGAAACCCAAAGAGGGTGAAGATATATGCCCACTCCCACAGACAGTCAGTGTTGAATTCCGTCAGGATCAACTTGTGGTGAATATTTTTGGCAAAGAGGAACTCAGGTGGGGTGATGAATCGAAATATCTGGCGGATATTCTAAGTGAATTCTCAAAGAATTGAGGAGATATATGTAACACCAATATAAAACGTTTTTCTGCTTTTCTTTTTGTCATTAATTGTTGAACCCTATGTTATTTGATGAATATTTTACTTGCCGTACGGTACGAGCTCATGTCTATATAATTTAGTTTTACTCCATATATTATTTCCATCTTTTTTCTTCCCTGTTTTCATGCCATATACTCATTAAGTTCGTCAAGGAACTTTACAGTCTCTGCTGGGCTAGCTACCCAGGCAGTGCAACCTGCCATTCTTGCCTTGTAGTCATTGGCACCAATAGCAGTGAACTGATCCCCTACATGAATTGTCTGGGCAGCAGTGATATCTTTGAAATATTCTTGAAGGCACATGACCCCGAGCCGTTTGTCTCCAACGTCAACCCACACATCACTTCCACCATTAAAGGCAGAAAAGGTGATTTGACGATCTTTCATATAGTAATCGAGATGTTTTTGCGTAGCGAGGACCACCTCTTCGAGCTGTTCACGGTTAAGTCTCTGACCATCGAGGGGAACAAGACCAACAGCTCTCTCTTTACGAATGATTTCTGCAGGTAGATCTAGCATCTTCTTACAGGTCTTGAGAATAGTTTCCGATGAATCGAGAAGATGGTTAATATCTTGCTGATTCCAAGTTTTCATCTCGGGAAGCTCCCAAACTGTAGGTTCAACCCATGAAAGTGAATTGGTATCAGAATCATATGAGAACATAAAGTTTGCTTCGCCTCCCATGAGAATGAGATTCTTCTTTTTCTCGGCTGAGATGCTCGAACTATGGAGCGCATCGAGAAGCCCACGTAGACGGTGTGCATACCGGTCACCAGATTTATCTGCGTAACCTGCAGCGGTTACAATTCCAACAATCAGACCCCGGTCAAGCAGGCTGATCAATCTCGGAATCACCGGGTTATGTTCTGTCAAACTGCTTCCATCGTCGTACAAAGTGACGTCACCATCAAATGTTACGAGACGGAGAAGTGGTTTCCCGCTCGAAGTTCTTCTGGTCGAGCTTATTGCCTGAGCAGTATTCAAGATTAATCGAATGTCATTGAAACTCGGAGATACCAGTCTGCGAGCTGAAATGGCTCTTTTGCGATCTTGGATGTAGAAGGCCTCAGTCAATGGTAGCTCGGTGAACATAGCACCGATGGTTGGTACCAACTGCTTCAAGCGTGATTTCTGGGTATCGCCCATCTTGCATTGTTTACCTGTGAATTAACCGTTAGACAATCTTTTCACAGTCAGCACGCATTTCACCCGAAACTTACAGTGGGCATTAACTAATTTCTCGAGATCGGCAAAAATCTCAGCATAACGCCTTCGAGCTTCGGCCGTAGCAACAATTGAACTTTCATGTTCCGATAAATCTAGATAGATCTCTGGCCGGGAATGTAAAACAAAGGGAACCTTGAAGTATGTTAATTTTGAGCCCTTAGAAAACAGTTTGCTCCACACATACAGCCAACAACCCTTTTATCCACTCAATAAGACCATCACGACGGTGAGTTTTCAAGGCATCTGAGATAAAATTGTTAACCCAGCCCTCGCATATGGTAGTATTTTTCTAGTCGTACACTCAACGCGATATCTGGGAAAGTCAGTATAAAATTTTCGACAACCATAACAACATATGTGGTTGACTTTTACCTGGAGGTCATCCTTTCGGCTAACTATAAAATTTATACACTAATTTTTTTTGGTTGTTGCTGGCTATCGAGTAATCTTTGTCTTATGCTTTGACCTGACTTGATGCCCAACGCTACCTCATTTGGCTTACCATGGCTGGGACCAATCTCGGCTCTTATCGTGACCACGGTTGGACTTTAAAAAACAAACAACGCTTGGAACAAAAAATATGTTTCCTTGTTATTTGACCAGTATGTATCCCTGCCGCCCGATTGAAAATAGAACTGGTCAAAATAGAAATAGCCCTTAGTGACCAAGTTATTACTGCTCTTTTGCAATAGTCGTAGCGTGGCACCCAGTGTCTACAGGGTCCATCAGCGCCTTGCACAGTTTACATAAAAGATGAGATAAGGCCGAGACAAACTCTTCTTCTCTTCTTCTTCTTCGGTTATCAAACAACCAAATTTGGATATCGTGAACGCCAAGTATCTAATTTAGTAGAATTACTGAAATTTCCTTGGTTATTGTTCCCATGAAATTTGATATCTTTTCCCCGCGCTGACTTGTTTCCCTGGATATAATATAGCATGATCGTTAGTGTGGGGGCAGCTACTGTTTATGCTTAATTCAATTAACACGGGGCTATTTGCGGGGTTCGGCAACCCCGGATTAGGAAAAGCTCGGGTGGGTGGTTTGAGCCCCTCCTGTGTGTTTTGTGCAATTGGGTTAAAGGTGATTTGTTTAGAGCACTCACTTCTCCTTCCCCGGCAACTTAAGATAAGCGCCTGCCGGGATTTATTTATCTTGACCTCGGTTTCCTTTTATTTAATTACTACTCCATTCTATATAGATCTATAGAAGAAGTCGAGACGAACCGCAAAATGTCAAAGAGCGTAAAGCTGTCAGAAGGTAAGTTTTGAACAGATATATCCACCTACTTTGACTAATTGGAATATAGTTCAAAACCATAAATCCAAGGACAGCTGCTGGGTCATTATCCATGGTAAAGCCTACGATGTGACGGATTTCCTTCCAGAACACCCAGGTGGACAGAAAATCATTCTTCGATACGCGGGAAAAGACGCCACGAAAAAATTCGATCCCATTCATCCCTCTGATACCCTCGATAGATACCTACCCAAAGACAAACATTTAGGAGAGGTCATTGAAGATGTCAAGGAAGAACCCGCTCAACCAAAAAAGAAAGCCGATCATGCTCCACCTTCAAGCACTGCCGTTCATCGTGAAAAGGGAGAAGAGCACACAGAAGTTGGTGCGCCGCTCGACGACGATGCTCTTAGAGAGAGCTACATCTCTCGAAAACCTGACTTGGGCTCTATATTCAATCTGTTCGATTTCGAACATGTTGCCAGACATACAATGTCCAAGAATGCTTGGGGTTATTACTCTTCCGCCGCCGACGATGAAATCACTATGCGGGAGAACCACGCTGCCTTTCACAGAATCACTTTTCGACCAAAAATCCTTATCGACGTTAGCCAGATCGATTTGTCCACTACAATGCTTGGAACTCATTGTAAATTCCCTTTCTACATAACTGCAACTGCTCTCGGAAAACTGGGTCATTCTGAGGGTGAGAGGGCACTCAACAGAGCTGCCGGCAAAGAAGGAGTAATCTACATGATTCCTACTCTCGGCTCTTATTCATTTGACGAGGTAATTGAGACATCTGTTGACGGGCAGACCAACTGGCTGCAAATTTATGTCAACAGTGACCGCCAAATCACAAAGGAGTACATAGAGCACGCGGAAGAACGTGGTGTGACTGCCGTGCACATCACAGTCGATGCCCCGCAACTTGGCCGCAGAGAAAAGGACATGAGGGCTAAATATGAAGAAGCTCTGGCTCTTGGAGAAGAAGAAGAGAGCAACACTATTGAAGAGGAAGAGACAGCTGACGAGAGTGTTGCGAGATCAATCTCCAGTATGATTGACCCCTCTCTGAATTGGAGCGATTTGGCATGGTTCCGTAAGAATGTCAAGGGCAAAATCACTCTCAAGGGTATCCAGCGTGCAGAGGACGCCTTACTGGCCGTTGAATATGGAGTTGATGGTATCATTGTGTCAAATCACGGTGGACGTCAACTCGACACGACAAAACCATCTATCGAGATTCTTGAGGAAGTTATGGCTGCACTTCGCGAACGTGGCTGGCAAGACAAAATCGAAGTCTACTTGGATGGTGGTGTCCGACGGGGCACTGATATCCTTAAAGCGCTATGCTTGGGTGCTAAGGGAGTTGGATTGGGTCGCCCATTCCTCTATGCCATGTCCTCATATGGAGAGGTTGGTATCCGTAAGGCCGTTCGCCTTCTGAGAGATGAGCTCATCATGAATATGCGTTTGATTGGATGTACAAAGATTTCAGATCTAGACCTCTCCTTCCTCGACAATCGCAGCTTGCCATCCCATTCCAGCGGCCCAACCGATAGCTTGTTCTCAAAAGTGTATGATGGATTACATTTGCCTCCTTTCAAACCAAAAATATAAACTTATGTTTGGAGAGTGCTTTCTTGTGTTTCTTTCGCCGTGGTTGTGTGTAACACGTACGATATACATGAGTGACATTTATAGAATTATTTACAGTACCCTTAACAACGCTACAATGTATTTGAAGTTTGAATATGACTATAGATCATGCGAAACAACTACACGGTAGGGTTGCTAATAAGAAATAACATAAACTCACACACATCTTTCACACAATCCAACACAATTTTGTCTCCACATCAAAACGTAAGCTGTTCACATACACACAAAATAAAACGAAAAAAAAGCTATTTCTGTCCTCATCAATCCTGTAGGAATAAATAAATTATGCAATGACGCAGCAGGAGTTAGTTTTCTTTGCCTGTTTGTAGAACTGTCTCGAGGTATTTGAAAGCTGTTCAGATTTGTCTACGAGGGCGTCAAGTTTTTCCCCACGTGCCAATACAGACTCGATGGTCTTATGAAGAACGATTTTTGTTTCATCCAGTTCTTGTTGAACTCTCATGATGGAGTCTGCTTGCCTAGGGTCTTGATAAGTCTGAATATAAGTATCAAGTTGTTTGAATACGACTGGATCCTTTGTTCCAGCAGGATATTCACGCGACCATTCGCTCTTGGGATGTTGCGCTAAGAATTCGTCGAGGATCTTATTGATGAGGGTGTAGGCGACTCGCACAGGATATTCCTTATCGGCTATGATGACCCCCGCCACACCTTCAGGCCTGCTGTATGTGTGGCCTATGTAAGCTATAAGAGTTAAAAAAAAAAAAAAAAAAAAAAAGGAAGAAAACGCGCAAGTCAGTAAGATTTATTCTAACCATTAACTCCGGTTCAGCAACATACTCTCATCTCGTTCAACACTTTGTCGTTGGCCTGCAGGCGTTCTTTCAGCAATTGTCTGGGAAAAGAATCCCATAAAATCAGAAACACTAACGTCGAGTCAGCACTAAATATCAGAGGAAAGAGAGATTTAAAATTGAGACTAACACTGAGCGTTCGAAAAAGCTGAATGAACTGAGATCCTTTGCGGACGCCAGCGTTATCGCTGGCTTGGTGGAGTTTCTGATGACCCCAATGTAGAATATCTTCATGACTATCACGCGAATATGCACACTTAGCGCCCACTCGTTCGAGAATTTGCCTATATAATTTTATACCTTTGAAACCTCTGTCAAGATCCCCTTGTGCACCTTGAGTGTGTATATAGCCTTAGCTCTTTCCGACCCGGGGCAAAAAACTCGTTGGGACCAATTTCGAGTATTAATCAGAGGGCGGCAACAACAACAGCAGCATCCTGGAGTTGGTCTTATATTTTTAACACCGCTTGTCAGACTTGATATCCTCTCTATTAAAACCGGAGACTCATTCACTTGAGTAGCCCCTTTGACCGATATGTCGCTTGCGGACCAGGTTAATCTGTTTAAGAATAAACTCAAGGATGCACCAGCGGTAAGCTTTCGTAAGACTGTCGAGAAGCGCCCTGCGGACCCGCGGCAAGACGAGGGACCAAAAAAAAAAAGAGAGAAAATCACTACGGGTAAGGTTGAAGACTCTTTTTGAAATAAGACTAGAAGCTTACATGTAATGAATGTGGTGGTCAGTCTATTCTCAGCCCTCTAATACTGGTGTTGGGACTCATCAGAGCACGCAGATTCATCATGCTATGGAGTATCTGAAGGTGCAGACCGCCGTTCCCTACTACGATGTTGAGTTTACAACTCGGCTAACTCTGTATTTAGAAACAAGATCGGCCTGTCAAGGTCTCGGAACTTGAAGGATATCTATCGCTTCTTTCTGCCGCCCATTTAGTGGCAATCTTAAGACATGTCCCTAGAGTTCACTACAATGTTGAAACTCAAACCTTAGAGTATATACCTCAGTACAATATTCGGTCTGATGACGCATTATTGTCATTTCTCAGACGACAACCTACTTTCAAGGGAGTATCTGTCAAAGAACTCAAAGACGGTTGGTCGGGTTGCATAGATGCAATTGATAGATTAGAAGCCTCTGGGCAAATCTTTGTCTTGCGTACGAAAAAGGAAAATAATCCTCGGTTTGTTTGGGCCAATGTCCTCCAGCCGGTGGGATTCGTGGACCAGGAATTCGTCCAAACATGGCAAAGTATCAAGCTTCCATCTCCAGCTGATTTGCCAGCGAGATTGGAAGCTGCTGGACTCAAACCTACTAGTGTGGATCCTGCTACAATTAAAAAAGATGCTAATAAGTCTTCAGAACGCAAACAAAAGAAACCTCGAAGAGGTAAAATTACAAACACCCATCTTCGCGGGGTTCTTAAAGACTTTTCGTCTACCCGCTGATGAGAGTATATATCCGTGTTTAGGCAGGCGCGGGGGAGAGGGGGAGGCGCGATACCGTTTCAATCAGTGTAGATTACAATGAATTGAAGAAATTGTTAAATTTTTTTTACTTTTTTAAAGCAATGTTTGGATTCAATGTGAAAGCCAATGTCTAAATTGAATAAAAAAAAAGAAAAACAGGGATGCCTATATTTACAAATAAATCTCTAGCAAAAAACCAACAAATATTATAATAACAATAATGATAACAACAATAATAAATCTATATGGCTTTTCTTGAAGTGTGCTCAGCAACCAGTCGGTACTGTTCATGGATGTCTTTGGATTCCCATGGATAAGCAATCCAACAGTCCTCTAGAGTTTTGGCAGCAACGTAGTTATGATCTAAGAGGTCTTGTGGTAGGGGTGCCCGTTTCGGTTTGTCCTTATTATGGAGAACAAAAATGCTGAAGGACGTATTCTCATTGCTGACTCCAAGTCTGGCAGCGTGAGCAGAAAGGTCATGCTCAAGTTCAGCCAAAGCATAGTGAAGAGTACTTCGTGTATCGTCTACTTCATCAACAATCAAGATTCGCTTCCCAATCATGCTTCCGGCATGACTTTCCAAGCTGTTAAAGTCGAGCCATTGAGTCTTGATCACTTCTACCCCAGCATTTTCTTTTTCACCAACAATATTGGTATTGGTTCCAAGATCTTCATATAAGGACAACCCGATTGCTTGGATAGGAATATTTTTGGACCCTGGCTCCTTGAGAACAGTTCGCAACATTCTGGCAGGAATAAATCCACCCCCTCCAATAGCAATCATCACGTCAGGTCTGTGTTTTCGAATCACAGGTGCAGACGTCTCGCACAGATAATGGACGTTTTCATAAGTTAGATAGTACTTCTCCCCAGCAACAGGCTCATATGGTTTATACTTTGGATCATTAAACGACTGGTCCCAAGGGTAAGAAAGCCAGACATCGTCGACGTCCATACCAGCAAAATACCTTCCTGATTTCATGATACTGTCTGGAAGTTGAGCAAGTTTTGGTTTTCTCTTATTGTGTAGGACAAAGACTCCAAACTGGGTAATCTCATTCTCCCTTCCCAGTTTCCTTGCTTGAGAATTTATATCCTTTTCCAGCTCACTCAGAGCATAGTTTAGAGTCTTTCGGGAGTCATCGACCTCATCAACAATAAGAACCCGTTTACCAATAAGAGCTCCAGCTGCCACGGGGCTCTCTGGATTGTCATTGAAATTTAGCCATTGAGTTTTTACAACAGATACTCCTCTGGCCTGAGTCGTAGTCTCTTTTCCTATATCCTCATAAAGTGACAGCCCAATCGCCTGAATTTGGATATTCTTGGCATTGGGTTCTTTTAAGAAGGTTCTTAGTATCCTAGCAGGAATGAACCCTCCACCACCTATAGCAATCATAATGTCGGGGTTGAATTGTTTGATTTTAACTGCCTGCTCTTGACATAATTGATGCACGTCTGTGTAAGACACGATAAATTTTTCTGGTTCTTCTGTCATGGTTGTTTCCAAGCTTTCGCCGATCTGTGTGGGTTGAGAGAATCCGTCGACACAGGAGACCTCGAAGAAGAATTAAAAAAAAAAAAAAAAATTATTCCGTTTGTGACTTTTCCTTGGGACATAACATCCTCTTTCCAGCCGCACCGCACCATTCAATCCAGCGCTGTCTCACGATACGCCCGATAAATATCAAGTTCCTCCTACTGATCTACATGGACTGTTAGTAACGTAAATGCAAAGTAATCAGATAAAAACGGACTTACAGCTTTTTCAGCATGACAGCATAAAGCCAACCTTCATGAAAGTCATCGTTAACAAGACGCTTCTGTACAGTCTTGCAAAGCTGTTTCGAGCACACGATGACTGCACTCTCGACTTGTGACTGCTCAGAGGAATCAGAAAGCCGAGCAAACAGATGTTTATCTTTAACCTCTGAACGAGGAAAAGGGATCCATTTAAAAAACTTTAGGCACGGTCGGTATTCTTTGGACGATTCTGACGACCAACTTTGTTCAGTGTCAGTCGAGGAATTCCACCCATCCGTCAAAGCGTCAATAACTCGACGACGTTTGGCCGTGTGCTCATTATCCTGAGCCTCTTGAGAATTGACAATACAAACACAAAAAAAGTTTCTTTTCCCACTAGGGTGAAAAGATGTGCCTTGCATGGTCTAGCAGCATACTTATCGATCTTCATAGTGGCATGAACACTTTGACAGTGTCTATATGTAAGATGTTTCATGGTCAAGCTCGCATATGAACAGTACTGACATGCAAAACAATCTTACACTGCGAGACCAGGAACAGGATCGGGGCCTTAAGGTTGTAAATTACAAAATTGACATAAAGAATATGTGTTCACCAAATCATCTGCTTGCGACGCATTATTGACAAAACCATGCGATTTCCCGAGAGACAAGATAGTATCGGGATCGACAGAAGGCAAAATCAATAAACCGCCTGCACCGGATTCCGAAGAGAACCGAGTTGCTAAGGATGAGCTGAAGTCACTCTTATATTCAGAAGAATGTTTTTGTCATACGTCAAAGAGCAAAGGCACATAAGCAAGAGCCATTCTACGATGTATTTCACATTGTCACTAAGGTCTATCCAAATCATGTTTATGCTATCTCAACTTTACATGGTTCACCGTTTAAAAACAAGTACGACGGTCACCGGTTGTTTCCTGCCTATATTCACTACCTATGTTCACGAAAATCAATCCACATCCGCCTCTGCGAATATCTGTACTCCTCCAAAGACATCGGAAAAGGGGCCAGCAACGCAGCCGCACTTGTCAGTCAGTATCAAGAGAACAATAAAAGAAATCACAAAGAGACTTACAGTTCTAGGAGTCGTACCAAAGAGATATATGCAACAATCAGGTTGGAAAGAATAGGAGGCACAAAACGGGGAATCAACTTTGCTGAGACCGGTGATACTTCGAGTCTTCTTGTAGTCGCCTCTGGTTAAAAGCATTGACCCAGCCCAATAAAGGTTTCTGTTTCTGATTGATAGTAAAACTTTCTTCACGTCTGCCAAATGATCTCCCTCTAACTTAGAGAAGATGATGATATCGTCAATGTATACCAGAGAAAATGCACAAAAATCAAAAGGTATAGACGACATAGACCTTTGAAACATTGCAAGAGCATTAGTCAACCGAAATGAATGATTACAAATACAAAATGTGCCCATATGGCAACTAAAAGCTGTCTTAGGTATATCCTTCTCCATCACACGAATTGGATGAAACCCACTTTCAAGATCTAAGGTAGTGAAAAGATAAAAAGACAATATCCACCAAGCGGCTGGAAGCACTCATCAATGTCTGGCACCGGAAAGGCATCCTTTCGAGTAGCAGCATTTAATTTTCGATAACCAACACAAGGACGATACTCTGTACCTTTAGGAACCAATAACAGTGGAGCAGTCATACTATCTCTGAATTAGCCCACCGCCAATCTGCCATTTCGGTTACCCTTGCTGGACGACCTTGACAAAAATATATACATGAAAACAGAACTGGATCTTTAATGCTCGGCTCAAAAGCGCTTTGCACTCAGTCACAGATATGTTTGGATTTGGAAAGTACTTTTTGTCTTCCCCTTCAATCAAAGCAGCAAAAGCAGGACCCTTCGAATGTTTGCGCACAGCATCCCAGGTGTTGTAGAAAGGATTATGTGCATCATTAAGAAAGCTGTAAAAGGCCTCCTCATTTTGAAGATAAAGATCCAACTATACCAGTAAGAATACATTCTTGGGAGAGATGCTACTTACCTCCCCACGCGGGGTATGTGAGACCCGCCGTACCATAGCATGATAATCTGCTGCGTTCAAGACAGTAATGTAGCAAAGCAACCAGAGGGACCCTACAATTGTGATAAGTACTTGGTTGGTCGACGCAATTAAGTTCATACAGAGCTGTTTTACCTCCATCGAGTTCAACATTGGAGAGTAGCAAATTTAACTATAACTACAAATGTCAAAGTTTGCTCACTGAGAAATTGGAGGAACTTCCTTCAGACAATGGATGAATCGTTCGAATTTGTCTCTTGGTATAATGGTGATTCAGATGGTCCATTTACCGATCCAATTATTCCACCACCGTCTGCAAATATTCTTTTGGATCAGGATAGCTTTTTAAAACAACCCGGTCTATTGAGAAAGATGTTTCCTACTCTGTTTCCCACTTTAAATGGTGACTATTGTGATTTCATTCATCGACAACCAAATGAATACAATTACTTGCTTCATCTATTTCAATTCTACGACAATCAATTCGCGAACAGTATGGTGTTTCTATCTTGGACATGGCAGAGAAAAATCAGAAATCAAATACTAAGAGAAGTCAACTTTTACCTAAACAAGCACAACCAACGATTATCAAATATTGGTAGTTTGAGAGATCGACTTGAGATTGCACCAAAATCTTTGGGAAGGGAGATCCGGTCGTGTATTCGACGCATCCGTGATTTAGGTCCATTCTGGGAAGATAAGACTAAGGATTTGTATTCCATCTTGTCCAGAAATGGATGCCCTCATTTAATTTTGACTTTTACTTGTGCTGACATGGCATGGCCTGATTTACAAAGGCAATTATGTCATGCTCATGCTTATGAGGGTTTTTTCATCGGATTCTATTGTTAATTATCGACTTTATCCTGCTGTTGTTGCCAAAGTTTGTCAGGTTCGTTTTGAATCTTGATTGAGATCGGTTGTTCAGCGACATGCTAATCTTGCCTTTAGTAATTACTGGGCAAGAATTGAATGGCAAGAACGTGGTACTCCTCATTATCATGTTCTTGCATGGTTGGAGAATGCACCAGACATTGATTCACTTTATATTGGTGATGCTGAAGCAGCTTCAAATTTAGCCAACTTTTATTGTGAAAGACTTGGTGCTGTTATTTTACCTGAAGCGGACCCTGAATATCCCCGCCCTTCAACTGTTACTGGTCAAGGTTTAGATCCTCTATAGGATTATAAAAATCTATTGAATTCTTTGCAGATCCATGTTTGTCGTCAAGGAAAGTGCTTGATTAATAGCAACCTGTACAAGTATGGGTATCCTAAATCTGCTAGAGAAGAACCGGCAATTCTGTTGGGTTATTCATTGGGAACTTGCTGGAATCGTTTTAGTGTCCATAAAGCTATGCGACAAATCCATATATAAAGCAGCATACGCGTTTGTTTATGCCTATCTACCGACAAAAGATGATGAACTGATATTTAATGAGATTGTTTCAAAGACAAAGTTTATGGCTGTTTTCCCTTTTTTGGGTCTCTTTTGTTGTTGATCTGCCACTGACTTTTCAAAGTGCATATACTAGCGTCTTAGATTCACCTCGATTGAAAGTCGATAAAGCTAAAACGATCCTAAACGGGAAAAGGCTGTACACTAATTCAATCTTTAAAGTTGCCAAGGCAATTCAGAAGCAGGGCGGTTTCAAACATTTAAAGCCTGCTTCTTTCCACCAAACTCAACTGAACTTTTCCCCAAAACGACCACGACTACAACTAGACGAGTATGATGGAGTTACCGACGAAGAGTGGCAATTATGGAGATCGGGAGCCTTATCCTTGTACTCAAACAAGGTGTCTATACCGATCTGCAGATGACCTTACTTGTTTTTGTGGTAAATTTTTTCTCCAAATAGATCACTTACGCCAACACGTCGAAAAAAGGCATAAATCTATATAACTGTTCAATTGGAAAGTCAACAATATACCCAAGGATGAATTCAAATTTGTTGGCGATTATAAGGGCATCTTGGAAATCGATTCTATATTAAAGGCTTGGAAAAACTTTGTCGTCGACCATGCCCATTTGTACAGTCCAGAGTTACTCTGGGTGGCTTGTTCTTTGTCAATCAAACATCTTTACCGCGACAATAAGATTGAGATGTTCAATGAATTGACAAGACCAATTTCATTCAATTGGGGGACTCTCAAATTTGTCGACCTTTATCCATCTACGAACTACGAGGGAACGGAAAATGCAGGCAATTACTGAATATCACCAGCTTCCTATCAGAAATTGGCTTGGTAGTCGATATGATAAGGGTAAAGAAGTTATCAGATGAGGTGTTTTTTTTTTTATTTTTTACCTTTTTGTGCGTATATTTCTTATGGCTTGTAATGATACCTAATCAATTTTACCACTCTTTTTGCTGTATGTAGTTTGATAATACGATAATACAAAGGATGCAAGAATCGCATATATATCCTATTATGATAATAATTTTGTGGCTGATAGTAATTTTTAATACACTCTCCATCCTTATAGTTTCCTTTTTCCAGTTAAAACGTTGTTAGCACACCTTATTGTTGGAAAATTTATTTTAGAGTACCGCCAGATATATATAAATATATGTGCTTATCCAATTAAATTATTCTTCTTCTTACACTATCATCATGGATTACATTCACGAAAACATTGATAGACTCCCTCGGAACTCATTACGTTCCCGGACGTGCTCGAAAAAAGACTATATAGTCTTGCAAAAACATTGCAAAATTAAGCACGGGGAAATTTATAAATTCATTGATCTGAGGACAGAAAAAAGTTCTCAAACGATATACGTCCAGTTTGGTGGGACCCAGAGTCTAGTACATTAGAGTGTTTGGCATATCTCAAAACTCTGAACGGTTGAACGACAATAGATTCATTTTGTGAAGCAACAGATGTCATTCATGACCGCTTTTGTGAACCAGTTCAAAAGGCGATCCACCAAACGCTGGTGGCTAAACTTAAGCCAATTAATCAAGTGTCGCTCATTCAGCAATCACTGCCTGCGACTTGGCATCTTTCAAGTCTCGACTTGGATGAAGATCGGCTCAGGGAGCCCTACCAGTATCTGATCCGGCATTCAAATGTCTAACAATGGCTTGTACGGAGTGTCTGTCATCAAAATGAGCAGGCTGTCCAAGTAAAGGGCTACAGCATGATAATGAAGAGTACCTCGTGCTTGCATGATGAGTTAAACTTTCCTTTTGTTTCTCTTTCCCTTACAATGTATACCTGGTTTTAGATGTAAACCCAGATCCATCATCATCCCCAGAAGACACGAACCCTTCTAAATGTTGCAGATGCCATAACGTATGACGGTGAGAAATTAAGAACAGAGTTTTACCAGATTCAATATCTGTGTTATTATGAATACTGTTCAATCTGTCAGGAGATCAAACTCTCATCGAGACATTGGTTAGTGAACGAGAAACCAATATGTGGTCGATGTCGAACAGATCTTCAGAATAATGATGTTGCTGTTTTTTCTGCTGAAAGTTAATTTGATTCCATCGAGACCTCCATTTGAATCCAATCTGATTAGATTAGAGCACTGGCTATTTGCTGATGTGGCTACTTTTCTCAAGATTAGGAGGATTGGAAATGGTGGATAATTTGCTTTGCTGCCTCCCTTGTTGGCCAATGTCATTGCTGACAATGAGGATTGTTGAAATGCAATAAATATGTATTCACCTGATTCAAGAGTTGGTAGAATCAGCATTGGAGGTTGCCAAACTCTACAACAAATGTCAACCTTTGCTTGCTGAGAAATTGGAGGAACTATCTTTAAACGACTGATGAGCCGTTTGAATTTGTTTCTTGGTATAATGGGAACTATCATGGACCATTTACCAATCCAATAATACCACCACCATCAGCAAATGTTCTCTTAGACCAGGATACCTTTTTGAAACAACCTGGTCTTTTAAGAAAGATGTTTCCAACTCTCTTTCCCACTTTGAATGGGGATTTCTGTGATTTTGTTCATCGACAACCTACTGAACATAATTATTTGGTGCACTTATTTCAATTCCATGACAATCGATTCGCCAACAACATGGTGTTTCTATCCTGGACATGGCAGAGAAAAATGAGAAATCGAATACTGAGAGAAGTCAACTTTTATCTCAACAAGCACAACCAACGATTATCAAATGTTGGTAGTTCGAGGGATCGACTAGAAAGTGCACCAAAATCTTTGGGAAGGGAGATCCGGTCGTATATTCGACGGATCCGAGATTTAGGTCCATTCTGGGAGGACAAAATAAAAGATCTTTACTCGATATTGTCCAGAAATGGATGCCCTCATCTGTTTGTAACTTTTACGTGTGCAGACATGGCATGGCCTGATCTACAAAGGCAATTGTCTCATGCTCATGCTTATGAGGGTTTTCCATCAGATGAAAATGTTGATTATCGACTTTATCCTGCTGTTGTTGCGAAAGTTTGTCAGGTTCGTTTCGAATCTTGGTTGAAATCTGTTGTCCAGCGCCATGCCGCTCTTGCCTTTAGTAATTACTGGGCAAGAATTGAATGTAAGAACGTTTTTTTACTCAAGAATTGAATGTAAGAACGTGGTACTCCTCATTATCATGTTCTTGCATGGTTGGAGAATGGATCAGAAATTGATTCACTTGATCTTGGTGATGCTCAAGTGGCTCAAAATTTAGCAAACTTTTATCGTGAAAGACTTGGTTCGGTTGTTGTACCAGAACCTGATCCTGAAATTCCTAGACCTTCAACAATTACTGGTCAAGGTCTAAATCTTTTAAAGGATTATAAAAATCTTGTGAATTCTTTGCAGATGCATGTTTGTCGTCCTGGAAAGTGCTTAATCGATGGAAACCGGTGCAAGTATGGATACCCAAAACCAGCAAGAGATGCACCCAAAATTCAATTGGGTGTTGATGATGATGAATTTCACTATTTTGAATCTCGTCCTGTCGGTGCTGAATGGGTAATCATGTACCCATGGATTTCTTGAGAAGTTGGAGAGCAGACATGGATATACAAGTCATTATCAATCCAAATGGATTGAAAAAGTATATTTCAAAATATGTTTCAAAATGGGCCAACCCTGATGATTATGATCAGTATTTGGAAAATTTGGCAACAACTCTAAATGACAATCAATCAGTCAAACAGTTGTATTGCAAATAATTGATGCACTTCATCACATTGAAATCCTTACCATCTTCACAGTTGGCTCATAATCTGTTTGGTTTGCCTTATGTCTTGTCAACATTTCTTGTTGTTCGAATTCCAATTCCTGATATGTTTGATGAAGTGTTACAAGCTGATCTTGATCCTGAACAAAACCCAAAAGAACGAGAGAACACCAACAACTAGCAGAATTTAATGATATCTTTGGTCTTTACTATAGCGAAGCCATAGTCTGCGAGATTTCTCATTATCGCGTCTTACTTACAGCAATTACAATTTTGTAAATAATAGATGGATTATTGATTGGGGTTAAAATTCATGCCATCTAGGTAATTGAAATTTTTGTAAATCAAGCAGCTCGCACCAATCAGGTTGGGGACCAAAATCCTGTAAATCTCATGTGCTTTTTACTTGGTCAACCTCAGAAAAATGAATTTTCCAATTATATACAGGACGATCCTATAACTGACTTTCCCTTTCACAAGCGTATTCCTGGAAGGCTTCCAAAGTTCAAACCCCAAGCTGATTCAGACTTAAATCCTCTTGAACGACAGGAACTTCTTGAGAAACTAATGGATCAGCCTATGAGCTTGTCCTTTAAACAGATGCTTGGTCTCTGTCCTGAACTGCGAAAACTTGTTCAACATCTTGTTCAACGACCAAAATCCTGTAAATGTCATGTGCTTTTACATGGTCCCGATCCTGATTGGTGCGAGCTGTTCGATCTTCATAATCTTGAATTACTTAGATGGTATGATTTTGAATCACCAAATGATAACAACGATAATCATCAGGAGGAGGATTTTGAATATGAAGAAATGGATCCAAATGATTGGGAGTTATTTCAGGAACCTGATCAAGAAAACTCTTTCGATGACGATGAAGATGATTTGGATATCGTTAGAGAAGGTCAGCCTGCTGATTGGTCTGTCGAACTTGCTTATTTAGGTCCTATTAGTGACTTGGGAATCAAGTTTCTCAGTAGGTTGCCTACAAGACAGATGCAAGTTCGACAAGATATTGTTGCTATTGCTCCCCAACGATTAAATCTTAATCAAGTTAATGTTGACCAATATTTGCAAAGTCACGACCCCTATCAGCATCCCCTAATTCACTCTATCATTTTGGTCGTGCTGGTACTGGGAAGTCAATTCTTTCACAGTGTTTTTATCGCATGTTGATTGAAAATATCAATCTTCCGACGTTGTGGTTATTGGTGCTGATAGTGGTGTTGCTGCTTGAAATTCGGGTGGTTCAACTCTGTATTCTCTGTGTGCCATTCCCGCGCCTCTTCTCATCCGAAGCCAAACAGACAAGCTAATCTCAGTGGACCATCTGGATCCAACGAACCATTTTTGCCTCTGGGCTATCAGGATCTATAACCCTAGCGCTGCGACCAACCGTATCCTCATATAGTGGTGGAATAGTAACGCATAAGAACCTTGGACCACTCTTTGGTCTGAAAGTCTGCATCTTTGCCTCCAAGGGCTTTCTGTATGCATAGGAAACCGAAGGGTGATGTTGTGGGTAGTGATTCTTGAATTAATATCTATTCTGCTAGGTTGACAATCGCAGAGGTGGCATTTATACCCATCATAACCTTCAACACGGAAAATGCCGGTTGATCCAAAGATGTTTTGAAAAGCCTTGTTGATAGGCAAATCTTTTAAGACGAGCGCCAAACCGGTGTCGTCATCAGAGAACTGTTTCATGTGCAATTGCAGATCTTTTGGCCGAATTTGGCCATGCGCAGCGCACAAAGGCATGAGTTAGTAGTCCTAACAATAAATAAGAGGTATGCTTAGTCTAACATGACAGTAGCCACCAGGTAAACCCTCTGGCAAAGAAGTTGATTGCTCAAAATTGGAGTCGCTCAAGTCGTCCAAGTCACTGTAGTTTGTATTCGTCTGTGTTTGTTATAACAGGATCTTCGAGTCGACAGTTTTTAGCATGGCATTTGAGTGCAGCCGGGTTATGGTATGTTCTATCCAAGCAGATAGGACATCTGAATAAGCCAGTTTCTCGGTCGACTTGGTAATCGTGGCCATTTGCATGAAAGGACGTGGTTGCAGCATGCTGATAGTGCATACTTACCCAGGAAAGGATTTTTGATATCTTTCGCATTAATTATTATCCACTGTAGAGTAGAGTGAAATAATGATTGTATATGTTATAAGGTGTGGCAGTGCATAATACCTGATATAAGGGCGAGAAATATTCTGAAAGAGAGAACAAAGAGATTGTGGAGGTTAAAAAAAAAGTGAAACAAAAAAATAAAGTTCAGGTCTCTTTATGTCGAAAGCCGGGTCTCCCAAGTCTATGACCAAGCCAGGATTGTGTAATAAACAATTTGATGAGTGGTAGGTCTTACAAGGAACTATCTATAGCCTTTTAAATACATGCAAGAAGACTTGACTATCCCAACGTGTACGTAACATTTTTAGTAACAATTATAGTTGGGGGTGATATGAATAAGGAAAAGAAAGAAAGTAAAAAATAAATAGTAACTGTCAACATCAGATCATCCGTAGTAGTCAAAACCTACTCATAACATAGTGTATGAAATCTCCATCCCGGAGTCACCGAGTCTTGGGAGTAGTTGTTTGTACTTTCGAGCTTAGGGAGCCCGAGCACCCAGAGTCTCCGGTATACAGGTAAATCAAAAAACAAAAAAAAATATATATATATATATCACAGAAAAAAAAAGACTCTGGCAGAAGTAGTGGATAACATCCCTGATGAAATGAAGAAAAAAATTTGTTTCTATGCCGACGACCGGAATTGAACCGGCGATCTTCGTATTACTAATGCAAATTTAAAACATACGAGTACGACGCTTTACCACTAAGCTACGACGGCAGCATAGATTTCCAATATCACAAGATTTGGGAAAATTGTACAGATATACACTTTCACGTTCACGTGACCCAAAATCACGTGACTTGTTGGAGTCACGTGCTATTTGGCCCTTTTTCGGTAAAGTATCGGTATAGACACATAGTGTATACCGATAATTAGCAGGTTAGTCAACGTCCTTGTCTTCAGTGAAGCTGTATTGACTGCCAAAGAACATGCTCTTGTTTATCTGAAGATCATATAAATGGCGTTTAAACTGTGTACGTCTGCCAAATTAAAGCCACATCATGATGAGCTCCAGTATAGCAACAAACCGCGTCTTGATAGATCCTTTTATATTAATAGTGCAGCTGAATATCTAAAATGAAACAATTTTTTCTGTTTAATTAAACGGGTTGATCGGACTATATAGCTCGCTACATTGTTGATTTGAGTTGCCTACACCTGGTAAATTGTAGTACATGGAGCACCTCTAAGTCCGCACAGATAGTCGACACAGATCCTATCACGACTTATAAGGAGCAAATCCTGCATTGGCTAGCAAGATTGCCCTTGCTTTTCTTTCGGGCAGGATAAATAATGTAACATCGACCGGGTTGGAGCTGGAGCCGCACCACAATGACAGATGGATTCAACACGGCGATGAGCATATTATCCGAATTCGGGTGGAGTTGGGATCAAGAAATATTAATATAATAACTAGATGGCCGGACTTAGGCTACCCCATCAAGATTTGGACATAGTTGTATTATCGAATTGTAAATAAGGATATTTTTTTATTTAAGGTGAAAAGAAGATCATAATTGGTGTATTGTCAAATATTTGAGCTGACAAAGGTTTAGGGATAACAATGCTACAACATCAAGTGCCGGGAGGTTTCCCATCGGGGCATGCGCTCAGCAATGTTGAAGGAGTCGTTGCCAATTACGACAAAGACACTGACCAAGTCTCGTTCGAGTACTTGGTGGACGAGATGGGGAGGCTTTTGCAACCAAGTTCTGGAAAAGACTTTGATCAGGTCGATTCTGTCAGTTTGATGCGAGTAATGCAGTCATATAATTCTCAGATAAAGGACTGGGCAAAGTATGCTCTGTCTGATCCCTCTCGGTCATATACTAGGAATGGAATTGAAGAATTTGATGGCAAGGCCAACCTACTACTTCTCGTATGGAATCCGGGGAAGGGTTCCCAAGTTCATGATCATGCCCATGCTCATTGCATGATGAAGATACTCAAAGGTTCTTTGAAAGAAACCCTTTACGATTGGCCAGATGAAAATGCACAACCTGGCCCTTTGAAAATTACTAGAGAACGTGTCTTGCATGAAAATCAGGTATGTGGTGGGTGGCAAATTGGAAACGGTCTTTATTTTTCTAACATAGAATCTATTTACAGGTTGCTTACATTGCAGACACAATTGGTCTGCACAAAATTCAAAACACAGATTCAAATGATGTAGCAGTATCACTTCATCTGTATACTCCACCATGGGCTGCCAAGCATGGCTGCAAAGTGTTCAATGAACATACTGGCAAAGCCTCCACTGCACAATTATCGTACCTTTACAGCGACAAGGGTGTCTTGACTAAAGGCATCCGCGCCGACAGCTGTTAATGATGCGCTATTTGCACTTGCCTTTTTCTTAATCCATCATAGATTAGTCATTCATCATGAGCAGTTTCTGATTTTCGCTTTTTGTCAATTATTTGTTCAATTCGAATTCCTCTGGATTGGCGTCTTTTCTGGGAACACTTTGTCTTTGCCTTTTCAATTTCTATTGTATCTTCGCCCTTCAACAGGCATTTCAACGACCAAATCAGTTTTTTTTTAAAGATTATAGCATGCCTCTCGAGATGTAAAAGAGTAAATTGATTAAATATAGAGAGATAAACCAAGATTCTGTGGATCCGCTTGTTACTCTGATTCTCTCGCTCTTTTGGCTGGAGGTGCAACAGAAGAAGTCTCATCAGTCTGCGATGGTGGCTTTTGCTTTTGTGAATCCGAACTTTCGGATACTCCTGCTCGTTCCCGAGTTTTCCAAGCTTCTCGAATCTTTGGACAAGCCGCTAAAAGCTGTTCCTTTGTTACACCGTCTCTGATGCTAGCCAGTACCTTATTCAATACAGACACATGGTTACCATTTGCCTTGTCATCCCGAAATCTCATAAATCTCCAGTGTCCCTCAGTATCTCGATAAACTTCAACAATGCGCTCTTGCAGCGGTTCTTCAAGAGACTTGAATCTTTCCCATTCATCGTCATCAACGGTCATCTCTGCAAAAGGCTCATACATACTACCCCCTTGCCACACATTTAAGTGAAATATTGGCTTTGAATCATAGTCTATGTAGCTCTCAGTCTTGACACCGTTATCGCCGTTATGTTGATCTGATTTGACTTGTTCATCCTCTCCATTATAAGTGTGAAATTCAAGCTGAAGCTGAAAGTCGATGGAGTTTTCCTCCGCTGGTTTCCATTTGAGGATCTTCTCATCAGATCCAAATCTATATTCACTGGCTCGGCATGTGAAGATGAGCCCATCGTTGCCGTGTCGTAGATTTGGTATCACTTCGTCAAACATATACTGTAGAGCATAACCAAGTTGCATCTTCTTCAGTGACAAGGTAAAAGGTAGCTGTCCAATTATTTGGGGATTTTGTTTCAAGAACTCTTCGTAAGGAGTGTGCAGATAACTGCGATAGTAGCCTAGACGTCGATCTAATGGTCTCTTTGTTAAGTTTTTCTCATCGACTGCAAGAGCGTCAAACACTAGATACCTAAGGACTTGCTTGCCCCCTTCTAAAGTATCTAAAACAAGTTCCCCATCAATAAGACAATCTTTATGTACAGTCATCCTTGGTCCTGGTGGTCCTGGGAAGTTGAGTCCTTCAATTAAAAAATACTCATTTGATCGATTGATAAGGTATGTACGAGTTGCCCCTGTGGCCTTATCAACTTTAAGATAGAGCAAGGCTCTTGTCCCGTCCGTCTTCTCGCACACGTAATAATCTTCTTTCATGAGATTATTTGCAATGTGCGCATATGTCATTGACACAGGTTGAGCGCCCGGGAAATTTCGACGATCCTTTCTATCCAATAGCCGGGACACCTCCCCACGAAGATAGTTCTCCTCATCTGAAGATAAAGGAAGTCCTGGGATATCAGGCACCGATGAGTTCTGTGAGGTCGGCATTACCAGTAGTTATTGTCGATGCGATGAGGGTTGTTGGGATATTACTCGACGCGCATTGTCTACACCGCTTGACGCGTTCTTGTCCCATCACGAGAATTACAAGAGCACAAACAACTTTACCACACTACGCAATATTTGCTTCTTATATACCCGTTGGCTTGAAAAGTTATACCGGTTTTTGGTGATATACCCCCATATGGTAAGAGCCTTCTGTTTTTACCCTATTTCTTGATGGCTCAGCGCTGCTATACCACCCATCCACCGCATTTACCCCCGCCCTCTCCCCCTAAAGTGTTGGATCATACGTTCAACGGAGGTCGTTTGAGGAGAATTGTGGATGACTCAAAGGACAAAAACATGACGTACAATGAAAAGATTGCTGGCTGGCTCAAGAATATCCCTGAATTTGTACCTGTGAATATCTCCGCAGGTGAGTTTACAGAGCTGGCTCCTTCTTTTTCCAAAGAAGACAGACTGGAAGGCTCTTTGTCTCATCGGGGCTCTGAGCTAGTGTTATCTAGATCAAAAGGTGACGGTGCCGGGGGGTCTTCGAAAGATCTCGATGATGGCAACAACTTATTTAGGCTACAAGGTACCAGGTATATGGAATTTTATAGCCGTAAAATGGCTCAAACCTCGAGTCGCAACACTACTGTTATATCTGCGCCTAGTTATGGATCGATATCTTCTAAACCAAGAAATCAAGCGTGCCAAGAAACCCATTCCTCGAAAGTTCAACCAGAGAGAGAATCGCGTAGAATTGCTGCCGGCAAATATGTCGATCATCCTCGCTATAAGAACACCAGGCAAACGTCTACCAAAAATACCATTATTACATCGAGCCCTACAGATACAACTTTAAGTCTGTCGCCAAATCAACCGTCGGCGGAAGACAAATGTACGAATAATGGCATTTGCAGAAACAAAAACGCTTTTGGTGATACACCTTGGTGGTCGCCTGGTGCTAAAGTTCGGGCTAGTCCTCCACCGCGATCTACTTTAGCATCTCAAGGGCAGGAAAAGTCTTCCACAACCACGAAAAAGAGCCCTGAAAAATCTAGACAATCTCTACATTCAGGGAGAGGAGACAGCAGTCATTACAACACTCCGAGATGGCGTTAGATTTGATGGTTCTTAAATGAATTGATGGCATTTTCCTGTTTTTTTCTTTTTTCCCTACTTTACATCTGTATGCTTTTCGATTAACCTTATCATTCTCATACTACTTGCTTATAGCTTCACCCAGGAAGCCATTAGGGCACTATATAGATATCAAATCAATAAATGACGTGATGACAAGTTCTAAACGACAAAAGAAAAAAATATATTTTGTATCTCTAGAGGCTCTATTTATGTGACTACAAATTTGGTTTTTTTTTTGGAACAAATTTAGCAGGTGGTTCAGAGAAATTGACACCAGCCAGTTGTGAGAGGAAGAATGCTAGTTCACGGGTGCTATCAATTTCTTCCAAGGAGGCACCGTTATTGTAAGCACCATGAAGATGACCCTTGAGTTGAGGATTGACGTCCTGAGGTAAAAGTGCAGATATGATTACAAGGGAGGATTGCTTTGGAGTCAAGAATCGGCAATCTGAAAGTAGTGGTGAATAAGTATGGTAAATCACATAGGATGGTAAATCAGGATATGAATTGTACATGTTGCCAATGATTCGGTCCGATACTTTGCCGTAAACTTGTTTCCAAAATGCAATTCCTCGCTCACTTACAGGGTGTACCTGCCCGTCCTTGTCAATGAACTCCTCCTGTGAATATGTTTTGGGAAGTTCGTCCAGAGTCATTTGAACTTTATCCGTTGATGACGGATGGCCTGCGGAAAAGCTCCCATCCACAACATCGGGAGGTGTAACTTGTCTCAATGCACTCAATGCATTAATACCCTAGTACAAGTCAGATTACACTATTCTGAACCTACAGGCGGTCCAAAAATTCATTATTAGATTCCCTCACCTTTGCTACACCAATTAGAGGCAATGATTTAAGTAGAGCAGCCCGGGTTCTCTCTCCTACAAGATATCGACCAGATTTGTTGCCAATTGCCGGTGTTTCGGGAGCAGCGGTTTCTAAAGCATATTCAAATACTTTAGCTGCTTCTTTAGGCCTATTGCATGCTGATAATGTCGCTGCTGCCAAATAGTACCAGCTACCACTCAAGTGAGGGGTGTTTCGTATCTTTGATAGTATCCCTTGTGTTATGATGGGCTGTGCCATTATCGTTGCAGATTTACAAGTTGTATGAGTCGTATTATTGTATATGATTTTATCGGGGCATCTTCAAGCATTAGACCAATCTAATTCACCCAACCAATGATGAATTATTGGGAGAGATGTGGGAGGGGGGAAGAGAAAGGAAGGAGGAGCTCTTGCTAATTTAATCTCCTGAACTAATCCAAATCGGGTCAAGCGGATTAGTCTATCGGAGAGGGTCATGGACCCCACAACGATACCAGGCCAAACTCAGGATAAGGATTTCCTACAAGTCTATACAAAAATAAAAAAAAAAGTAGAAAAACTTATTCAGTCGGCATTTGATGAAAAGGGTTGAATTCTATCCTTCAGTCATTATTCATTAACAGTTACATTTAATAAGGGCGGAAAATATGATCAGTCCTTTTTTAATCCCGGAAACATATTCCAAGTTTTACTCTGTGGAGGAGGGATAATGCGACTAGGATTACCAAAGTTTTCATCGATATCCAGTAGAACCCGAAGGGCATTGCGAGTGCGTAGATACTTGATCCTATCAGATCCTCCTTCTTCCCGAAATGGTTGCTCTCCACTAGGGACAACATATCCAGCTTCTGTCTTACGACCGGGTAACGGTACCATGGTCTGAAGTAGCTCGTACATGGCCAATGTGCAGCCAAACTGCGGGGAAGATCGCAAAACTCTTGCAGGCCCACCTTTAAAGAAAGCTTTGAAGCCTTCTTCCTTTAACAACGACTTAGCACAATGGGCCACCCCACGATAACTAGTTTGCCCTTGTCGTGCTTCTACTTGAAGACGTGTTTTTATAACGTCAAATGGGGTTGTAAAGTAGGCAGATGGCATACCGGCAATAGCGCCAGCTGTCAAAAGTTGTAAGATGCTAAGTGACTTTTCAGGCCCCTCCCCAAAGTAATCCTTTTTGAGATGTGCATAGGTAGGGAAATAAATTGCAGAGAAGGGGACGTCACGTAATAAACAAGCAACAGCTCCTTTATAAAGTCCGACAAGACCAAGATTACGGACAATCCACAAAGCAGACCGTCTGGGAGCTCCTTCAACAGACTTTGCAAGTTCTCCTTGAACCTGTAGCCGAATTTTGACAATCTCAAGAGGATTGGTGAAAACCACTTGACATGCACCTGCAGAAGCACCTGCAAGAATCTCAAAAGGCAGAGGAACGGTACCATCCTTGCGGGCTGATTTTCCACGAACAAGATCATTCACTGTAAGCTTAATGGCTTTTTCTGGTGCGACCCCAATCAATTGAGGGCCCAATCCAGAATAGAGACCTCGAAACCCTTCTCGACTGATAACTTTTCTGAAACAGTCCCAGGAGTTTTTATACAGGACCTGTCCAGGTACATTGCCACGTTGGTTCTGCATTCTGGTCTTTACCAAATCAATCGGATAGACTACAGTGGCACCGAATGCTCCAGCAATTGAGCCTAATCCAAAATGATAGATAGATTCAAACACTTCATGAAGAAAGGCAGATGGTTTATGTAGAGCATTTTTGGCCGATTCTATCTTTGCTTCTGAAGACTCTTTATACCGGATACGAGCATCTTGCCATGCCGGATCAATGACCTTCTTAAAATCATTTACAGCAAGACGCCCAGTATCATTATCGAGACTAGCAAAATGGAAGAGCATAGCAACTTCCATAGGAGTAAACAGACCCATTTTAGTTGTGCAAGCCGCCTCATCCATAAAGTTCTTTTCAGTTATCCGGCCGTCAGCACTCTTTTTGCATGCATTGTTAACAATAGTATCAACCATATCCATTTCATTCATCAGATTGAGAAACGCGCGAACATTTGCATAAGAGATCTTGGATGCATTAATGACGGCACAGATGGTATGCAAATTATCCAGAATTTTGTCAGACAACTTATGGCGAGCAGTATCCCAAATGATGTGTTCAAATTGCACCGCATCTATAAATCCACTCCCCTTTTTATCATAGTAATGAAAAGCCTGTCTTATGCGTTCACCTTGAAGACCTCTCAACATTTGAGAAAACATGTGATAATTTAAGGCATGCCTTTGCTTTTTATCTCCAAGATAAAGCTTGACCCACGCGCAATCCCAATTAAACGGTAATGCATCTGCCGACTTGTGATCATTGTAGAAACTCACAAATTCATCAAACGTGACCCTGCCATCTCCACTGGTATTAAACAGACGGAAAGCAATCTGATATTCGGCGTCGGATTTTTCAAGCAGTTTTTCAAAAAACTGCCAGTCCTGCAGTGACACGGAACCTCTATGAGATCTGTCGGCGACCAAAAAGAGAATGGCATAAGAATCTCTCTTGATTTTGTGGTAATCCTCCCCTTCGGGGGTAATAGCCTTGACAAAGTCACTAGCTGACATTCGGTGTTCCCCATTTTCTATAATTGATGCATTTTTGTTAAAAATCTCCCTAGTATGTTTTGACGGTTCTGGTAAGACAGGAGACACGTCGAAAACTAGAGGATCACTATGATCAGCCATTTTTTGGTTTTGTTTTTATTTTTATTTTTTTTTTTTTTAATGAATTTTTTTTTTACACTAGAGAGGTTCCTTTCTTCCTAATGATCTGACTAGAGGCAAGAAACGTTGCACAAGTAGTCGACTGTAACTTTCCTGTCACGCTGGAAATTAGACAGAAAATATCGTTGTTGTCGGAAATACTGAGTCAACAAAACCGAGTAATTTTATGGTGGTTGAATAAGCCTCCAAAGTGGGTTGGGGATATTTTTTTTTTTGCTTTTCCAAAAGTCTCGAGAGTTCTCCACTGAAGCGCAAGTTTAATAACCTTAGTGTCACTGAACAAGCAACTAAACGTTTTCTTTTTTTTTCCCCTGTTTTAATGCGATGAGAAAGGAAGAAAAGAGACTTCGAGCAACTCTTTACATTTAATCGATTGATCGAATTCCAGAGTGAAAAAGGCTTGTACATTTTGTTGCGTAGTACTTAGTCCCTTTTTGACAGCTGCGGGGTTGAGGGAGGGTAACTTCGGGTGGATACGGAAATTCCCCCTCTATTAAGCGCGAGACCCGACAAGGCAGTAACTGTGAGAATGTGAAGAGACCCAGATCATTATCAGACTAGCAATCGGCATCTCGTACTAATATTTGCCCGAGTCATTTTAAACAAAAAATAAATTCAAGTTCTGTAAACTAGTCGTCGAAAAGAACCAAAAATTGTTTAAGGGCCGGGATAGAAAAAAAAAAGAATACCATGATCTATTAAACTACTAAAATGTTGAAAATTGTGTTTATATCACCTTAATGCCGAATACAATTAATTACTCCGTCATGAGGAAAAACTCTACCCCCGCCCCCACCTCCCCCACTTATAGAAGCAAGCCCGCGCCTCTTCAGAGAACCAGTAACAACTGTAGTTAAAAATAGGCCCCCCCTTTTATATTGTTAATGTCATCACAGACAGTTCAAATCACTGGCACGTCGACCACTCGTAATTTAAACTTCAGCGAGCAGAGGAGCTTCCTCTTCCTTTGGGACATTCCCATAGTAGAGTATGTAGTGCTGAACTAAGAAGATAACGTCAAAGAAGATAGTGAGCTTAAAATGCTCTCAGTTAGTTCAATAAGAAAATAAGACCAAACATAACTATAAAATAAGTAGCTTACGAGTCCTAAAGCCATTTTCATTGGGTTCTGTGTAAGATCAAGTCGTTAGCAATTAGTTTTTTTTGGTTCGTTTTTAAACAAGCGAAAGAATTCTTACTCCACTGATCCCTCTCCAATCCTCGGTAATATATGCATCAAGCAGCAACTGCGCGCACGACAATACTCCGCCAGTAAAATCCTATTCCCCAACCCCAGATTAGCTGATTGAAACAACCAAAAAAAAGATATCATTATTTCAACATACCAAAAGAATCTGAAAGATGGACCAGCCATATGTACATTTGCGTTGATAATGAAGATAAGCTTGAGGGATGTACTTGCATGTGCTTGCTAAAATTTTAACAAATCCCAAAAGATACGCGACATCCAGGGTTGTATATGACACAAAAATGGAGCACTTGGCGACAATCCAGGCCACCAGCGAGACTGACAAGCTGGTAATAATAATGATCCAAGAGATAGGATGCACTTTTTGATCCTTACGCCGCTTATACCCCCATAAATAAACTTGAGATAGGGTAAGGATTGCTAATGCCAATCCGTGAACAGCAAACGCAGCATCGTTTATCTCCACTAAAGGCCTTGTAGATCCAGGATTGCGGCGGATATACTCCTCACGAACAGTAGGGGAAAATAAGAGAAGAAATATGCTCAACACCAAACACAAGAACCCTAAAGTCTAGATCAACGTTATTACTATTAGTATTATTGAAAGTTAGATTCAACAAAGTTTCAGTCAACTAACATTGAGATGGAGGAAATCAAAAGAGACACCCTCTACCGATTTTAGACGTATATGGAGCAAAAACTGTGGATAAGCACTTATCCCCTACACTTTGCACGTTAGTCACTAACCACCAAAAAGAGATGAGACAATATTACAAACCCAACAACTAAAGTAAATCCAACCGAAAGCTAAGGATATATAGGGCAGTACGTTAAACGTCATGTTGTTGAGGAATTATTGTTTGTACAGGATTGTGCTCAAATGTCTCGAGATAATCAAGTCGGTTCCGGTTTCCTCGCGTGTGAGCTCACCTCCCTTTTGGTCACGATAAACAGACTAGTCAAATTTAAGGTTTCCCTTCCCCTATCAGACAGATGTCGCCGCACGCCAGACGGCTGGAAATGAAAAAAGAAGAAAAGTTAAAATTTCTTCCCGACATAACAGACACAGACAACAAACGCGTAGCGGTACAGACTGTGAATGTTATGGTCATTAACCAGAAACAATGCCTATATTAGGAATTCCAATAGATTTCTTCGAGACAGAATATCTGCAGCTGAAGTTGTTCCTGTGGATCAGATAATACTAGAGAAAAAATCTCAACAACACTGTGCTCATCTACGACTATGTCAAAAAATTCGTTGGCAATATCGAGAGAGCCTCGAGAATAAGATTGATATCTATGAACGTCAAAGGAAACCCTACAGGGCAAAAATACACGGTATGAATCGAGAACTGATTGGAATGTTCATCACATCGGGCGCATATAAAAAGTGCCCTAAAGTTGGAGCTAATGAGTTCTTCATTTGTAAATATTTACCCCCAACTCACTTACTATATAAAGCAGCTAGATCTCATCCTGCTGCAATTGTTGTCATGGCATCAAACTCACTCCCCAATCATGCTACAGCCGTCACTCGCCATAAAATCAGGCGCATGTTTTTCAATGCTTTATGGAATGCCTACCGGGAGGCGAAAAAATCAGATTCTTCTCAGGTTACTAGCCCTAATTTCAGAGATGGCATCTATCTCTTCCATGTATATACCCAGCCTACATCCATTTCATGGTTGTACTCTGAGATGCAACAAATTATGGAAATGATTTCTATTCCTCATGCATACCAGGGCGACTGGATCAAAATCAACAATCGAATCCTGGCTTCTAGCTTACAACGGCGGCTTAAAGGTCATAATCAAGATGATACCAGCTTGCTAAATGATGTACCCCCAGCGTTTATTCAACAAGTTCAAAAATTGTATATATCGAATGTCTCATAAAACTTAAAAACAATACCCCAGTGATGGTAGACGCATCCATTCAAGCTCGTTAGATGATTTAAAAGCCAGTGTGTTGAAGGTGCAAGGGAAGACCAAAAAAAAAAAAAATCAAATGCAACTCATTTGGTTTGCAAAACTCGTCTTGTTTTGACGAGCATGAATAATGACTATATCTCACTCATGATGACAAATGGAAAGAAGAAACCAGAAACAAAGAAAAGAGTTTTTCAAACGCCGCAATCGTAACCGGAAAATAAAAATAAAAACATATCAACGCGTCAAGCTTCATAGCCGGGAGGAAGGAGGGGAGTGGGACGAAAATGATGACTTTGTAGAAATTCAGTCGTTGTTTGAAGAAACCGATGAACCACCGGTATCCTCTCTATTGACTTGATGTTCTGTATTATTGTAATTTCGAAGTTTTTCAAGAATCGACTGTATATCGTCCTGAATATCTTGTAATGCATCTATTCGGGTTTGCATTCGTAAATTGAGGTTAGCTTCAGGCTCTGACATATGCCTTTTGCTATTTTCAGCAGTCTCTATGAGCTCATCTAAAGCGCTATCGACTGATAAACTGAGACGGTCATCATTGTTCATTGTTGCCGGATTGTCTGGGGAAAGTCCGCTAGTTCGCGGAAGAGACACCCAATGATTGCAACTAACTTCAATTTCCATCGTCCCTTCTGGCCCATACCTGACAGGATAAACGCTCCAATCTGTCGGGAGTTTGCATCCAGGGGGTATAATGATGCCTTCGCTTGTAGCGAGGAGAGGCGTTTCAGCCACAACGTCTGGAGGCAGACTATTGTTTCCAGTAGCTTCGCCATTTTGCGGTAATTGGACATTATGAACCCGATCCCCAGCAGTCCCATTCACAAACATATCGGCGGTCGCAACATCTGGGGGTGTTTCCGCAACAGGCATTGCTACATTCTCGTTAACTCGATTGGCCTCGGCATCCGCCGTCTGCTGATTATTGTTGTTGTTATTATTATTGACATCCAATACAGGCCGCCTGCACGTAGGGCACCGCTGTTGTCTCTCTAGCCAGCTCTTTAGGCAGCCAAAATGCAATATATGTCCACAAGGTAATTTCTTCGGTTTTGAGCGTTCGGGTTGATCAGGTTGAACTTCCATCTCCTCTCGACATATTATGCAGACATTCTGATTCTGCAATTCCTCTTCTGTGGCATCTGCATATCTATTGTTCATACTAGCGGTAGCTTTTCTGTAGCGAATAAAATCCCTGATCCTGGTGACAAATGTGCGCAATGTGATGTAGACATCGCGAAGAATGTGAAGAGGAAAAGCATAAGACATGACTATAAGGCACAAGAAACAAAAATAAATGACGAGTTTTGTAAAATCTGAAAATCAGTAGTGCTAGTGTTAGCGTCAAAAAATCAACCAAAAGACAATAAGTACTGGTTCTTTCAATACCTGTGATAATGTCTAGAACAAAAATCGAAGTTCCTCGTCCTTCCCAGACCTCCTCGTCCTCATGTTGAGATAAGTAATAAAGTTCATACGCATCAAGAGCGTAGCGAGCAGAGATAGCAAAAGCACTGGTACACAATATAGCAAACTCGAATCCGAAAATGATCATCATGGAAGGGCCCTTATTCATAATCTGATCCAGACAATATGAGACCATCCAAAAATCCATCACATCAATCAGAACGAGGGACGAAATAAGCCGAAAATGAAAAAGATAGGGTGACGACAGTAACCCTTGTTCAACCTAGACGAACCGTTAGCATTCACGTCAACGTGAAAAGGGACATGGGCAACTTACAAACTCCACTCGCTCATTCGCAAGCCAATGAAACACCTTGAATGCCATCAGGGTAGTAAACATGACGACAAATTTGAAGTCAAACACATCACGAAAGATGGTCATGGCCAGAAAGCTTTCAGTGACAGCAAGCCATATTCTCTCATACAACCGGTCCACTTCAATTGGTCGCAACTGACCAAACAGAATGATCTGAATCATCCTACACACTAGGAAAGTCAGGAAGAATCCCAAGTTTGTCAGGATCTAAAACAGAATGGCTAAAGTTAGTTTCCCGAAGAACAACAACAATGACAACATCCGAGATCGCTTACCAAGAGACAGGCATTGCTTTGTGAAACATATACCGTAGCAGAGTAGAAATTAGGTCTGCTATTTAAAGATGAGAATACCACTCCTGCCGCAAGTAGTACGCTGGTCTAGTGACATTCAGTAAAAGCTTGGTTAGTAACCTTCCTGATCTGCATCTCACAAAATATACAAAATGACACCTACCGTCCCATAGAGAATAAACCTCATATCCCAATTATGCTAAGGCAGAAAAAAACCAACAGAAATATGTATTTCTTCTCCTAACCTGTCTTGAGATCTTTGGCGATTAACTGTGGAGTTCTGGCTAAACTTAAATTTGAGGTTTTGTGATGTGCGGCGGTGACGGAGGCGACGGGGTTGGGATTGCGCGAATTCAATCCGCGACGGACAACCATACAAGAGACACTGATTGGGATCTGTCTACGGTTTAGATTTTATTTATATTCTACATGTACAGTAGTGACAGGGTTGGTGTTTATTATTCTCGTTATGATTTATACAGATGCGTTCTTTTCAAGTTGGTGGAATTCGTCGTCATCCATCTCGGTCAGGGGACTCATTCCTCGCAAAGCAATGGTTCGATCTGATTCGTAGTCTGATATTTGAAGTCCATGCGGTTGGAAATTGTGAAAGTCAGGTAAATCGGTCTCAGGATCCCGTTTTATAGTAGCCAAATCTGCTTTAGCTTGTTTGCACATTTGGTTGCAGATAGTCATCATCTTTTCTCGGAGAGACTTTAATGAACGGTCGTGGTCCTTGTCTATCTGACTGCACATCTTTGCGACATCTTCTTGGAATTCGTCTACCGTTTGATAGCCGTCGTCATGCAACTTGTCCTTGATCGACTCTAAGGATATGGACTCACTTTCCTCTTGCGCGTGACAAGAAAAAGCATGATTTGTATCCAATTCAAACAATTTCCGCAAAATTGGTTGAAGAACAACAAATGTAGGAAAATATAGTATATCAGCGATTCGAACCTGAGCTTTCGCAAGCTCATACCTGACTTCTTCTCGTTTTTGAACAAGCCGGAGCAGTTCGCGTACACGTAGCAAATCTTTCTTGAGTTCTTTGGAAAAGAGTAACTTTTTGAACAATTGTATGTCTCCCAAGGGCTTGTTCTCTGCTGATAATTCAAGCGCCAACTGTAATCTCTTGATTAAAGCGGCTCCACGTTTCTTCTTTCTCTTCAAAGTCCAATACTGGCAAAGTTGTGAGGCAAACGATTTCTTTCTCTTGACACCAAGGTGTCTTAATGTTTCACACAGTGCTTTGTATAGCTTATGAGGGATGATGGGGGCGCCACTCCGAGTTTTCCATTCAGTGGTCACGGGCCTTGGTTTGATCTGTGCGGCACCATTGCTGTTGGAAAGCTGACTCAGAGAAGGCAAGCGGAGCTTTAACTTTGGGAGAGCCTCATGAGTTTCTTCATTTGCGTACTCGTCAAGTTCAGACGTGTCAAGATTATCGTAATAAGTACGTGCCTCCTTCAAGGCCTGTTCTGTTCCATTTTCATCATTCCAATATTCTGGGCTGTGACGTTCACACCAGGCTTCCATTTTCGATGGGTCATGAAGAGCGCCCAGCGTCCCACCTGGGCAATTCATCATGAGTTTTGCCCGTTTAGCGCATGTTGGGTGAAACGCTGTAAAACACGATCTTGAATTACATTGAATACATGCCCCCATTCGCTTGCGACAGATATAGCAATGAAGCTTCCAGCGACCCCTGGGGATTCGATCAATATGCTGAATTGGCTCCATGTACACTGCGTTTCCAATTGTAACTTCTGGAATCCACAGTGCACAAACAAGATGAGCCCAATGGTTTGAATCAGTCTGCTTGAAGGCGCCATTCTTATTGGGGCAGAATAGACATGAAACTGGTTGCTTTGGGACGACAAGACATCGGCGACAAAGCCATTGGCCTTCAGGAATAAACGGCACTCCGTAGCAGTCCTGGTGGACTGCTACATTGCAACCATCGCAGAATACAATAGCATTACTATTTTCGCATTCGCCACTATTACAAACCGCGCAATCCACGTCACTTTCTTGATTGTCATCAGCCATCTTGGCTTGCATTTCGTGTTTCCTAGGGAGCATTTTTCTCTCAAGCTCGTACCATTCAAGCTCCAGCTTGGATATTGCAAGTTCGAAGATTTCCCGGGTGATAGGTGGGGCAGACAAATGTTCTGCTCTGTGCTGATTGAGCATAGAAAGGTATTCATCATCTTGTTCGTCCATGTCATATTCCACTTTGAAATCTAAACCACTAGTATGAGTACCCTGACCAAGAATTGGCTGGCCCTCCAACGATCGCGTATTGCTGTCCAACACAGAACGAATATACTCGGCTGGCCTGCAGTAAAAGTCAGAATGCTGATAACCAGCATTTATCATGGATTCATCATTGACATAATTATCGTTTTCCGAGGGCTTGAAAGGGGAGACTTTTTGAAAAAACGGTTTGTTTTCGGGCACCACACTTGCCATGAAATGATCTGAGCCCATACTTGCATTCTCGCCATGTAGAAATTGTTGTAGTTTAGGAGGCATCCTGTCTTCATTTTGATCTTTGCTGCTGATCGGAATCAGAGCTAGGGGTTTTCTTGGGTCTAAATCAGGATGGAATTCTGTATAACTGATCTCCTCGCGGGGTTTGTTATGATCAACGTCGTACTTTCGCTGAAATACATTACGCATGTTCCGAACCGACAACATAAATCTCGAGTCCATTTCTCGGACATTGTTGTTATTCTGTCCATGACTGCTTTGATCCTCGTCATCCGATTCAGGAAGGACCCTCCTTCTCTTGTGTCCAACACTAAACATGGAGCTATCGGACAAGCATAAGAGCCAGCAGTCTTAAAACAAAACCCCTATTAGTAATAAAATCACTCCTCTGGTTCTCTATAAACGTATCGCCAGGAAAAAGATCACAACAATCGGCCTTCACTTTGTGCAAGTCTCCCCTTTTTTTGGTGCACATGCCTTGTGAAATCCTTCCTCCCTTCAACATTTCCGCCCTTTTTGATCCCAGCGGCTCATCGACACAACCTCTACACCGATTACTGTAGATCCATAACTCGCTACGACAGCTACATCTTACTGGTACTTTTAAGGAACCTTGATAGTATAATGCAGCTGAGAGGACACTTTATTATACTTATGCGCCGAGAATATAGCCGTTTATTAGTCAACAAAGCAGCAACAAATTAATAGAAACGCCACAATGAAATCGTAGAAAAATTATTAAAATAAAATAAAAAATAAAAATAAAAAAAAATCATAGTTCAAGAAAAGACTACCGTAAAAATGATGCAGATGCCGGAGGTCATTTTGCATACTGCACCAGAATCCATTGTTGAGGTCAAACGTCATCAATAGACACTTCTCTTAAACGCCGATTGCAGTCTTCTATGGTTTCATCCGATAATGGTATAGACCTATTGTATAATTTTGATGCTCCGCTATGAGATTTGCTGGGACTCCTCTGACTAGAGGAACAATCCGGAGAAGAATTGGTTGTTGACATATTTATATCCAATCTACTCATGAGAGAATCCATTTCCTCCTCAACTGGAACATTTCTGATGAACCACTCTCTTATCAGATGGTAATAACTGTCTAAAAATAGGCTTGGGCCTTGGCCAAAATAAACCCCAAACCCGACAATATCCTTTGTACTCACTACCCGATGAGACGAGGTTAAATGAACGTATAACTCCTCATGGTGGCTGATCAACGGGTGTGGAAGCGCCCCGACCCCATATCTGCCCCCATCGGTTAAAGGTAAATACTCTTGGCTTCGATAGGCTGGTGGAGTGCCAAACTTGACCTGTGGGAAGCGAGTTAGTTATTCATATCATTCTGCAGGTTTGTTTTCCCCTCAATCAAAACTTACAGCCAATGCCTTGAGACCCATTCCCGTAACTGGCTCGATAATGATAACAGGGTGCAACCCTTCAGAACATTTAGAAAATATACCTGATGATGGCATGTTGCCATCACAAAGCAAATCCTCCGCTGGAACGTAAAAACTGGGTAAAAGGCTAATCTCACCACGCGTAATTCTACTGCTTCCCATCAACATACTGGTATTTTCCCTTTTTCAAAAGTCTCCGCAAAAAAAATTTGACTTGCAACTCCTCTAAACCCACTGATCTGATTGTTTTAGTTGCCGCCAGTCTTGAACCTCCCTCGTCGTCACGGAACGGTTGATTTACCGAATTGGGAGGATTCGCTTTTCTCCCAACGAAGAAGACGTAAAGTCCCAACATTACATGACACATCCCTATTTCAATTAGAAATACGTCTAAGGGCGGCGTTTTCGCGACACGCGGCGTCATTTGACATCCAGATCACTACACTTAATCCTCGAGAGCTTTCCCCGAAAGCATAATTCTCCGAAAGCAAAATAAAAAGCAAAAAATAAAAACTGCCGTAGATCAAAATTAATTTACATAAAAAGCAGAAAAAGAAACGCGTATATTTTATTTCTAGATGGCAGCCAAGGTTACTACTATATGAATCATTGCATTTCTGTCCCGTGCAAGTCCATGTAGCGATATTCGGGCTTGCAAAATTGCATCTAAGAAAGCTTCAAAAAGAACCAGCCTCGTGAAGGGTAGCGATGCTAATAATAGGCAACTTACAGTATGGAATTGGCGATAATTCAGATGACCAAGCGGCTGGTCGATGAGGAGGAATCTCCACCAGGCATCCATTGTGGCAACTTTCTGCCTTCAACCAAATTGCGGAATCCTTGACCAATTCGTCCGAAACCGGACTTGACAACACCGCCAAGGTTATCCTTCACAGAGTCCAACAACTCAGTAACATTGTTGTCTCGCGCTGATTCGGAGATTAACCCTTCTTGAGGTGTCCGACTCGTCGAGTTTCCAAAAAATGGAAGCATTGCTGGGCCGCCATCAAAGTTATTTGTATTTCCGCTTCTTTCCAAATGTATATCTTGCCCGTGGGGAGTACCTGTGGGAGAGCGCTCTAAGATTTGTATTTCGCGGCGTAATAGTTCGCTGCCATCAGTCCAGCTGCCAAGTCTTTCTTCCTCATCATCATCAAAAGCAAGCCCGTATCCTAAAAGATCCTTTGCCTTTTCATATACTCCAAAGTATGCAAATAGGAACGGTAGGACTATTATCCGTGGTAGCCAATCACTGAAATACAACCCTAGAGGGGTGAGATTGATAGATGCACCCAGAAACGATTGAAACACAGAGTCATTTCTTGGAGTCAATGTAAGATAGTTGTAACTAAGGGGTACACTTAAACGACAAAGATACATTGAGTACCACAGGGCTGAAACTGGGTCCGTATGTCGACGCACAAGAGCATAGATATCAAAAACCTTGACCCGTGAAAGACTATCAAATGTAGCCGCACACATGTATGCCAGAATGATTGATGAAATAACTTGCTGCCCTGTACCAGAGGTAGAATCAATTATGATTCCCACAAGTGATATACGTGAACTATGAGTCAACTCTGACCAGATAATGATAAGAGATGATACAAATAAGACCAAAATAAGTGAGTACTGAGTCCATCGCTTGATGTAATTATGGAAAATGTAGGCAACATTGGCTGGTAGATGAGACTTTTCCAGCCTAAATACTAGAGATTTCGAGGATCTTGAATTTAATATATCCTCGCATCTGGCAGCACGCTTTGCTGATTGACGCCACTTGTCGGAATACCTAGAATATCGGTACTCAGCAATCCGCAATCGCCTGCTAAGAGACGAAAGGTAAGCTTCATTGACTGTGTTTGATTCAGGGGGGATCGCATTTCCTGAAGAGTTGCCAACTGATTCCAGTAAAGATTCAATCCACTCTTGATATGGGCCATTCTTTACAGACCGCAAAGCATTCACCTCGGCGTGAACTTCCTCCAAGATACTGATAGACTCGAGATAAGAATCGTGAAGATTTGGCGCTTCTCTTTGCAATATACGGAGCTCAGCCGAGGGCGAAGATCGCAAAAGAAGACGGCGAGGGATCTGGAAACAAAGAGTGTTATTAGGTTTGAGCGATAAAACGGTGATCATAAATGTGACACTCACCATAGCTAACCCGTGGCCCATAAGCCATATTGCTAATACCAAAGAATAAGAATACGAAAGAGCTATCACCAGACCTTTGATAGCACTGAGAGAAAACCCTGCTGTGATAATATAGTAGATGAGCCCAATTGATCCTAAACCGAGGACTATAATATGATACCGAGCGTTGGCTTTCAAAGAGTAGCGAAACTTCTTTAATGGATTAATATGACCTGAATCCACATAAGATTGCAATAACGGAAGTATGATCCTATAATGAAAAAAAACACAAGGGTTAATTAATAGAACCATGATGATATCTCATCAAAATCTTACCATGTGAGAACAAATGATAGCCAATAAAATATCCGCCAGACCACTAGTCGAGATTTTTCTGAAAGGTAAAATAATGAATGATTGTCCGAAGTTGAAGAAGTAAGGTCTATAGGCACTAGGACAACAATAGAACAAGGAATGAAAACCGCCAGCAAGAGTGGAAAGGTAATAAAGAAAGGAGCCTTCCATAATGAAATGTAGCGTCCCACAATAAGCAGCGCTAGTAAAGCCACCAGGGCAAACGTTAGGATGACTAATACAAGCTAACCAAACCTCTTGTCAGAATCAAGTACAAAAATCTTTCATGATACACCTACCATCGCTGTAGTGGGGCTTGGGGTTGAAGACGCGTGCTCATCTCTGGGAGGAATCCTAAATAATATATACGGATGGTAGCCTACGCCTCAACACACATTACCCACCACCACCCAAAATACCATGAGAGTTGTAGTTTGAAGGCAAAATTACGCTTGGCCCCTCTCAAAGATCTCACAAGTAAGAAACGTGCTAACATGTCTGGGATTACGTGTAAATAAGGTTATATACAAGACGAGCGCGCCCAAGCATAAGAGACAAATCAAAAAGAAGGAAAACTCCAAGCAAAACAAAACCCAGTAGACGACAAAGGCAAATTACAAAACTAATATTATACAATATATCAAGAAGACCTCGTGTGTATTATGTCATTCGACAGCTCTCCACATTATTTGTTGCGAAACACGACACTTTTTTAGTGGCCTTGTGTACTGCTGCTGAGCCTGCTAAGTTTAATTCGTACTTTAAGAGGCAGTTTCTCGACATCAATGCTACCAATTTGTTGTCTAACAAGGGTCCCAGCCCCCACAATTTTTCCCAAGACTAAATCATCGTTACCTTTAGACGGTAGTACATTGGGTACTGATCCATATACGTAGTTAAGGTCAATTTCCACCTTTGGTTGATATTTGAGAGCAGCATAAGCAGAAGAACATGCGTGACTAAGATCTTCAAGCACATCGTCAAGTTTCATGAAAGACACAGTCTGTTGCATGAAACGCGACTTCAGAACCTCTGCCTTCTCGTGCCGTTGACGGAGGAGAGTCTCAACAGGCACCGAGGAAAAGCGAGGTATTCGTTCCAACATACAAGAAGAAAGAGGGGTCCAAAGTTTAAGCTGGTCTTCCTTTCGACAAACAACTCTTTCAACAGAATCTATAAGACAATAGCTGTTAGTTTTGAAATGTACAAACGTACTGTCATGGAATCGTTAAGGCACATCTGCTTACCTAATGCACTACCGATTTCCTCCTTGAAATTTTTAATGACAAGATTCAGTTGTAGATCAGTTATATACTCATCTGGTGTCTCAAATTTTTCCGAAATTGTTTTGTCAGGCCGCTTCGTAGAGTAATACTTCGGTAGCCGAATGATATATAAGGGCCCAAAGATTGTGACGAGATTCTCATCTCCTTCCTGGTGACTATCAGTAGGTTTTCCTTGATCCCCAAACCCATCAGAACTTGCATGTTCCACGGACGAGGTGGAATCCTCTTTGTTCACTTCCTTCTCGGGTTGCTCAACGTTTTGAATTACTGTCGCTTCCACACCATTGGTTTTAGAGTCTGGCTCTAACAGAGACGACTTGTCTTTTAGTTCGGACGATACTTCTTCCGGGCTTGTTGATTTAGCGTTGTCGTCAATACTGCCAACTTTGTCCTTGACAACACGAGCATTCGTTATGTTGGTACCAACGCGAACGGCAAAATGAGGCTGTTTGAAGATCTTATGGGAGACGAGGGGTGAGTGAGATTTCTCTATCTTATCCAATCGAACTGGCAATTTCTGATGGCTCTGAGCATTCACAAGAGACTCTCCAGAAGTTCGTCTAGAAAGGGGGGCCTGTGACTCTGAAGTCGATCCCAGTACCTTGCTGGGTTTAGGTTCTTCATCCTTTGAGGACTCCTTGGTATCGGACGACGACAATGCTATTTTCTTTTTGGCTCGCTCAGAATCCACGAACCGACCTTGGCTATTCTGTTTCACTTGCTTGCGGTTCCCATTTGGTGAGCTATCCCAACCTTTCACTTCATCTGGGCTTGCCGATTCTTCTGTTGGTGAACAAATCGGCAAGGTCTTTTCCGGCTTGTCCTTGGCCTTATGCAGCTTGGGTTGCCGTGTGTGTTGATCACTAGAGGAAGTGAGTGTTTTCTTCCGTTTCGTCTCGAGATTAATGTCGGATTTTGGAGGGCGCACAGAGGCCTTGGAATTGTCACGTGAATCTTGTTCTCGCTTGATAGGTTTCTCTATTGACGGTAAAGGAGAGTGTCGTTCTTTGGAGACCTCGGTGCCGTTGGTGGCGGTGGTGGTGGTGGTCCGGTCATGGTCGGTAGATTCGACCTTAATTTTACCTAGATCCATTGCTTGGAGCAAAACTTTTACTTCTTCAACGTCTGAACCTATCCTTTCTCGAGCTATGTCTAGGCTATTTTTCCCTTGCGTATCCTTTGCAAATGGATCTGCGCCAGACTCGAGGAGTAGTTTGAGAATATCGGGGCGTCGGCGTCCAGCGGCACTCAAAAGAGCAGTTTCCCCATTCTCATTTATTCCATTGACGGGGGCGCCAAAGGCTAAAAGCAATCCTAACAGATCTGCATGTCCATGACGAGCTGCCAAGGCTAGAATATCGGCGTCAGGTTTCCAGCCACCTTCTAAAAAGCTTCCCACATATTCCATATCACCTTCGGCTGCCCGTTGATAGACTAGCTCCCGGCCAGATCTAGACGTCAGATCAATCCATAATAAATCTTCCCGAGTAGTTTGAGCGCGAACTCCACGTCTGCGGCTAGCATGCCGGGAAGATGATGGTGATTCCTGCCTCATGAGATTATTCGATGTGGGAGAGTTACTTCCATCACACTGAGATTTATGTTTGCGGGCATCAGCAAGAGCCTCCCTTAACGTATCAGATATTTCTTTGTGATTGTCAAGATCTTCGCGTACGGAATCTAAAGCGTCTAATCCATGAGCATTTCGGAGACGAGGATCTGCCCCATAGCGCAAAAGAATTTTGACCGATTGGATGTTACCATTGGCAGACGCATCGATTAAAGGAGTATCCAAATCATCAGGACCAGATCGAATATCAACGCGGGCATGATTTTGAAGCAGCATTTCGACAATTCGATCATGCCCATTTAATGCAGCTTCGTGTAATGGGGTATTTCCAGCATAATCTTGAGCGTTGACATCCGCACCCTCTTGAATCAGATTCTTTGCATCTTCATAATGGCCCTTGTCGCAAGCTCTTTGAAGTTTACCGCGACCATTTGCATCTTTACCAGTCCGCTTTTTAACAGAACCGTGTTTGTGCCAATCTGCATGTCTCGCAGCAGAGTCGTTATCACTCCTGGGTAAGGAGTCTTCATGTTTGCGTCGCTTTTTCCTGGCATAACCACGCGCCTTTCCTTCTCCAGATTCACTACTTTCAGCACTTTCAGACACAGAATGCTCATCAGTTTTCTTATCAAGTACTGTTGAAGTAGGTTGAATGCTTGTATCACGAGATGGGCTTGAGACCGCGGAGCTTCTTGTCTGAGGGTCTAGATATTTATTTTTCACAGGTGATGAGATAATAGTCTCAGCTTCAGATAAATCTGAATCGCTTTCAGGTACAGTGTGTTTCCGTCTTGCGATGGATCCATTCGAGAGCCCTTGCGAAGAGTCGTGACTCAATTTTCTAGGTGATGCCAGGGACACATCTATGCTCCCATCGTGAAGACCATTTTGCCCCTCCATAGATTTTACCCTATAAACCAGTCGTAAACCAATTTAACATGATAATGAAACCCCCCAAAAAAACTTGTCGGACTCGGGCTTCAATTTGGGGACGTCTTTTGTGTCTTTTAAGCAGAGTATTGATCAATGATAAAAGGCACAAAAGGATGAGTTCCTCAGACCAGCCGACGGAGAAAAAAAACAGAAAAAAAAAAAACACCCCCAAAATCGTCTAAAAGGCCTGAAATGAAGGATAAAAAAAATAAACGCTGGCACGAGACCAAAGTATGGGTAATAAGCCGATTGCTGATAACTGTCGAGTTTATAATTTTGTCGGAGATTGTTGATTGGAAGAGAATTTCTTACACAACCAAAACATCGGGAAGAAGAAAGTTCTCCTTGGTTGGGAGCAAAATCAGGCCAAAAAACAAAACAATGCCCAAAGGAGAATGGTGACCCTATAAGAGATGTTGTTCGGTAGCAGAATGTCAACAATGGGTAATATATAAGACAGTCACCCAAATTCAGTGTTGATGGCTCTGTTCTGTGTCTAGCCGAGGGTTTCAAGATTTATATCGTGATTATTACTGTTTGCACCTAATCGCGTGGAAGGGATGGGAGCCTTCTTTTCTCCCAACATCCATGAGAACTCGCTCTGAACTAAGCTGACTCTCGCTGGCGATTTTCTGAAAGGGGTTGACGTGTTACTACTTGCAGACAGTTCCTGTGGCATGGATGATTCTTCTTCTTGTTCATCACTTTTCTCTTGTATTGGCTCGTCAAGAGTAGCCCTCGAGTCGTCGTCGTCGTCTTGAACGAGTGGGTGATTTATATCCACAAGGCATTTTCTCACCAATTCAATCTTATTGTAAGCCTCCTCACTTGTATGAGGATTGGCTTTCAACTTGATCTCTGCTTGTTTGAGTATTTCTGCCAATTTGGCTTCTCTTTCGTATAACTGCTTTTGGTGTTCTAGTAGAAAGTCGACTTCATTCTGTCTTTGAGTAAGCTCTTCCTTGAGACTTTGATTCGATACTCTAGACCGAGACCCACTTCTGCGAATACTATCGGGGAAAAGTTTGTTCATCCCCTCACTTCTATTTTGGACATTTTTGCCAACTGCTTTTGCAATATCCCTAATAGAATCGACATTGAAGACATTCTTGCCAGGAGAATGCATAAATGAATGGAGATTGTTTGGAAATTTAAATGTCCCAGATGTCCGAGGACTGCCGTCTGTTGTTTCAGATTCCATTCTCATATCCCTTATATAGCAAGCCTGTCTTACAAAGTAAGACGGAATAGTTCCTGGTGGTATCGGGTATTTGAGTAATAGAGTTACGGCGGTAGAATAATCGGCATGCATTAGCTGCGGCCCAATTGCAATAATCAGGGCCACGCATACGTAATCGACGATATCCAGAGTATCTGCATCGCAGGCGAATATTGCGTCCCACAGAGGGAATAGCTGAAAGAACCCAAACTCGCGTCCGAATATTAACCGTATCCATCGGATCCCCCAGATCTGAGGCTCGATCTCTAGCTCTTGTAATCTATCAACTAATGCCGGATCAACCGATCGCAACAGTATATCCTGAATTCTCTGTGACTTTTCCGCTATAGGAGACATGACGTTGCTAGGCCCGGACTCATACCATGCTTTTGCATTCGCCATAACGGCTCTGAAAAGCTCAAAAGCATCATGCTCAACAAATTCCGGTAAAAGAACGTATTCTTGATCCTTATTTAGCCCTTGATCTGGCTCTTTGACCGAGTCAAAGTCCACTATCCAAACTTATTTATGAATCTTCTTTAGTATTTATCATTCGGAAGGCTAAAAAAAAAAGATAAAAGACAGATAAGTCCGTACTCACATAAAGGAGCTAATAACTCGTGCATTCCTTGTTTATAGCTAACGTCAGGGTTGAGCAGGGAGTAAATTAGTAGAATTCGCAGCAACGATTGCTGAACGCGCGCGTCTCGGAAGTACTCGATATTGGGGAATGTTCTTTCCACATCTTGCATTATTTCTCTTTTTAGTTCTTCGAGATTCGGCACAATGGGCGGTTCTCGGGTGCTCTGTGCAAGAGAAACGTGTTAATTTGTGTGCCGGAGAAAGTCAAGAAAAAAAAGAGGATGGCACTCACCACAGAAGGAGTATCTGACAGAGGATCTCGCACAGCATCATCCTGGTGGTTTTCTTCATCTGCAATCTCCCCTTCGCTCCCGAGATATCTATCTTTCAGGACATTATATATCTCCCGGTTGGTTTGTAATGCATCTTTCCATGATGAAATATCGGTGCTTTTAAAGATGAGAAGTATCTTGCATTGGAAGTATTAGCCAAAAAGATGATGTCAAAGCTATATTGCGCAATGGTTTACCTTCCATGCAACAGATCGCAAAGATGGTTCACGCCCGTTGAGAAGTTTGTCTCGGAGGTCATTGACTGACACAGTGAGGTCCCCGCCGATCCCTAAAAGTCGACTCCATTCAATGCTAGGGCAATTCAAATTGTCAGTGCCAAAGTACTCTGGAATAGGATAGCGATGAAAAAAAATAACAATGTACTAACTCCATATGTCCAGCCATGTTATTGCGATTTGGGCCTATAGGGAGCACAATCTTTCCCGGGACCATGAAAAACATCATGGCTCGGTGCGCGCCGCAAATCAAACACAAGGGTGCGGCTCAACTTTTTTTTAACTTTTGTCTACAATAAATAAATAATAGTCTAGCTTACTTTGATCATTAATGGGCCTGGTTATATCAATACGGGACAAGATATCTTCTTTTCTATGCTTCTGTGGTCAGTGCAACTGTTTTAAAATGGATCTCACTGCAACCCCTTCTTCAGATTCCGAGACCAGAAACTCGAGAGATGAGTCTATTCAACAGGAATGATGTAGATATCGGGCTCCAGCCAATACAAAAAAAAAAAAAGCCTCAACCAATTCAGGCCTCTGTAAAGATTAACTCTTTACCTGATACACCTCATACAAACATGTATGAATAGGATAATAGGGAATTTAAACTAATGCACCTGTCTGTTGTTTCACGACAAAGGTCATCTGAGTTTTTTTTGAATTTGCATACAAACATAACTAGACCAAACTCCAGAAAGTAGTATATAACATCAGCACTACAATGTATGTATCAAGAGCGGACGCAATAGTGGATGCGTGGGCAAGACGTGAACAGTTTATGACCATCTATTTCAACTTTACGGTGCATATTACTTCTATTCGTCTTGTGGCTCTGCACAATCCTTGACCTCTAGTATACTATACTAAGGATTCATTTCATTGAAAACCGCAAAACCTTTGGTATAGAGTAGCCGATATAGTCGAATCTTGGGTTCATTGTACCAGTCGGGAATAATTACAGAAAATTCTGGCTCACGTGATGATACTTCTTTGAAAATAAGCTTAATTTCCACGCGGCGTACATCGATTAGAGAGGTGCTCGGCTAATAATTCTGGCTACAACTACCAACATGTCTATGGACGGTGAAAAGAAAATATCTCGGCGCGGAACGGTCCTGAATCTATTAATATGTGTAGCAGGTATTTGATTGTTTTATTGAGAGTGCCCAGTTCTAAACTGATGCATTTCGTCTTCAGGCATATACGCCTCTTTTCTTTCTTGGGCAGTGCTACAGGAAAAGATCTCTACTAAATCCTATGGGAGTGACGGAGCCGTATTTCGAGGAGCAATCACTATTAACTGTGTGCAAGCGTTTTGTGCCAGTGTCATTGGTTATTTTTACTATTGTTTCCGGCTGCAAAAACCATTGAATAGTTCATTCCGGAGAATCATACCTGATGTCAAAACACTTCGTCAGTTCTTTATTGTATCCCTAACCTCTTGTATTGCTAGCCCTTTTGGCTATGCGAGTTTGAAGCACATTGACTATCTTACCCTTTTGCTGGGCAAAAGTTGTAAGCTGATCCCAGTCATGATTCTCCATTTGACAATATATCAGAAACGATTCCCTCTTTACAAATATGTAGTGGCACTTTCCGTCACAGTTGGAGTCCTCATGTTTACTCTTTTGGGAGAGGCTGCATCCAAAAAGATATCAAGTTCTAAAACCGGTTCATCAGGGTGGGGACTTTTTCTTTTGTCTATAAGCCTTATACTAGATGGAGTCATGAATGCGTCTCAGGATCAGATTTTTTCTACCAATAGGAAGGTTACGGGACCTCAACTCATGTGTGGGTTGAATCTTCTCTCGTTTAGTATCCTTTCTTTTTACTTGGTCTCTCCTCTAACTGGAGAGCTCTCGAATTCGATTTATTTTGCAAGGCATCATCCCCGAGTAATTCTTGACATTATGTTATTTGGCATTTGTGGAGCGACAGGCCAGACATTTATTTTTTACACGCTGGAACAGTTTGGATCTCTCACGTTGGTTACCATCACAGTAACTCGCAAAATGTTCTCAATGCTTTTGAGTGTTTTATGGTTTGGCCATAAATTGACATTGGGTCAGTGGGCTGGAGTTGTTGCAGTTTTTGGGGGCATAAGTTCGGAAGCTTATGTCAAGTATATCGAGAAGAAGACCCACAAGAAGATTCTCGACGAGGGAATAAAACCTAACACTCCAAGCGGTGTGCAGACACCAATAACGCGTCCTTCTACGCCGATCTCTAACGACGCGTCTCTTAGAAAACGAGTATAGATTCACGACAGCAGGAGAGTAAAAATAGATAGATAGACTAGAGCTGTTCTCTTTCGTTTTTCTTTATTTTAAACCCACATGCGCCAGTTTGGCAAGTGCGATGAGGTTTGTGCGGCTGACTACCTAAAGCGGAAGAGAAAAAAGAAAAAAAGCATAATTATCTCAATTTCGATTCTGTTCAGATGAGACATGACAAAATATCTTATATTACTGGCACAGAAACATGAAGATTTTCGAAGAGCTGAGCTTGAAAGCTTGGCGGAACTGGAGAATATTCAAGTTGATCTAAGTGATCATGATCCGTGTGTAAGGTCTTACCACAAATGGTGATTTTTATGAGGAACTGATGATTTCTTGTTCTAACGCTTCCATTTAGTCACCATTTTTAGTTGTAGAACTAAAGTCATGCCAGGAGGCTGAAAGACTTATAGCAAGGTCTATTCTGGCACGGTCAATTTATGAGTTGTGGGCCAAAGCCGATTCCTTGCCCGAGTTATACATGCAAGTGTCAAACCATATTACCTCAACTTGGGTAAATATCCACCTTAAACACACACTTGTTTTACTAATTCTAACCCTATTGTCTTACTTCTACTCAGGGTACTTACAAGACTCGGAGCTTTAAGTTTGAGATTCTAAGTCATGGCGCAAGTCGGCCAAAAGACAAACAGATTGAAATATTTGAAGCCCTCTCGGGGGGATTCGAAGGGCCAATAAGAATGAAGAAACCAGATGAAACGTTCACTGTTCTGGAAGAATATAGAGCTCAATCATTGCATATAGTCTTCTTTGGTCGGTATATTGCATCAGGCCAAAGGAGCATTGTCGACAAATACGATCTTAAGCAGAGACCATACATAGGCACGACGTCTTTTGATGCAGAGTTATCATTGGTATCTTGTAATATTGGCAAGGTCAACAATGATCACCTCATGTACGATCCGTTTGCTGGTACTGGTAGCTTTTTAGTTGCAGCGGCCCATTACGGAGCTCTTACGTTTGGATCTGATATCGATGGACGACAGTTGAGGGGGAGTAGAAAACAAAATATATATACCAACTTGAAATATTATAATTTATCCGATCGGCTTGGTGACGTCTTTACTTGCGATTTTACCCATCATCCTTTTCGACCAGGTGTGAAACTAGACTCGATTGTGTGCGATCCTCCCTACGGAGTACGGGAAGGACTCAAGGTCTTAGGATCTAAAGACACAGAAAGAACGTCTAATTACGAACCGGTTCTTTTAGAAGGGGAATACGCTCACTTGTAAGTCAAGTCAAATTTACTTTTAGTTTTTCGTGCTGCTGCTGATGTCTCTTTTTTTTTTAGACGAAGTGACTACGTTCCTCCAAAGAAACCTTATTCCTTTCATCTACTTCTGCAGGATGTTTTGGATTTTTCCGCCTTACATCTTGTACCAGGAGGACGGCTTTGTTGCTGGGTTCCATATGCTAATGAAGGAACCCAACAAAAGTTGAAACGTTTCCCACTTCATGAAGATTTGAACCTCCTCTACTCGTGCGTTCAAGAATTTGGAAAATGGTCTCGTGCACTGCTCGTGTATGAACGGAGGCAACCTAATCAAAAAGGGGAAGCCTGTCCTATAGAGTATTTCCAAGAAATGGGTGAATTTCGAGAAAAATATTTTACCGGGTTTTCAAGGTAGAGTCAGAGAAGCTAGTCAAAAAAAAGCCCATTTTCTTTATTAGTTTGAAACTGCTCAATCTACATCTTTTTGAAAATTTCTTCAAGAAGTAAAAGAATATCTGCATCTCTTGAAGCGGGCATCATTGATGTAAGCAACAGGTTGTAGAGATGCTTATTCTTGGTAGTTATTTTTCCAGCCGTAATCAAATCGTTGAGTCCCTTTAATACCAATACAAGTTCTCGCCTTTGGATTCGAGGAATCGGCAGCAATCCTCTCAAGGGCTGATCAAAAGTGAAGTCTCTTATCGCAAGTCCGCTACGCCAGAGAACAAACCCCAACGCGGCATTAGATAGGCGAATTTGTCTCTGGTCCTCTGTTAGAGCAATATCAAAAAGTTCTTGTAGACATTTAATGCTCAGTCTTCTCCGACTGGTCACAGTAATTGCATCAGTCCTCCCAAACCGAACTTTAGTAGATAGATCCTCGAGGGCCTCAATCATGTTGTTATTGTCTTTAATGACTGCATCACTGTCATATAACTGAGAAGATTGTAAAAGGGACGATAGTAGATTGCTAATAAGAGTATCGGGGACGTCTGGATCGCTGATGCCAGGACGAATATGCTCCATTAGAGACATCAATGCCTTGATATCAAATTCTTCATCGGTGTCCTTTCCAGATACCTCCTCGTCCTCCTGTTTATTTGGATTCCCCTCGAGAATGAGACAGACTCCTCGAATAACTTCTGTCCAAATATCAATTTTGACATTCGGAGAATTTTCAACTTTGCTCAGTATGATGAGAATCTCTTGCACAGCATTAATAAACTTATCTGTAGCTGACCTCCACAGACTGTCTGCAATTTGAAGGGGGTTTTCTATAACCATGCCTATTGGAAGTTGTTTCCCAATCGGAAGAGAAAGACAAGATAGGAGATAGGCTGCACTGCCGTCGAGTAACAGTTCGCTCTTTAAACGACTTTTGCTAAAAATGTTTCCCATAGTATCGAAGCATTCAAACGCTAAAGCAATATAAGTCGGCCTATACACCTTCGGAGATTGTTTTTTAGGTGTTGATGGTTGGTCATAAGGCGTCCTTAGACCATTAGAGGGAAGACTAGTTACATTTGGTATACCTTCTTGACGGAATGCCAATGTAGCAATATCGCAGACAAAATGGAGCAGAAGACTAGTTTCTTGATGAGAATCCGATTCTATAAGTCGAACGGATTCCAGGACAGCTTGCTGCAGCGGGGATAATTTTTCAATGTCTGACGTGTAAGGAGATAGATAAGGCCATTCAAGAAAACGCTTGAGAATGTTGAGAGCTTCTCCGAGCTGCTCCAGAGAAAACTTGCGTCCAAAGGCAACATAAATCGATGGCAGGCACTTGATGACTTCAATAAGCGCTGCAATTGCACAAGTATCATCAGATAAAGGCATATCTTTCCCTTCCTTGCACCAAAGATTCCATATGCTCTCGAGCTCCTCTGATGATAGAGGCACCTTTTTCATTATAATAAGCGTCATTAACTCGGATAGAAAAGAAAAGATCGAAGCGGTTATTTCTGGAACTTGCAGCGCCGCCTCTTTTGCACAAAAATGAATTAAAAGATCCCAAGAGTCATCAGAGGCAATATCAAAATTTTGCTCTTCGAATGCCTCCTTGAACATTTGTAAGATTGTTTTCATTACCAAGGAGATAGTTCTTGTGTCATCCTGTTTTAATTGTGACGTTGAGGTTCCTTGAGGTCCAAATTTTGGATCCAGAATAGGTTCAATGATCATGAAAGTTTTCATTACAAGAAAGAAGCACGATGTCCAAGTATTTTTGTGAGTTGCTGAAGCACTGTGGCTGCAGAAAATCCTGTATAGCACTTGAATGGCTCCATTCCGTACTTCAACTCTTGGATCACAACAAACTTCCGCAATCCGGCACACAACCAAAAGCCACAGACTTGGTATATAGGAAGAGCAACTAGGATCAAGCAAACCCTTCAGCTCAGAGAAGGAGTGAACGACTTCATTCAGATCCTCCCCGGAAGAACTTTCCAATTCTTGAAGATAGTCCGATACAGTCCAGGTAAAACTAGATGCCGTGAAAGACACATTGACATCGACTTGCTGAAGGCAAAAACAATGTAATGCATTAATATAGCAAGGTAAAGTCGACTTTGGTAAATTAGGGATCAAATCATTATTGATCAGTGAAAGACAACCAAATGCTTCCTTGACCAAGATTGGGCCTTTGTCGGATGAAACGATAGCACGAATAAACATTCGCTCCTTTGAACCCATATGAGCTAGATCTTCCCGAAGATCGAAGCAGCTTACAATCATTTGAAACACTTCAATCCAACCTTCTGGTCTTTTAATACCATATTGATCAAGTAAACTGTAAAGAGTCCGCAAGGCAGATACGTGGATGTCGCAATCCACATTACGCATCTGACTGGAGCTAGATGGTTGTTTTTCATTTTGAGCTATCGTCTCAAACTCCAGGGACAAGGCCTTCAAATATATGACATCACCCTTTTCGTTCAAGGCAGGAGGAGTATTGTCCGATCGTGCCGCATAGAGACTAGCAAGACTTAATATCAACTTGTGGAGAATTTCGGAAGCTTCAGATCTAAGACCGACTTGGCTCATACTCGATGTAGCAATTTGGACAAGATATTCAGACGCCAGATTCCATCCAGTTCGAGATGGTTCCCCAGATAAAAATCTTAGCGTATTAGCCTCACATACTCTTGATAGCTTGTCCAATGTGAAACCAACATTTGTTGCAGGCTCGTTGGCTTGAATGTAGGAGGATGCCTCTGATACTGGCGTTTCAGGTAACTTGGACTCACCATCACTCTCACTAGGATCACCTGATCTTGTCTGGCCAAACACGAGTAAGCATTTGATAAATTCGACAAAGGCATCATCTGGGTAAGATACGGTACTGTCGAAAAGCCTTTTTATTGATGATTTAACAGCCTGGGCTTCATTGGGAATATTGTATCCATGTGTTAATTTGATTTCTTTATTCTTATTGGCATGAAGCAGAGCATTCGAAACAAGAGGTTCGGAATAACATAGAGACTCGAGAATTGTGGTCCAACTTGAACCAAGAATAGGTCCAAGTGCAATTCCAAGGTTCAGTAAAGCCCGAAGACAAAGAAGACTTCGAGGAGCTACATTCTCTTCCGCTGATGATGCATGCCGAGCAGAAGAGCCACTTAAGCTACCAACAATGCTATCCATACTCATAAGCCGTTTAAGCATGCCACCATCAGGAGCTGTCGAGACTTGTTGGTCGGCAAGCACCACAGATGGCATAGCCATTTTGGCAAGCATACCAAGAAAAGCATCTCTCGCAGTATTGACACGCAACACACCTGCCACTTGAGCCAGTATTTGGAGAGATCGAAGGAGCATGTGGAATATATCATTATCTAAGCCACACTGGAGAAATATAGTAAAGCCAGACAAGAGTTGTTGCCAAGCTTTCTCAAGAAAAGATGTTGACAGAACAAGTTCTGTGTGAAAGGGATTGTGGGCAGAAAATTTCGGGTCGACAAGAGGAGGGAGTTTTGCTTTACCTTGAGATATGGGGACAGAACTCAAGTGCTTTCCTCGTGCTTTTGATATTGGCAACGGGGACGAAGACCTATTGCTTGAATTTCCTGAGTTGTCATTATTATTATAATTATTTGACTTGTGGCCTTGTCGTTTTTTTGAAGGACTTGAATGAGGAGAGTTCGTTTTAGCATCACTTTCTCCTCTCTTTCTGTTATTACTAGAAGCAGTCTCTGAACATAAGGGAATGATAAATTGAGCCAGTCCATCCGAAAGGGAGCAGAAACTGATGAGTACCAGATAATATATATAGGAAGGTGGGACGGTTGGAGCATCTGTCTTGTCGAGTTTTTCAATGTTGGGCACCTTGACCACGGAAGAATCTAGAGATATTATGATTTTGCTTTGATCAGATCCAGTATCTTGAGGTGTAGTAGAGGCAGAATCTTCTAGGCCCATGCCAGGGTTCTGTTGTTGTTTCTGCGGAGAACCTTCAGCTATACTTTCAAGGTTTGAAGTGATAGAGGTTTGCTCAGAGCATACCCGGAGTAAAGCGGTAACAAGATCATCCATAATGCTCATTTCTCCCTGTCTCTGGTCGTAGTCACGTAGAATATTAAGGACAAGTGAGTAATCAGAACAAACCCCCTGAATGACTTCCATGCAAATGACGCGTTTCCAGTTGGGGGCCTGATTAGGGTCCAACAATGCAATGAGAAGATCAAAGACATTTTCACATTGGGTTTGGAGAACTGGTATAAGTCTTTGAATCAGTATGTAGATGATTCTCAGGGCTCTAACGCAAATTGCAAAATCGAGAGATTCTCTCAAGAGATTGATTATTAGAGGACATAATTGCAAGCGAATAATAGAGGCCAGCTCTAAATGAGATTGAAATGTTTTATAATGGTTGGTTAAGATGCTCTCGATAAGTTCAAGGCCAAACGTTTTAGGGATAGATTGAGTTTTCAGAAATTTTGGTTGGGAGCCTTGAGTCAAGAGGCACAGATCGGAGAAGATGCGCTGGGCATCGTATTGACTTTGAGTTAAAGAAAGGGATTGGCCTTCGACGTCTAGTTGAGTGACATGTTGATCACTTTTTTGTTGAGTTTCCCTCGATAGTTTTTCGAAAACAGAGACGATGATCTGCTCCAAGGTTGCGGAAGCAGTGTTAATAACCACGACTACTTTTGACGCCTGGAGGTTTGAGCATAGAAAGAGGAGATTATTAAGTAAGTCACCGACAAGGTCGTCATTGTATGATTGAGTGAATGCGGGTAGACATTGCAAAACTCGCAGTTGAAGCTCGGTGCCAAGATGAGCGGCATCATCCAGAGCGCCCAGAACTCGATTTAGTTCACAAGAGGGGATAGCATGTCCAATAACTAGTCGTTGTAAAGACTGCAACGCAGTAGCAGTATATTTGACGTTCCGGGTCGAACAAGCAATCAGAAAGGGATTTATAAATACCGAGGATTTGGATAACCCTGTTGAAAAATTAGCCATAGAGCAGCATATATATAATAGTGGTATCAAGCGCACCTTTAAGAGCGTCCTTGTCTGTATGTGTTTGATTAACAATGTCTTTGAGCAACCGCAACGAAGACTCAGAAGCCTAGAAAAGGGAAAAATAGATCAGTTATTCTGCATTTTAGTAAAGGAGAAAAAGCACACGGAAAATTACTGTACCTGTCGAAGTTCATTGTTTTTACGTTTTGAATCGGTGATGAGACTATTCAAATCGGCAGCCAGCAAGGCAGTTGCAGACATGAGTGCAGATTTCTCTCTCTCTCTCTATGTTTTTCAAGATAGTTGTAACAAATCTATTACCATCTCTGCTGCGATAATAAAGCCCTTGTGTGTTTTGTTGATGTTGATGTTGTTGTATCCGGTGGTTTTATGGTGTTGACTTTGCCGGTGCTGCTCATTACCACATTCACACAACACGCAGGAAAAGGAAGGATATTCGATTGACACGGACATTATCGTAATAAATTGTTGAGCATATAGCACCACACGTTTATAGTGACAAGATGTCTGCGAAAGTACCTAGGAGCTTCCGATTACTCGAGGAGCTCGAAAAGGGGGAGAAAGGTCTCGGATCAGAGGCCTGTTCCTATGGGTTAGAAGACAGTGAAGACGTCACAATGTCCAACTGGAACGGAACTATTCTCGGTCCTCCTCATGTAAGTCAGCGTGTATATTATTAACCGGTGAACAGTTTTTAACGGTATGAATGAACAGAGCAGTCATGAGAATCGGATCTACAGCCTCACCCTCCATTGCGGACCGAAATATCCCGACGAGCCACCTACAGTGAGATTTGTGTCTAAAGTGAACTTGAACTTTGTCAATCCTAATACTGGAGAGGTAAGTGTTCCGACCTGATGATTGACAAGAGCTGTACTCATGGCATACATTTAAGGTTATCCCCAAGAAAGTTCACTGCTTAAATAATTGGAAGCGATCATGCACCATGGAAACTATTCTTCTTGAGCTTCGAAGGTAAGCTAATACTACTACAGGGTTCCTCGCTAGAAATATCACTAAGACCTCATCTGTGTGTAGAGAAATGGCTTCTTCTTCAAACAGGGTAGCTATACAACCAGCCGAGGGATCAACATATTAAGTGTCGAACAAGAGGAGGAGAACAAAGATTTCGTCGCCCACATGATAGAATTCTATGTGTGTAAATGTTTTGCTGTTCATAGGTGTCTTTTAAGTGTTATTTGGTAACTCTTTGCGTTTGTCATTATCCATTATCTTTTGTTTCCTTTTCCTACCTCTCTATTTTTTTTTTTACACATTACACTACAATAAAACTCATCCATCCTCTTTGACGATTTTTCCTCCCGCTTTACTGTAAATAATGATGATAATATAGCTAAAGGCTCTGCCTGTTCGGCAACCCCCAAACCACCCACTTTTCTGTCTGGGAAGTCACCGAACGCTCTCCCAATCTGACCGGCGAGAGGCCCAGACCAAACTTTGGCCTGTACTGTACTGACTATCATTATAAAGTATGACTAGAGTAGATTGCAAGACCTCTACATATATTGTAAATCGTCAAGATGGTTCTACATTTTAGATACAGGGAAGCTCATAAAGCCCCCGTGAGAAGTCTTTATCGAACATTGTTGAGACATTGTCGACATCTTGTTGGATATTTACCAATAAAGACTGTGGTTAATTTACGACTAGAACTTGTCGCCCGGTTCCGTGAGGGTAGGGCCCAGATGAATTCGCATCTTGTTTTGGACATGCTCAAAAAGGCCCATCTGGTAAGAGATTTTTTTGTTTTTTTAGCGTACAATAATATGCTTACAACTGAAAAAAAGCTCGAAACCCAACTTCGATCGGCTGCGTTGGGTGAATTTCATGCCCTCCAAGGTCTCAAAACGTACTGTAATGATACCCTCATGAACCCATCAAACAACATAAAGTCAAATGTTCGGAAAAACCCTCCTCCCACTGGCAGAGTCTTGCAAGGACTCATTGAGAAACAACAACGGCAATCCTTGTTGGAAAAGTATCTCAAGTCCCAGACAGATCGTAAAATGATACCTACGGGGTCAGGAGTTTCAAGTACGTTCAAGACCCTTGTTGTTCCTCAGATTGTGTCTAAAACTCTTGGTGCTAGGAAAAAGAGGAAAATTCGTATGCTCCATACCCCATTCATACCAAATCTATCTGTTACACATGGGAAAATCGCCAAATACTACTTTATTCGATACCCGGGGGGCCAAAATGCCCGGTTGGGAAAACGTATCAGCAGAATGTGGAAACTGGGTGAAAAATACCAGATAAAACTAAACCGCCAAAAGGCTTACCAATTCTACAGTCAGCAGCAAGACGCATGGGATAATTTGGTCAAGCCTGGGACCAAGACACAATGGACCAAAGTGTCCCAAGCTGAGAATGTCCGCATCGCCTCCCAAGCCTCTGAGGCTCATAAGGAAGCCCAGAAACGCAAAATCGCTCTACAGACTAAAATTCATGATATCACTCTAAACCAAATGGATACTGCCCTATCAAACAAGAGGCTACTCAATTTGAATTTCCATCCCCGCATAGTGAAGAATCTTTCTAAACGATAGATTATTCCTCAAAACTATAGACATTTAAATATTTATCTGTTGTACATAACTGAACTATCTGTATGGTGGTATTTGTCTTACTCTTCTTTCGGATCTCCGATTCCATCTTCATATATGGCAAATACGCACTCACTCTCGGGTAAACAAGGAGAATCATATATCTTGCATATCCTCTGTTCTCCTCTGCCTTTCCGGAGTGATAATCGGGTAGTGGAAGCATGGGCGATAATGTTCTTTTTTTCCACCCAGTTAGTAACAAACTCTGTTAAAACACTATATAGGGACATCAATGACTTACCCCTCCAATGGGCTTCTTTGGATCCATATTGAACATCCCCCCTCCCCCGTCCACTTGAGCAACTACCTGATTTGTTATAACGACGGCAATGCCAAACTGTAAATGAAAACCCGAATATGTCAGTATCTTGCGCCGTTGTTTAAATCAAAAAGGGTAGCCATCATACTTCATCTGCTAGCCTTTGAAGTGTCCTCATAAATTTGGCCACATGGGTCTGTCGAGCAGCGAGCTCGCCGCGTCCAGAAAAATCTGTTCTATACAGGGCCATGACGCTGTCTACAATGAGAAGTGCAAATCTTGACTCGGCCATCATTGCTGCTGCATCGTTTAGTAGCTGGAGCTGATGATCAGCATTGAAAGCTCGGGCATATGCAACATTGTCTAGAGCATCGTTTCCATCAAGTCCATATCGCTGTCCAATTGAAAGCAGCCGTGTAGGTCGAAATGTGGCTTCAGTATCGATGTAGAGGCACTTACCTTCTCCTCCCCCCATATCAATAGGAAGCTGACAGGTAACGGCTAATGTATGGCAAATTTGACTCTTTCCAGTTCGGAACTCTCCAAAAAGTTCAGTGATGGCTCCTGTTTCTATTCCTCCCCCTAGTAGGGTATCCAGCTGTTTCGATCCGGTTGTTATTGTAATTAGTTCACTTCGTCGTTGATGAAATTCTGTAGCGGTGGTGAACCCCATTGGTACAAGTTTGGCAGCTATACAAGAGTTTTTTATCAGCCACCTACTATAACATTAACAAGCAAAGGCAAAGGACAAAAAAAATTGACTACCTTCTATCAATAGTTTATCAGCTTTCGCCTCTGATATGCCTTTGATGGTCAACAGTTGTCGCTTTGGGCTTCATTTTTACCACATGTTGGGTTAGCGTCTCTCCGGCTATATCAAAAAAAAAGAAAAAAAAAAAAGAAAAAGAAACAACTCACGTATATGCTACTGCTTCAATTGTATTCAATCCTGCCTCTGCAAGTTTCTTAATATCATTTGCCGATATCCCATTGCCCTGATTAACCAGAAAAAAGTTATCGTTATTAGCTTCGGACACATTATAAAATTTCCCTTGTCTATACTAACCTCCAATTTAGATATTGGGAATGGTCCAATCTCCAAATCCTCGTCATCTTCTTGTTGATGATACGTTGGTCCAGATGGTGCTTCCGCTGCTGCTGCTGCTGCTGCTGACATGACTGATATTATGGGATGTTGTTTGCCTCTCCGTTCGGTATGGTTGGACGCGTCTTTGTTTACGCGTCGAAAGACGGGCACTGTTTTTCCCAACTCGCGCGGCGGGACCCTACTTTTTTAGCTTAGTGCCAATTGGGACATATTTCCATCGACACCATGATTTCATCTATGATCTGCAATGACTGTTGTATTTAAAAAGTTCAAACACGACGTTAAGCCTCCATAACCCAGTCGCTGTGACAAGTAACAACATCAGGTCTCATATATTACGTAGTTCATTTCATTTTGGGGCAAAGCATTATGTTTCATTATGCATATTATTCCAGCAAATGGCATAATCCATCGCGTTGTACAGTAAAGTCAAACCTCTGTGTTGAACAACTCTAAGATAGAATTGCATATCTATATAAGAACTCCCACATATGATGTAAATATATATATAAACAGAAAATAAAGACAGGGTTATTCAATCTCCTCTCTGATACTATTAACAATATCACGTAAAATTGGACGCCCTTTTAAAAGAACTGAAGATCCGGCACTTTCAACTCTGGGTTGTTTTAATTGTCTGTCGGCACTCGACTGAGACAAAGATGAATTGAATGAAGGAAAATTGTGCTTCAAATGAGCATCTTGAGGAAGGGTATAAATCCATTTTTTCGAATGTACCAGTTTCAAAAAGTTGTCAAGAATGCCAATATTTTGCAAAGTCTTGCTCGATCCTACTATTATTAGCTTAGATTTAGCCCTTGTGAATGTCACATTCAATCTTCGCCAGTCTCGAAGCAACTCGCCGACTTTTTGATGGTCGTTTGAACGAACAAGAGATACAATAACGCAGTCTCTGTCTCTGCCCTGAAATCGATCAGCGGTGAGAATCTCCAGTCCGGGCCTATGTTGTAGCATTCGTGAGATCAACTGAAGTTGTGCTCTATATACAGAGATAATACCAATGGATTTGTCCTCAACTCCACACAGACTGAGAGCTTCGGCAATTTGCCGAACAAGTTCTGCCTCAATGGGATTTTGGGTTCGCATCCCACGTGAAATATCTGGCGCAGGGACACCGTCAGTGTCTAGGAAGAGCACGTTACGATTCTCATCCAGGATATCTTCAATCCAGCATGAAACACCACTACATCGCATTGGTGTCTGGGTTTCCCTAATGTCATGTAGCCTCTTAAGAATTTCTTTGTTAGGAATTTGCAGGGACTGCCGAGCAACAGCCTCAGATCCACAAACTAACTTGCCGTCATAAATGAGCTCATTAGATAATAGCATAATATCCTGATTCATTCGATATTGATGGCTTAGCACATTGACCACTTCTGGGTGCGCTTGCGACAGTAATTTGAACAGACTGACCTCGAATCCCGCCTCTCGTGCTTCTCTACTCTTCACCAATGGAGGCAGCTGGTAATGATCACCAACTAAGATAAAACTTTTGCAGAATCTCAAGGGACCCAAACAGGTGGGCAAAGTCAATTGAGACGCCTCGTCGACTATGCAGTAATCGAACTTTCGATTAGAGAGGGCAAAATGCTTTATACTCATACACGTCGTGGCAACAATTTGTACATCGAGAAATTTCTCTTTTGCTTCTTCTGCCGTAGCCGACTTGTCAGCAATAGTGGTGACAAAAGATCGTACTTCCCGGTGAATACGCATTAAGGGGCCAAGTCTCAAGATATTAAGGTGATCATTTTTCAATTTCATTAGGATATTATCCACTGCGGTATGAGTATAAGACGCTAACAAGACACTTTTCCCCTCAGCTACTGCAGTCTTTATTATGTGAGAGATTACAGTCGTCTTGCCTGTTCCTGGCATCCCAAGGATTAGTGAATAGTCGCGCGCAGACAGACAGCTTCTTACTGCTTCACGTTGCTTCGTGTTCATGTATGATTCATTGATTGATGATGGCAATCGGTAAGAATCGTCAAACGTTGGAGTCTCCATATCAACAATCATCCTTCTCCTTTTCTCGTCGCCTTCCTCCGTGAATAGATTGACAATGTTGTCCCTTATTACCGACATAAACATACCGACATCATCTCTGTCTATTCTGTATTGACGGTCATCCATACTAGGGTCGAAGAAAATGCTTTTAGAATTTGAAAAAGATGCTTTCCCCTTATGTATTTGACGCTTGTTGGCATCGAACCATTTGCCCCGTTTTACACAGTCATGAATTAGTGTATCAGTCTCAAGCTGGATTGTCTTTGAAGTCATTGATTTAACAAAGCATCTGGCAATTCCATAGGGACCTCCTTCTATAGATAGGATAACGTGATCATTGAGACCAATCTGCGACTCATAAAAATTAACAGTGCCTCTTTTTCCTGGTGCCTTTGCCATGGTATAGGAGAATTTTTTGGTGGTTTCATCGAGCGTTATCTTGGAATTTGGTAAAATGATCATCTCACCAAAACATTTTCCGGACTCTTCACGTTCAGAACTGAGCATATGCCAAATTTCAGATCGAAACCGATAGCATTCTGCATCTTCCTTATCAATAAGGGATTGCCAATGATTTAAAAACTGAGCATGCTTCTCAGTGAGGTGGGCAGTATGTTTATCAAATAGTTCAGGGTGCTTGGACGAGACGGCATCCCCGCCTTCCATCAGCTTGTGGTAAACCGAGCACTTGTCAGATACAAAGCAGTGGCTACAGACTGCCTCGGACTGGTCGATGGGAGGGAGAATCTCCCTGTTCTCTGCATAAAAAGCAATTTCATTTCGTTTGAGGATAAGGTCTCGGACAATATGTCTTGTTACCTCAACCATGATGGTCTTGTTCAGTTCGGAATAATACAGTATGCTGCACATGATATCGAGGTCATACTTCTCAGCCAAAATGAGAGAATAAAGCATAGACTGTGCGCGATGATGTACAACATCATTTCTCCCCGTCTTGAGCTCAAACGGTACCAATGCCGTCCGCATTCCTGACGATGATTTCACTGTCGCCTCAACGGTAACATCAGCATTTCCCTTGAGACCAAAGCTGGGAGACCACGCCATTTCTTCAACATCGATAACCTTATTCACACTAATGCATGTAGGCTCTTTGGCCTCTTCCACCATGGCACTGCTTTGGACAGGTTGCCGGAGGAATAAAGACGCCCATTCGACCATTAAAGGCATTTTCTTAGCCACTGTTTCTGTAGCCTCGGTAACACCAATCCCAAGCGCAAGAAGCTCGCTCCGATACTTCAGCAAAATATCACAAGAAAATCTCTGCACGGTTGGAGGATGAAAATCGCGATTCAAAATGCATAGTTGAAAGATTTCATGCATTATATTGCCGTACAACATAGCCACATTGTAGCCATCAGTTGCAGATCGGACTCTTTCTGAAATTACAGCTTTTCGCATACACAAAACTGAATCAGCCACAGTAGTGCTAGATATTAATAAGTCCGGATTCACAATGACAAGGAAATTATCATTGTTGACATAGACACAGGATAAGCAGCTGTCGTACTCCCCAATGACATGTATAATGTTTCCTTCCTGTAGCTTCATCTGCACCCAGAGCCCAGTCAGAGCAATAGTATGGGTGGACGAACATACTGTCTCGTGTTTGACGCGAATTATGAGTTCTTCGTCGGATTTTGAGGCTGGCAGAACCCGTGTAATAATATAGCGATGGACCAGATTTCCTAATCTTCCTTTAGCAGAGCAAGTTCCTGCTAAAAGTTCAGAGGCTGATTTGCGGCCCATTTCTCCGACCCCATTTGTGGTATTCGGAATCGCGGGTTTGTCTTCATCTGAGCTGAATGTAAAATCTTCAAAATCCTCATTGAAAATATCTGAATCTTTCACGCTGTCAGAATTAATCGCCGTCTCGTCCGGGAAAATAGCTTTTCCTTGCTCAGCTGAACTATCTATTGGTAGTGATTTAGGTTTATCAGCTTTCACAACGTTTTCTTTTCGATTGGTCAAAGGGATGTTTTGATTACCGGAAGCAGCTATTTCCTGCTCGACATCTTTGACAAATTCTGCAAGATCTTGTTGGTCGAAATCACTGAAATCGTCCCCAAAATCCGGATCGGAAGCAAGATTTCGATTTTCTTTCCGCAAACATTCAGTACATGAAGGTTTCAATGGTGAAGAGGGTGTATCTGCATTTGAGGAACGAGTTTGGTCCCTTTTTTGACGTTGCGGTGAAAGCCCAGATACCTTGTTAAGGAGCATACACAACCGCGATCCAGTGGATGAGCTCACCATTCCATCGACTGCATTGCAGCTCTTTGAACGTCCAGCAATTGACGCTGAAGATGTGGTGAGATCTGGCTTCTTGACCTTGTTTGTAGTTGATCTGTGGTCCTTTTCGTCTACTGACCGATACTTTTTTAGCAGTAAAGTAGCAGGATCGCGGGTCGTGGCTCTGCCCAGTTGACGAGGACTGCCTGCCTCCTGGGCGGGTTTGGGTTTCGTATAGGGCGGCGACGATAGTAATGTGAGAGGTTCGTTCTGTGATTTTGTATCTTTGCTGGGAGAGATTTCCCATATAACGTGTCCGCCGGATCCAAGGACTTTGCCCCGTTTGCTAGAAGTGAGCATTGCCTGGGAGGAAGGTGTTGCATTTGATATTCGAAACGGAGTCTGTGGAGGACATTTTACAGGTTCATCTGAGACTCCAGCATCATTGGCACTCACACTTCTTGCAGCAAGTTTTGCCTTGGCATGACTAGGAAGACGAACATTCTCCTGATTTTGAGAACCCGGAACACTGAATCGCCGTTTTCGTCGATTACTGGGAGATAACTTTGATGGTGGTGGTTGTTGTTGTTGATGATCAGGGCTCTGTATGTGCCTCTGGACACGGAACGGGTTATTAGTACTATCATTGGACATCTTTGAATCTCCACTTACCTTCATAGCTTTGCTGATCAGGTGAGGCGCGGACTTAGAAATTTCCCAGATTACATGGAGTCGTTGCTTTCAATTGTATCTAAGCCTTTCACGTCTGATTTTGACGCGCGCGAGTGGTATTAATTCTTTTTATTTCTCGGGTCTTTAAAGGGGCACGTGACTCAAGTAAATAAATAAATAAACGGACAATAAATTTATGGTAGAACGTCCGATCTCAAAGATCACTTCGACTGCCACTGTGGGGATCAGATATTTGTAGAATTCGTAGGATTTGATCTGACATTTAAAGGCTAGACTGTCGAAAGCTATCTAAGTGCAAGAGATATGTTCTCTAGGAGAAATTTGTGATCGTGTTAAATAAGCACTTGTTTATAGTCAACATAACCGCATTCACGGGTTTCAAATGAAAGTAGAGCACCTTTTCTATCATCTACGACAGCTACGGCAGGCGTCTCTATTCCCTATCGGATATACAGTAGAAAATACCAGTTGCGGTTGCTGTTGTCGCTGCTTAGCAACGCATTGCAAGATGAGGGGAGAGGAAGTGGGAGCGGATAAGAGGAGGGACACCGAGATAGTTTTGATAGTGCGACATCTAACCCGCTGGCGGTGATTGACTTGAGATTTGGCCAGATTTTGTGTATATTTCAGAGATTCCTCGGGTCAAGACATTTATCTAATTCTTCTTAAACTAATCAATCAATAGTCATGGCTGAACAACCAAAACGTATGTGATTTTTGTGTAAAATAGATCATGTTTATTCCACCTTGAGAAGAAATTTTCTGACAATTAACAAAATTCATATTTTTTTAGCCCTTCCTTTTCTTTACCAGTTTGCATCTGGAGCAATTGCCGGGATCTCTGAGGTATGGGAACTTTTTTTTCCAATATCTGATTCAAGCAGCTAAAAAAATCTCAATACGTTTTGATAAATAGATCCTGTTGATGTATCCTTTGGATGTAGTCAAGACCAGAGTCCAGTTGCAAGTCGGCACTGGTGGTGGGGCAGATCAATACAATGGCATGGTTGACTGTTTCAGAAAGATCATTAAAAATGAAGGTTTCAGTCGTCTATACAGAGGAATCAGTGCACCGATTCTTATGGAGGCACCCAAGCGAGCAACAAAATTTGCTGCTAATGATGAGTGGGGAAAGTTCTATAGGAACATGTTTGGTGTTGCTACCATGAATCAGTCTTTGTCGGTCCTGACGGGTGCTACAGCAGGTGCGACTGAAGCTTTTGTTGTCGTTCCCTTTGAACTTGTCAAGATCCGGCTGCAAGATAAGACATCTGGCGGCATGTACAATGGTCCTCTTGACTGTGTGCAAAAGATTGTCCGCAGTGAGGGACCTTTGGCGTTGTATAACGGACTGGAGGCAACCTTGTGCCGACATATTGCTTGGAACGCTGGTTATTTCGGTGTTATCTTTAAGGTCCGTGCATTGATTCCTCCTGCTAAAACTCAAGCTGGCAAGACCTGGAACGATCTCGTAGCAGGATCAATCGGTGGAACCGTCGGTACTATAGTTAATACACCTTTCGACGTCGTCAAGAGCCGAATTCAAAATACTGTTCGAAAACCTGGTATTGTTCCTAAATACAATTGGGCTATTCCCAGTATCTTCACTGTCGCAAGAGAAGAAGGCTTCTCTGCTCTCTATAAAGGGTTTATTCCCAAAGGTACGCTTTTCTTTTCTTTGATTTTCTTTTCCCATTCGACTGTTAATACTAATGTACAAATCTTATTCAGTTTTGCGACTTGGCCCTGGAGGAGGAGTTCTTTTAGTGGTCTTCACCGCCTGTATGGACTTTTTCCGCAAGCACGTTTCAGTTTAGTTTAGTTACTTGGATCCCATTTATAGGCTGTTTACTCATTTGAGTCTGTGTAAAATAGGTTTAGAATTCCACTTGATTGTTTCTGAAATGTTGTTTTGGACACTAGTAGATTGCCTAAATCATTCTTTTGAGCAGACTATGAGATATTTCAAGTATCTGCTTTACGGCGGACGTTTCGTGATGCATCATCTGTCTCACCCTGTCCTTGCAATGAAGAGCGAAGAAATTCTTCCATCCTGCTAACCGCATTATCACTCTCTATTATCTCTTGCAATTGTTGCCGAGTCTCGGCATTAGGCGCACTACTTTCATCGATTTCTTGAAACGAGTATTGAAGATTTGGAATTTCAGATGATTCCGTAGAGGGCTCCACACTGTTATTTTCGACTGATGCAAGATAGAATGCTATGTTGGGAAATTCACCTTCTTCCTCGATCTTTTCTCTCGCTGTCTGCCCATCACTATTCTTGACGGTTGGGTCAGCGCCGAACTCGTCTATCAACGCTCGGGCCATGTCAATATTCTCAACCGTGTGTAATGGGGTATCGCCGTCATTGTCGGCTATATTAATATCGCCACCGTTTGCCAATAAAAATCGAAGAAGATCAATGTGTCCGTAAGAAGCAGCAGCGTGGATCGGAGTATAGCCATTGGGATCCTTAACGTTAGCATTAGATGTCCCAGATGAGATATATCTTTCGACAGTACTGAAATCACCGTCTGATGCCGCTACCCAGATATTCGAAACCATTTTCAATGAGGATCTTTGCTGTTGTAGTCTTCAAATGCAAAGAGAACTGCTGAAGAAAAATTGCACTAGACTGGTTTGGGACCTTCATCGAACATGGAACTAACGCTAGCTAGAATTGGTAAAGGATATGTGTAACAATAACAATACTAACAACGTACAAATAAATCTGAACAACTAGCAACTAGATCGCCGGCATTTTATCTCAACAAACTGTGTACTATGGAAAATGACGAGGACGTCCTGAACAATATTTCCCATCGACGGTACAATCCACTTCGAGACACTTGGGTTCTTGTTTCCCCACATCGGACCAAACGGCCATGGCAGGGCCAACAGGAACCTCCGCAGTTAACTGACCGTCCCATATACGACAGCAAGGTATATCCAAGTCAAAGATTTCTGATTTAGATATGATATTCTGACTGAAAATTCAGTGCTATTTATGTCCTGGTAATACTCGAACTTCGGGACAAGTGAATCCTAAATATGAGACTACTTATATCTTTCAAAATGACTTTGCTGCTGTACAACCTAACCAGCCCGCATACCCTCCCGCAGGAACGGTTCAGACGGATGGTATGTGAGTTGACGCTGGAAAGAGAGAATTGTCATTGCTAACAATATTCATACAGAAGATGTTCAGTCTCGCTTGATGAAAGCTGAAGGAGTTACTGGAAACTGCTTTGTTATCTGTTTTAGTCCGAGGCATGACCTGTAGGTAGAAAATGATATGCAATCATTGTCGTCGCTTTCAGCTCTCATGCTAAAAGTTTTCATACCATAGCACTTTAGCGGAAATGAGTACAGAAGAAATCACTCACGTGGTTAAAGCTTGGAAGACGATTTATCAGAGAGCCCTCGATGATCCTGCTATTGTTTACTGTCAAATATTTGAGAACAAAGGCTCGGCAATGGGGTGTTCGAACCCTCATCCTCAGTATGTCATAAAAATCGGTCATTTCCCTCTAGAATGATAGACTAACCTCTCAAAGTGGTCAAGTATGGATGACATCAATCATACCCGAGGAAGCGAGGCATGAAAGGGATTGCTTCCTCGCTTATCGTGAAAAATATGGCACAAGCATTCTTTCTGACTATTATAATCTCGAAAAAGCCAACTCTCCCCGACTGTTGTATGAAAATACTACTTTCATAGCCGTCGTACCTTACTGGGGTATTTGGCCTTTTGAGGCATTGGCATTCCCTAAGCGGTTTGTGTCTAGGATTACTGATTTGACAGAACAGGAATCTCGTGACCTTGCAGATATCGTTCGGGGCATAACCGTGAGATTCGATAATTTATTTGAGTGCAGTTTTCCTTATTCTATGGGGTTACATCAAGCGCCGACTAAGGCTTGTGGCAGCAACGAGCCAGTCGAGCATTTCCATCTTCACTTCTATCCCCCATTGCTGCGGAGTGCCACGGTCAAGAAGTTCCTTGTCGGGTAAGTCATACTTTTTTTCTTCTTAGTTTTTTAAACAATTCCAATCAACTAATAGACAAACGAAAAAAAAAAAAAAGGTTCGAGCTGCTTGGAATGCCTCAGCGAGATATCACCCCAGAACAAGCTGCTGAAAAGCTGCGTCAAAAGGATAGCACAATACACTACAAGCATCGCTTAGATAAAGATATCAAGGCCTCGGGGTAATATGTAAGCAAAACTAGATTAAATTCTACACATTACGGCAGTAGATTTGAAGAGCTTCATTTGCTCCGAAGATATGAAAAACAATTTGTGAAATGACATTAGTATCCAACTTATTTTTATAACAATGCAAAAAAATAATTCACAGCAAATTCTAGTGCCTGAGATATTAATATATGAAAAACCAGAAAACTCTCCGTCAATGTCTAATCAGAAGATGATGATCTTTGACAGCTGAGCCGTAGGGTGAGCGGCATCAGCCTCACGGATCATAAAAATACACATTAGCAGAACACGCTGTGCAATGCGCATGAAGAGCAAAATTGACCTTGGATATTACATCCTTTATTGATTGACTAACAAACTTTGGATGGTTGTTATTCGCCATATCTTTATATTTGGTCTTTTATTAAAGCGACTATATAATCTTGAGTGTGGGTTTATCCATCACAAGATTTAAACTTTTGATTACAAAATAAAAGACAGACTAGGCATCCTCGGGCAAAGACTTTTTTGTTCAAAGTGACAGGAAAGGGCGATTAAATGGAGTTTACGGCTTATCCGAATAGACCTTATGATAAATTCAAGGCGAAATGGATCAATGGGTATCGACTGAGCAGCAATTTAGCGCTGCAAAGACAATTTCGACCACCGCCGCTGATGCTGAGGCACAAGCCGCTCCGCCGCGTTCAAATGACTGGTTGCATGTTAGACAATCCTACGCTTTACGAAACCGACACAACGAAGAAGATCCCGAAAAGCTTGAAGAAAATCAAGGGGCAATTACCGTGCTTGATCTCATTGAAAGACTGTTGGACAATTCTTCAAGGGTAAATCAATTTTTATTTGATTTTGTTTTGGTTTGTTTTGTTTTTTTCATAGCCGCTCGGATTGCCCGAAAGGGAAATGGTGCGTGGGTTTAGTTTGGTTACCATTGGCTTTGCACGCAGGAGATTGGGTTTGCAAAGACAAAAAGGAAAAATCCTTTTAATTTTTGTTGACTTCCTTCTCTGCAAAGTACCCATTTCTTCGACGTGATATTCTCTACATCTTGGAACTGAGCTTGTGAATTTTCTCTTATTTCCTTGTCAATTTGCTAACGTGGACGTTTTCGCGATGGCTCAGAAGGAGGATACGCGCCAACAACACAATTCTCCTGACACCGGCGCCGCCGCCGCAGAGGCTGCAGCCGCAGCGGGCTCATCAAATGTCGAGGAGGAAGAGAGCCGCAAGGACAACTCCAAGCCAGATGAGAATGGTCAGTCTGACGATACAGAGGGACAGCTTGATGCTGACAAGAGTCACAATGGTGAAAATAAAAGCAAACCGACCTCATCGAGCGCCACACCAGTTGCTGCCTCTGGAAATGTATCTTCTCAACAGCAGCACCAACAACAACAAAACTCGAGGCCGACTATTGCCAACTTGATATCATCTGGCATGTCTTCTGCTATGTTCTCTCAGGACCAGAACTCACCCTATCCCGTGGCCCCTCCATCATCTCATCTGTTACAGACTCACTCGCTGAATGGCAATACCGGTCAAGCTGTGAATGCCAATGGTTCGCAGGACCAGTCCCCATCTAATGCGCAGGTCCCTATACATCCATCGCTGAATTCGTATGATCAGCGGTCATATGCTGCTTCATCTCAGCAGCAGCAGCAGCAGCCGCTACCTCCTCATCATTGGCAACAACCTCAACAACCGCAACAACAGCAGGGGTACTATCCTCCAATCCATCCTCAATTACAAAATGGTGGATATCAAGCTGTTGGTCAACAGTCGAGGCCAGCGATGCAGCAAGGATATCAACCTGCTTATTATGGTTATGCTCAGCAGGCTCAAGCACCACCTCAGAATGGTTATGACCAACATACCGCAGCTTATGCGTATAATAGGGTTGCAAATATGCAAAATAAGCCCATGCAAGAAGGAGCAAAGGGTGATGGCTCGAACGGTCTTATGCCTCTTAGACAGGCAGATGGTACATTTTCTAATGGTCAGAAAGATCCTACTCAATCTGAAGCCCCTATCTCTACCACTAGCTCACGGCAGCTTCCAGCCAACGTTAAAGACTCGTCATCGAGACCGTTTTCATGCCCTTTTCAAGGGTGCAAATGGACGTTTGCTCGCCACTCTGACCAGCGGCGACATTTGAGAAGCCATTACACACCTGCTTTTCACTGTCCATATTGGAGGTCTGACCCAACCTGTCACCGTAACGGGGGTGCTTTCAATAGGTTGGATGTGTTAAAGCGTCATCTACGGCTTGTACATTTTATTCAGTTGAAAGAATCTGAATCTGGGTGGTGCAGGGTATGTCAACAAATGTTTGCCAATCCTCGAGAGTTTGTTGGCCACTGTCATAAATGTGCCGAGCAAGTTCGGCCGGCCGAATGGAGACTTTCAGATGGGGCTAAGGATGGTAATGCCAATAACGCCAATCCACAGGCAGGTCAATCTGTGCCCATAATGCAGCAAAGTGGCCAACCTCCTCAGATGGTCAACAATTCTATTCCATCTCACAACAAAGGCTAAAATTTATTGTTATTTATTTTTTTTTCTAGTCTTCTTACACTGTATTTAATTCTGTCACGTTAAAATGGGTTACTGTTGATGTTTTCGCCTACGTTTTGTTGTTGTTTTGTGGTGTCGATGTTTAAAGTTGAATGTTTTGGGATTCGAGATTCAGGCGCGTAAATTTTTTGGTAGGTCGCGCGCGTCACGCGTAGGCAGTAACTACAACACCACCCTCACTGCCAAAGCGTCAACAGCAAAGACAGGATCGGAGGACATTGTGAAATTTCATTTAGAGAAAATGTTACTTCCCGAATACAAGATAGTTGTTCTCGGATCAGGAGGAGTTGGCAAATCGGCACTGAGCGGTGAGATTTCAAAATTTGGAGCTATTGATTTAGTTCTTTAAACTAACGGTAAAGAACCAATCTAGTACGAAGCGTTGAGAACGTTTTCATTCCCTCTTATGATCCAACAATCGAAGACTCGTATAGGAAACTCGTGGAAATTGATGGAAAGCAATGCACTCTTGAAATTCTTGACACGGCAGGTGTTGGTCAATTTGCTGCAATGATTGAACTTTATATTAAAAGTGGTAAGTGTGTTATGATTCGGGGAGTCTATGTTGGAACGAGTCTCTTTTAACCTATCATTTGTTTGTTTGTTTTCTCCTCTTTAGGTCAGGGCTTTTTACTTGTCTTTGATTTGACCGACCCCCAGTCTATGGTCGATCTGACACCAATATATAACCAAATCAAGACTATGAAAAGCCAACAGCAATCACATGTACCCATCGTTTTGGTAGGCAATAAATGCGATTTAACTGCGACTCGACAGATACCAAGTCACGAGGTGGAAAAGTTGGTTAGATTTTGGCAGGTGCCATATTACGAGGTCAGCGCATTATATTGAAAACCCTTTCTATGCCAAACCATTTCCGTTAACAATCAAACTCTAGACATCTGCATTGACTGGTAAAAATGTCAATAATGTGTTTGTGGAACTTGGTAGACTCATTGTTCACTCCATCGACAAAGATGCTGATTCCCTTCATAACACCACCATCAATAAATCTCTGACTGAGGGAGAGTCTCTGGCAAAGGAAAACAGTAAGGAGAAACAGGATTCCGAGTCCAGTTCTAGCCCAAGCAAGACTGGCAGAACCGCCGGCTGTGGATGCTTGGTTAGTTAGGACTGGCAGAAATACCACTATTTTGTATAACATTGATTGGGGAGCGGCGGGATACATGCATCAAGTTCATTACTAAATCTAAGAAAAAAGATGATTCCTCCTACTTCTCTCTGCTTTTCCTGTCATTATTCTACATACGCCAAACTCCGAAATCTTTGTCTTGGTACTGCCTACGGCCTCCACGAGAAGCTTCCAAACTGAGAGCCAGGATAGCTCGAGTATCCTGGGGTCTAATGACGCCGTCATCCCACAAACGGGCACTTCCATATTTGACTTCACTCTCGGCTTCGATTCTCTCCTTGAGCCCCTCGGTAGCCTTGGATCCGACAGTTCTCATAACTGCTTCGAGCTGTTCACCACCCATAACAGCAGTCTTTGCATTAGGCCATGACCACAGAAACCTGGGCTGGTAAGCTCGGCCACACATCCCATAGTTACCAGCTCCATATGAACCTCCAATCACAACAGTGTACTTCTCGACACCAGAACCAACAACAGCATTGACTAGTTTAGCCCCATTCTTGGCAATTCCACCTCTTTCCGCCTGTGAGCCAACCATGAACCCAGAGATGTTTTGCAAGAAAATGAGGGGTATATCCCTGTTTTTGCAGAGCTGAATGAAATGAGCTCCCTTCAGAGCAGCCTCACTAAACAGAGGTCCTGCATTAGCAAGGATTCCAACTGGATGATTAAAGATCTTTGCAAATCCAGTGACCAGTGTGGTTCCATAATTTTGCTTAAATTCGCTGAATCTAGATCCATCAACGATTCGAGCAATGACCTGCCGCACATCGTAGGCAATCCGCAAATTTGTGCCCACAATACCACCAAGGTCATCAGGGTTGTATAAAGGCTCTTCTACTTGGGATGCAGGTCCAGTAACGGTATTTTTGGGATAGTTGAGGTTTGCAACACATTGACGCAGCATAGCGATACCCTGCTGTTCAGTCTCTGCAAGATAATCCGTAACACCAGATACATAAGAATGCATTTTACCACCTCCCAGATCCTCGGCCGATACAACTTCGCCTGTTGCTGCCTTGACTAGTGGAGGTCCGGCAAGGAAAATGTGCCCACTTCCATTTACAATAATTGATTCGTCCGACATGGCAGGAACATATGCTCCTCCAGCTGTACAGGGACCAAGAACAAGCGAAAGCTGAGGAATTTTATTTCCTGAAAGGGTGGATTGCTGAAAGAAGATCCTTCCAAAGTGGTCCCTTGAAGGAAAGACATCTGTACGACTAGTTAGTATTTGACTCGTATTATTTTTCATTTTTACTGTCCATCACGTACCTGCTTGGTGGGGTAAATTGGCACCACCAGAATCAACCAAGTACAGACAAGGAAGGTTATTTTCCAAAGCGATTTCCTGTGCTCGTAAATGTTTACGGACAGTGATGGGATAGTAAGTGCCTCCCTTGACGGTACTGTCATTTGCAACAATGACACATTTAACCCCTTGTACTGAACCGATACCGGTAATGATCCCACCTGCTGGCACTTGATCATCTCCATACATTTCGTATCCAGCAAGCTGCGAAAACTCTAGAAAAGTAGTTCCAGGATCAATAAGACTGGTGACTCGGTCCCTGGGGAGGATTTTATTTCGGCTCAAATGTTTCTGGCGAGTCTTTTCAGATCCACCAAGGGCGATTTTCTCCTGCAGACTTTGAAGATCATCTACAAGCTTTTTCATATTCTTGTGATTTTCGACAAAAGTTGGGGAACTCACATCCACATTATTGTTTATAACTGAAAGCTGAGGGTAGTCAAGAGTATCGGAAGCAATAGATCGAACTGCCGAGATTCTTGCAGGAGCAGCAACTAGCCTAGAATAACCCCCTGCAAGTAAAACGGCATTTGCTCTTTGCGTTCCATTACGAAGGCACCTTGCGAGCATTGTAGCCTAGCCTAGAGGTAAAAATAGAAAAGAAAAAACAAGTCAGGGCAGTCCTGTTTTGATAACTTTTTAAATAACACAGCTGGCCGGTTTCCCCCTCCTCGGTCGGTTCCCCGTAACTCTGCCATTTAAAGGTGCGGCGCAATGGTGGAGCAATGAGTTTGGTTGCTTACCAGACCAACTGCCACGCCGCGGCTCGAGCCCGGTGATGACCTTTGGGAGGTTGCCCCACATTTTTTCTACCCCACATGATCCGGATAAAATTCGGTCAGGATTGAATGTGGGAGGGAGCTGACAGACAATAGATTACGGGCAATCCTCTGTATATAAGCTACACGACCAGGTTTTTTTTTAAACAGCTGAATCATCCAGATATATTCATCAATGCTCCGGCTCCTTACAAAAGCACCTCTTCGAACACCGCCTCGGTTTGTTTCACGGACGGTTGGTTGGCAAAGGCATGCTACTCTCTCTGCTCAAGAAGTGCAAGAGTTAAGAGGAGCAGTGCAGGAATTTTGCAAACGGGAGATTCCTCGTGAATTTGCCTATGAGGTGGATAAGAAAAATGAATTTCCCAATGAATTATGGAAGAAACTAGGTGATGCTGGTCTGTTAGGAGTTACAGCCCCGGAAGAGTATGGAGGACTCAAGGCAGGGTACTTGGCTCATACAGTTGTAATGGAGGAGCTTTCTCGAGCGAGTGGCTCGATTGCTCTTTCATATGCTGCTCATTCACAACTTTGTGTGAATCAGATCTCCTTGAATGCCAATTCTCAACAAAAGGAAAAGTATCTGCCTGGTCTGATTTCAGGTGACAAAATCGGGGCACTAGCCATGTCTGAGCCAGAAGCAGGGAGCGATGTAGTATCAATGAAGACGAATGCTAAACCAGCACCAGACGGCAAGGGATGGATTCTCAATGGAACAAAAATGTGGATCACCAATGGGCCCGACGCCGATGTTCTAGTTGTCTACGCAAAGACTGATCCAACAAAGGGCGCAAAGGGCATCACTACTTTTATTTTGGAGAAAGGTATGAATGGGTTTAGCTGTACTAGAAAACTGGATAAATTGGGCATGAGGGGTTCCAATACGGGCGAGCTTGTATTTGAAGATGTCTATGTCCCCAACGAGAACATTCTTGGAGACATCAATAAAGGAGTCTATGTCCTCATGAAGGGTCTCGATTTAGAACGGTTGGTATTAGCGGGTGGGCCAATAGGGCTTATGCAAGCTGCTCTTGATGAAACGCTACCGTACGTGCATACTCGCAAACAATTTGGTCAGCCTATTGCCTATAACCAGCTACTCCAGGGAAAGTTGGCTGATATGCATACAAAGCTCCAAGCCTCACGCGCATACCTGTACAAAACAGCTCAGGAGGCTGATCAGGGAGTCCACGACACAAAGGATTGTGCTGGAGTCATCTTATACGCTGCAGAAAGGGCTACCGAAGTTGCTCTCGATGCAATCCAATGTCTTGGAGGTATGGGCTATGTAAATGAAACAGTTCCTGGAAGGCTTCTTCGAGATGCAAAACTTTACGAGATTGGTGCTGGCACAAGTGAAATTCGCAGAATGGTCATCGGTAGAGCCTTCAATAAGGAATACTCATAAACATGTTTTACTTTTTTTCTACTGTATATAGTAACACAATTATATACTTTTAGTGGTTCTATCAGGCCCGACCTCCGCAGTATAGATGTCACATCACGTGGAAAAATTATAGCCCCACTAAGGAAATTTAAGTTTTTGGTGGGGCAGGGCTAGCTCACCTTCCTTGGCAACCATAAACACAGCAGGGTATATACGAGTGTCAAACCCTGTCATACCACAAACTGTTCAGTGTTTGAAAGCAACAAAAGCAAATAAACATGTCGGATGTAAGCCAATTTCTGTTTTTGAAACGAAGGAATTCCTCCTGATTAACGTGTGTGTTGGAATATAGAATCCATCTTTTGTCCTTAGAAAATGCTATGACGTCGGAGTTGAGGAACGACCGGTCCCCAAGATTGTTGACCCGTATAGTGTCAAGATAGCTATCAAGTACACGGGAATTTGCGGAAGTGATGTATGTTTTCTTGTTTAAAGCTGGTATGAGTGTGTATCCTTGTCTAACTGGTGCGTGAGTTTGAAGGTTCATTACTATACGCACGGATCGATCGGACGGTTTGTAGTCAAGGAACCCATGACTCTTGGCCATGAATCGAGCGGAATCGTTGAAGAATTGGGGCCCAAGGTCACGGAACTCAAGGTCGGTGATCGAGTTTGTTTAGAACCCGGTATTCCCTGCCGACGTTGTGAGCAGTGTAAACGGGGAAAGTACAATCTGTGCCCTGAAATGGCATTTGCTGCTACTCCTCCCTATGATGGAACTCTTGCTAGATACTACATTCTTCCTCAGGATTTTTGCACAAGACTCCCTCCATCGGTGAGCCTTGAAGAAGGGGCTTTAATGGAGCCTCTTAGTGTTGCTGTGCACGCATCGAAATTGGCAGAAATTTGTGCGGGAGCCACTGTAGCCATTTTTGGAGTTGGACCTGTCGGACTCTTGTGTTGCGCTGTTGCAAAGGCTTTTGGCGCTTATAAAATCATTGCTTCCGATATTAATGAGGAACGCTTGGATTTTGCCAAACATACAGCCAAATTTGTCACTCATACCCACGTGGTTGATAAAAATGACAAGCCTGAAGAGACAGCTGAAAAAATAAAGAAGATTTTGGGTGAAGAGCCCGAGCATGTGATTGATGCCAGCGGTGCTCCTCCTTCAATTCAAGCGGCCATTAATTTATTGAAGGATGGAGGCAATTACGTTCAAGCCGGTATGGGGCCATCGGATATCACTTTCCCAATCATGACCCTTTGCAGTAAAGAGATCACTGCTAGAGGGTGCTTCCGATATGGACCTGGGGACTTTAAATTGTCGGTTGAACTTGTTGCATCTGGGCGCATCAATGTCAAGAGTCTCATATCAAACAAGTTTGCATTTGATGATGCGGAAGAAGCGTTTAAATTGACTCAGAGTGGTAAGGCCATCAAGGTACTAATTGAAGGACCAAAGTAAGGCCACCCACCACCACCAGCCTTTAATTGGGGGGAGGAAGGTCATGTCACAATCTCTAGTGTATGGCAATGAAATTTAATACAAAAGAATAAAAACTAGGTAAATTTTTAGATTTATTCTGTCATTCTGTCAAATATTACACAATTGATCGTATTGAGGATTCGTTATCGTAGTCTTGGTAGACTTTTAGGGCTGGGACATCAAGAAAATTCCCTTGCATTAAAACGCATCAAGAAATTCTTGATGTACAGTAAATTCATTTTTGCTTACATCAAGAAATTTGCGGTACATCAAGAGTTTTTATGCTACATCAAGAAAATCTGTTTTGATGTAGGCACAAAATTACATTTCCTGATGTCCCAGCCCACTTCGAAGAAAGAAAAATGGTGGAAGCGCCGCACAACCAGCGGCAAAGCTAAAGAAAAAGCTTGGCTCTCTCATATCTATAAATGACGTAGAACACCAA
>JAJMFB010000005.1:202562-315534 GCA_030574495.1 Trigonopsis cantarellii
AAATAGATGATTAAGTTTAGCCGAAAAATTTGAGTTCAATGTGTGTATCGTGATAACAGTATATAGAATATAATGATTGGTTTCTCGTAGTATGAAAAAATAAGCGATAAAACGATTCGTTCGTTATTTTGTCCTAATCTCCCGTTGGGTTGGGTTGGGTATTATTGAGATGCGGGACACCCATTGTGTTTGTTTATGGGGAAGGTGTGGAAAATTATACACAGTACATGAAATAGCCAAGTTGCAGTTAATGAGAGGTCAACGGTAGTATTTGAGAAAACGCACAAAAAGCCAGATTAAGTGGATGGAATGCTTGAGGACTATACAATTGACAGGTTTTTGAACCGGTTTATCCCGAGGTCGATATTACCAAAATTACCAGCCCCGATATCGAGATTTTTCGGATATCGTCAAAGACCAGGTAAACAAGTGTCTCAGTGGGTAGTGATTGTTGACGTGTTTCTTGTTACATTTGCATCCTGTGCTGTACTTCAAGGCATCTTTCGTGGATCCCCAGTGTTTCTTCGACATAATGCTCCTCCCATGTTGGCGAGTTATGCTGCAACATGTATTTTGACTTATACCCTCATTGATTCACCACTTGCTCAACCTCGCAATGTATTTTTTGGTCATTTCATTGGCGCCCTGATTGGAGTTTGTCTTGTCAAATTATTTGGGTTATCAGCTGGAGGTAGAGAGAATATGTGGGCGGCGGGATCCCTGTCGGTTGCCCTTACTACGATAATTACCCTATTACTTGGATGTAGTCATCCCCCGGCTGGGGCATCAGCCGTGTTACCAGCAGTCGACGACCAGGTCCGAAGTATGAGTTGGTGGTTCTTGGCTGATCAAGTCATTAGTTCTGTGGTTGTGATTGCAATTGCCCTACTGACTAATAATCTATTTCGGTCATACCCAAAATACTGGTGGACTCCTCAAGACGTTCGCCCTACCAGAGCAAGGCGACAAGATGAGGAGAAGTACGAAAAGAAGTTGGCATCTCGTCGAGCAACAGGATTAGCAAATGCCCTTGCAAAACGTCGTAACGCTCAACCAGCTCCACAATCAGAACAGCAGCAACAGCAACAAGAGAGAGAGCAAGAAGAAGAGGAGGAATACTTGTCATCAGAAGAAATGCAGGATCTGGAACGGGCAAGGACCCATGCATGGTTGGGCCCACAAGATACAAATCAACAAGCAGGGTTTGAATTTGAAATCCCCATCAATAAAATAATCATTGATGCAAAATTCATAAAAATCCCTCATGGAATTCATATTGGATACGAAACGGCTCGAATCCTTGAAACTCTGCAGGGAGAGATTCGAAATCTTGATTTAGAACAACTCGATGATCCTGATGATGATAACAACCAGCAAGAGCACCAGTCCCCCGCCAATAATAATACAACAAGGCGCAATTCAATGTCTCGCGGAGCTGCCCTTTTTCGTACCTTGTCCAACTATGGTTAAGATTGACGTGAAACGAACACTGTCAAAGGGATTAAATAAAAGAACCAAAAGGGCAAATTAAAAAGAAAAAACAATTTAAAAAAAAAGTATTCATACATAAGACACAAACAACATTTGTACATCAATAGATACAGAAAATGATACTCGTACACTAAGAGCCCCGGAACCGTCTTTTTTGTTTTTTTGTTCTGTCTACTAAAGCTGAGCTGCCAAAAAAATCGCATAATCAACAAGAGACTTTTTGTAGACGGGTGTACCTCTCACCACCACATCTTTTTCTAAAAGGGATTGAAGAAATATTTCTGGATTGATGTGCCAACCATGCATTTCGATATATTCTTCAATTGCTTGAGCATTCATTAACTGGCCATCATTAGTGGAATCTCCCGCTGCTCTGTTCTCAACATGTTCAGTATTGGGTTTAGAATCATCACTAACATTGCTTTCTGTTCGGAATAAATCGGGGCTTTGGTCGAGTCGTCGGTCAATCATTCCAGACGATAAGGTTGTCCCAGTCGACGAGGTTGACGAAAAGGAAAGTCTGGGCTCCTCCCTTTTGATGATGTCCTTTTCTCCCGCCGAGTTTCGACGCATCCCATTCAATTTAGAGTTTGTATGTCCTCGATCCATTTCTTCCCACATTCGTATCACTTGCCGGGGTGGGATTGTTAAAAGATGCCGAATCTGGGGTAAAAGCAGTTTTCGACAGTATCCTTGAGGGAACATTCGCCCTAAAATACTCAGGGAGTTTTCTTCTAGTGCTCGCAAGGTTGTCTGTAAAAACTGTATTACAAGTTTTTCTGCCAATGATTCCCTTCCACTATTGCCACTAGCAGCTGGTGTTCCAACCGATGTTGTCGTTGTACTAGTCGTAAGTCCTGTAGAACTTTCCCGGGCCATGATTCCTCCTCCCGGTGGGCCTCTATACTCAGGACTAACCTTGAAAAGATATGAATCTTCTCCTACTGAGCTAGGTTGTTGCATCTCCTTGTTATTATCACCACTATTGTTATTATATGAACTCCGTCGCATTCGAGAGGAAGTTGGTTGGGGTGGAGGTGGAGGCAGTGGTAAACCTAGAGGATGGAAGGAAGAACTGGGTCTTTCATCGTGGTATGACTGAGATTTCCGGAATCCAGCAGAGGATGATGTGGATGATGATGATGGTGTTGTTGAGGATCGCTGTTCTTTTGGCAGGTTGGTGGTATTTGGTCGAGCAAGATCAGTGGTGGTTGCATAGTTGTCAAAGTGGGGAAAGTTGGCAATCTCAGGATGAACAGCTGAGGGTGGCGATAACCCCAAATTGGTGGATCCTGAACTCTTTCGTCGTCTATTTTGATGGTGGGACAATAGAGCAGATGACGTAGATGCGCTTGGATCGCCAGATAATGATAGTGGTGGTGGTGGTGGTGGCGGGGGTGATAGTGATGATGAGGCTGAGGGTTGAATGTGGACTAAAAACAATTGTCAGAAAAGAAAGAAGAATAAAAACGTTGCAATGAAGTTTTCTCGAATTATATATCTTACCAGGAAATGAAGCATCGTCACTTTGGGCAAGGACATTGGCCTTCTCTCTTTCCAACAGGGTTGAGAGCTCCTGGCTCCCCGTTGTAGAGGCTATCTTACATAAAGACTGGTATAGTCCCACATAGCTTGAACGTAGAAAAGTCAAAGTAGATTCAAGGGTAACGATACGCTGTTGTAAATCTCGGACTGAAGCCTCCTTGCGCAGTCGATAGTTTCGTTGAGCTTCTCTGATTTGTTTTCTCCGACGCTGAAGGAAAAGGTGGGGAAGAAGAATGTCAGCCACATCATTATCGTGCACAACACACACAAAACGCCGACAACTGATGTTGAAAAAAAAAAAAAAATCCAAAAAACAAATGCATATTCATCATGATACTCACGTCGGTCTTTGATTGAGAGTCTTCTAGTCTTGGCCTGCCGATACCCGGTTTTGAGATTTTTCTCGGAGCATGACCGGGGGAGGTTTCATCTGTCGTGGGGAGTTCAGTAGAGCCTACCATGGGGACGTGAGCCAAACGGTCATGGCACACCGCAGGCGCGTGCGTTTTTTGTTAAAAGTAAAGAATAGTTAATGGTTTAAGAAGAACTGAAAGGAAGGAAAAAGGAAATTATGCTAATGGTAAAGAAAGAAAATGAGGGTGTGTAGTAGAGTGGTGTTCTTTGTTTTTTTTTTTTTGGCCCACTTTGTCCCTTAATTATTATTATTATAATTATTCTCTTTGGTTGTGTGTGTGCCCCCCTCAGTACGACCTTGTCTTGTGAAAAGGCACTTTGAATTGATTTCTCTTTTTTTTTTTTTTTTAATTATTATTATTATTATTTTATGTGGTATGGTTCTCTTCTTGCCCCGCGCAAAGTTCCGCCAACCTAAACCCAACATGAACAAAATGACTCTCTGTCCCACACTACTTTCTTTCCCCTTATTGTACACTCTTGCCCGAAATTGTCCGGTTTCGGATTATTTCCCATGTTGTTTTGGGATTTGTGAAATGGAATAATAATAACTGGGTACCAAAAGCTTCGCCCGCGCTATCCCCGATTTAGTTGCCCAAAGAAAAAAGTGCGGGGGAGGTTGACTCAGCAACAACTGTTTGATTGACTAAGCTTAGAAGGAGTGAGGCTAATTCCCGGACCACCGGGGGTTGCACGTCCTCCATTGTTAAGGTCCCAAGCGCGATCTCCCCCACCGCCGTACTGAACCCCGTTGTCTGGGTCTTGAGGGTCAAGTGTCCCCAACTCTATTTTAGCAAGAATCATAGAAGCAAGTTTTACAAATGTGTCATTCACATTCTCTCCCGTTGACGCACTCGTAGACATTATCGGGATCCCACCGTGTCTCGTCGCCCAGTCAACTGCTGTTCGGGGGTCTATGGCTGCGGCTGACAAGTCGTTTTTGTTTGATACTAAAATCATCGACACATGCGGCCCAGTTAAGCTTTTTATGTCCTTCATAAAGTCATCCAGGGCATCAAACGTTTCTTTGCTGGTTGTGTCGTCAGTAAAAGAAAAGTACTGGCAACCAAAATTGTATTGACGTTTTCTTACTTTGTAACATCATAAACTAAAAGCACTCCTGCGGATCCTCTGTAATACGATCTTGTAACTGCTCTAAACCGTTCCTGACCAGCAGTATCCCATAACTATCTCATCAGTATTTTGGTTGTAGACAATTTTTATCTTCTTCTTCTTACCTGCAGTTTTATCCGCTTGTTGCCCACTTTGGTAATTTTACTCGAAAACTCAGCCCCAACTGTCTCAGACGTTAAGGGGTCAACTTTTGGCACGTTAGATACATCTTCACAGACGGCAAAAAAAACACAAAATACACACATTTATTGCGGACGAATCTCCGCAGTAAACATGACTTGCCAGTGCCCGATGCACCGACCATAATAACCTTGGCTAGATAATCGTACATGGAGTTCAGCTCCTTTTGTTTTCCATGGTCAGCTAAAAAAAAAAACTATCCCACTACTGTTGGTTTTTCTTTTCTTTTTTTTTTTTTGATTTCTCACCTGGTCAGGGCCCGTGAGCACTGATGAGGCTCCTGAATATCCTCGAGACCTCATCGAATTAACACCACCGCCAACCAACACCACAAGACTCAACAAAACTCAACAGTCGTGTTTGAGAACGAAGAAGAAAAAAAAAAGAAAAAAAGAGGTGGTTTTTCTTTAAAGTATGTCGTTGTCCTCCTTTAATTTGAGTGTGGTGATTTTAGATCCTCATTAATATTATCAGTTTCCCTCCCATTATCAGTTTTGTTTTTGTCCCTCGTTTGGTTGCATTGCACACACAGCCTTCTTTATCGTTATATTTTTTTTTTTCTCCTCCTTCTCCCCCACGCGACAGCACTGTCAAAGTGCTTCGTTTAATTTCAACAGAGCGCCACTTGCAACTTTCAAGAATTTGCAACAAAAGAGAGATATCATAGATGGCTTGTCTTTTTGTCTACAGCGCGAAAAGACGTGATGTCAAATTACAGTTATCAACAAAGGCGTCCGCTTTACTCATTGATAGGGTAGATAATGCAGTTACTGAAAGTCTTCAACGCACCGATAGTAGTGGAGCTCTTCTCTCGATTGACAACAGTGACCGTTATCGAGCGAATAATATGGAACCTTCATTTTGGGATATGTTTCGCACCCCTTCTGGTAAGTTTTGCCCCAGTTCTATTTTTATATCATATACGTGTGAAAAACTAACAACCCTAAAGAGGACCACGTCCAGATTGATCTCCATTCAATCCTCGATGCTTATGAAGAGGATAATCTTATAATTATCAAATACGCGAGCCGCAGCTGGTCCAGATCAGAGATTAAGCCCAAAGTGAAAACCTTTGTTTCTATCGAAGGAGAACCTACCAAGGAGTTTATAAAAAGTTTACTCCAGTTAGCTTACGGAGGTGAGATACATAAGCTCCATATGTTTGGCTTGCTTTTTCTAACTAACATAACATAATTTTGCACCTACAGAAGCAAGATACAAAAAGACCATCCTAATCCTAATGAATCCATTCAGTGGACGGGGAAAAGCAAAGGAGGATTTCGTTGAAAAGGCATTGCCACTATTCAAAGCGGCCTCTGCCAGTATTAAGGTTATTGAAACCACCCATGCTGGGCACGCTGTCGAGTTGGCTCAGGATCTCCAACTAGGTCAATACGACGCAGTAGTATGCTGTTCAGGTGATGGGCTAATCCATGAAGTTTTCAATGGGTTTGCTACTAGGAAAGACGCTGCTGCTGCTTACCGAACCCCAGTGTGCTTACTGCCCGGAGGTACTGGTAATGCCCTTTCGCAATGTTTTCAAGGGTCTGGGTCGTTTAGTCATGCCACCCTTTCCATTATAAAAGGTAAGCCGCAAATTCAAAACCCATCAGACATATGTACTAATGAAGAATTTTCTTTTTTTTTTTTCCTCAAGGTATCGTTACTCCGGTCGACATGTGCTCAATTACGCAAGGTTCAAAAAGAACCGTGTCATTCTTGTCTCAAGCTGTAGGACTGGTAGCAGAGTGCGATCTGGCAACAGAAGACTTAAGATGGCTTGGGTACTTTCGAGTAATAATAGGATTTTTGAAGAGGATATTCTTCAAATACCGTTATCCCCTAACATTGTACTATGACCTGGAAGAAGATAATAAGGACATGATAAAAAACATGTCTGAAAGTTCTGAAACATCAACTTGGGTTCGCAAAGAGTTAGATCCCGACAATCTTGGAATGCCACCGTTGGCTTACGGGGTGTGTAGTGATCCTCCCCCACCTAGCTGGAAAATGGAGGAGCACCCCATATTGGGTACTCTCTACGCAGGTTGTCTACCGTGGATGGCTACGGATTTATGTTTTTTCCCTGCCGCTCTCCACGTTGATGGTCTAATTGATCTCCTTCTTGTCGAGACCACCTGCCCGATTTTCGACGCTATAAAGATGATGATTCGAGCGGAGACTGGTAAACACTTTGATATGCATCATGTGAGATACATGAAGGTGAAAGCGTATCGGGTGGTGCCCAAAGCTAAATCAGGCTACTTGTCAATTGACGGGGAATCATATCCATTCAAGCCATTTCAAGTCGAAGTACATCGAGGTTTAGCGACTGTGCTTGCCGACAAGTATTCTTTATCTAGACAGTATTTATAGCAGCACATGTATGAAAAGAAAAAGCATTATTGACTTTTGTTATATTTGGGTTGGTTTTTTTTTTTTTCTCCCCTTAATTCAATTCAATTCAATTAATAAATAAATACAAGCAAAGCTAGACCAAAGGCGGCAACAATTTGGGACAAAAGTTCATATTTCTATTGTTTTGTTTCTATTGTTTTGGTTCCCAACCCCTAGAGAGATGACCCGGCCCAAAAAGAGAAAAATAAAAAAATAAAAAAAAAAGAGTTTTTGGAACGACGAATTAACGACATAAAACAAACTTTTGGTTACATCAAGAGATAAGGAAAGGGAAAAAAAAAAGTGAGACACACAGAAGATAACAGTCATTTGTCTCCTTTTTCGGAGCTTGGTCTGATTGTTTTCTTTTTTTATTCTGTAGACCTTTTGTGAGGAGGGCGTTGAATTCCATTCTGGAATGAATGTACAATAAGCCACGGGCATCTGCCACGCTGAACCAGAGTTTTGTCATTTTTTGAAATATATAATTTGATGGCTGATCCTATAGAGAGCGGTAAGAAGAAGTTTGTATGATTTTTGCATATATGTGACTGACGGTTTTTAAACATTTGACAGGTCTTAACTATGACAGCTCAAGCAATGTTGGTTTTATGATGTGGGCAACATCATCTGTCGCTTTGATGGTAAGGGGAGAAATAACCTTTTCTTTTCTTCTTCTTGTTTGCTGATTGATGATGTGATGTGCTTTTTGCTAGTGCATGGGAGTTGGGTTCTTATACAGTGGACTCACTCGACGAAAATCAGCTCTTAGTATCCTTTGGGCTGTTGTTGCGGCTTTTGCCGTTGTTAATATTCAATGGTTTGTCTGGGGTTATTCACTTACATTTAGCCCGGCATCGAGATTCCTAGGAAATCTCAAATATGCTGGGTTGCATGGGGTCAATGGAAGCCCGAGCTACCTGGCTGATAATATACCAGATTTGGTTGTTGTTGTTTATCATTCAATGATTTCAAGTCTTTCAGCTTGTCTTTCGATAGGTGCTGTAGCTGATCGGGGTAGATTGGTACCTGCATGTATTTTCATCTTTTGTTGGGCAACTGTTGTCTACGATCCCATTGCGTGTTGGAATTGGAATTCTCACGGATGGGGCAAGAAACTTGGAGTTTATGATTTTGCCGGTGGGAATGCCGTGCATTTAACTTCAGGAATGACTGCACTTGCTTATTCATGGATGTTGGGTCCACGGAGGATATTGAAGCAAGAGCATGACGACAGGTTCGATGGTTCACATAGCAATATGTTGACAGTTTTGGGGGCTGTTTTTCTATATATTGGTTGGTTCGGCTTCAACTCTGGATCGGCTTTGGGAGCAAATTCAAGGGCGGTTATGGCCTGTGTTGTGAGCCAGATTTCAGCTGGATTTGGGGGTCTTGTTTGGAGTCTTGTTGATTTCCAACTAGAACACAAATGGTCTGTTGTTGGATTATGTTCAGGTGTAATTGCAGGTCTTGTAGGGATCACTCCTGCAGCAGGGTATGTTGAGCCCTGGGCAGCACTCATAATTGGTGCAGTCGCAGGTTTCGTCTGCAACCTTTCGACAAATCTCAAGTTTTTTTTACGCATCGATGATGCCCTCGATGTATTTGCCATCCATGGAATTGGGGGATTTGTTGGTTCGGTTCTAACATCTCTATTTGCTTCCAAAAATATAGCCAGTCTTGATGGACAGACGTCAATCAAGGGTGGATGGGTCAATCACCATTATGTTCAGTTACCTATTCAATTGGCGGTTTGTGCCGCTACGGCCGGGTACGCTTTTGTTGTATCCCTTATTCTACTTTTTATTCTCAATTCCATCCCCCGTCTCAATTTGAGCGTCTCTGATGAGGATGAGGATATGGGATTGGATGAGGCTCAGATTGGTGAATTTGCTTATGACTACATTGAACCAACTTCAGATGGTAATGATACCCAGTTTGAGCTTGGATTCATGGGGAATAATAGTAACGGCAATGGTCAAGCTACAATGTCATCCCCCAATGAAGGTCCTCTATCTTCAGGAACTCCGACATACTTTGGGGCTCCGACTTCACGGATCAATGGACATAATCCAAACCGACGCAACAATAGAGAAAGTAGTTTTTTGACTACCAGTGGTGGTGGTGGGTCAATAGACAGTGGATTCAGTATTGATGCTTCAGTACAAACGGTCAATTCCAACGATATGCACGGGCATGCTCTCATGAAAGTCTCGACTCTAGACCGCGACAACAACAACAACAATAATAATAATAATAACGATACTAATGATGATAATATTACTGATAACTCAGGCGACCCTGATCGGATACCAACCAAGTAACGATACCAATGTCTACGATTGTACCTGTTTTTGTATGTCCATTTTTAATAAATTTTGCCCTTCTCAGGAGCTGATAGACGGGGATTTTTGTTTTTACATTTCCAACCAAAAAAAAATGAAAAAGTGGGTGGCAGACAGCAGTTCTCAAGTTCCATTTTCTCGGTTTTTTTTTTTCTTCATTTTTTGAATTTTTCCCTGTATAATAATAAACCTAACTTTTTGTTATTGATGTCGAGAAAACTTTAGTTTCCCATTTCCTTTTGAGCTGTTAAAACAATTGATGGTACCTTGACAAATATAGCGCATTAAATTAATAGAATTTATAAAAGAAAACGAATAAACCTCATAACCCCCATCTAATACAAGTCTATAACGGAAAAAACCAAAAAAAAAAAAAAAGGGACTCTTCCTGAACAACACGGATAGACGAGGGGAAAGGATATGATTTAGCAGAGATGCCTATCAGGTGGTGTATTTGCCGGTTTTCTTTCTTCTTCTCAAAACGGACGCGACGTCTTAACCCCCACACCCATTTGTCCCTTCAAAAAGGCTGACCTTGATACCTTTCCTTTCATGCCGAAGGTGGGTGGGGTTATACAGGCAGAAAAAGAAATGGAGAAATTCCAGTAGATGATAATAATATGTCTCCACGCAATGTTTCGGGTATATAATAACCAACCAACAAGTTAAAAAAAGAGAAGGCTAAAACAAAAAAAACAAAATTTAGATGATTGTCTCAATGAAGAGAGTGTATATGATATGAGAGTGAGTGAGTGAGAGAGAGAGAGAGAGAGAAAGAGAGAGAAAGAAACTCAACTCTATCGAAATTCGTATATAGGAAAGCTACCTTGATCGGGCAGATGAGAGAGTTCAAGCTGCTGGAACATTTCTGATCCCCTGTGATAGTAGAGACCCGAAACACTACCAGTGTATTGATTAAAGCATATATAATAGAAACCCTCAAATGAGGCTCCCTTCACGTCGGTAACCTTGTGGTCGGGAACAAGAAAGCACTCCTTCCACCGCATAAATAAATGCTCTCGCTCAGCAAAATCAGAATGGCAATAGTCTGCTCTCCGAATCTGTTTATATAATGGGCGCCATGATGGGAATCGCTCCCAATGTTGAAGATCAATCTTTTCCGTTGCCCCCCATGTAGGTTGCCTTGTAAAGAAAGAATGTTTTGGCCCAATTATCTGCCCTTCAAAATAAGTAGTCAATGTCCGATACTCTTCCGCCAACCCTAAAAATCATATACACATGTTAGAGAAAAAATCCCAAACATCAGGTGGGAGAAATCCACAACATACCTTGAATTCCAAGATAACCAGAGAGAAATGAATTCTCCATATCAACTTGTTTTATTTCCACCCGAACTTCATAAGTTATATTACCAGACTGCTGTGTTCCTACAAACACAGCTCCTGGTCTGAGAAGTGATGAAGAGTAGGTTGGAATATCCTTGGAAATGTTAGATTATGATGATGATAAACAAATAAATAAATAAATAAAACTTACTCTTTTATATGAATAATCATGATAGCAGCTTAAATTCCGGCAAAAACAGTCATCGTCACCACCGCATTCATCGTTCTCTGAAGAGTGTGGTTGTGCAGGTATGAGTGAAGATGGGGGGATGATTCGGTATCTGGCACTACTCGATGATGAACCAAGGCGATGACGATGGTATCGGCTCTGTACGTCACTTGTCTTTTTACAAGTTCCTGTAAATATCGGTAGTGGCTCTTCGGAAGCCTGGTGAGGTCTCTTGCCAGTATTTTCCGGTCTCGATGATGAAGGCATTGTTTGTTACAGGGTTGCTGGTGATTTTGATGTCTGCTCGGATAATTTCCCTGTCAGTCGAAATGTGGTAAATATTGCTAAATGGGACGATGAACTCCCAACCCAAACCTAATCGGGGGGTCAACTATCAGATTAGCGTAGATTCTGGGCTCCCAGCGTACATTGTAGACCTTGGAGACTGCTCAGCAAGCGCTCTCAGTTCGAAGGGAGACAGATCAGAAAGGGGGGAGGGCCTAAAAGACAGAGATTTTTACGCGATTTTCCAATTACAAGATGACGGATGTGTGCTACACACTCGTTCACAGCGTATGTCGATGTATATAACTTTTTGCAGAATTTGATGCTTACTACTTTTTTTGTTATCTTTTAGCCTGGCAATGATCAGCCAACTGTGCAGGAGCTCATGACCCAGCTGGAAAAGGGAACAGATGAATCGAAGATACAAACAATGCATACAATTTTACAGATTATTCTTAATGGAGACTCATTACCTCAGCTCCTTATGCATATCATTCGATTTGTCATGCCCTCAAAAAACAAAGAACTCAAGAAACTACTCTACTTCTACTATGAAATATGTCCCAAAACCAACCCTGATGGTCGACTCAAGCAGGAGATGATTCTCGTTTGTAACGGTATTCAGCACGACTTGCAGCATCCCAATGAATTTGTCAGGGGTTCAACCTTACGATTTCTATGCAAGCTTAGAGAGGCTGAACTTTTGGAACCTCTCACTCCCTATACGCGAACTTGCTTGGAGCATAGGCATGCTTATGTCCGTAAAAATGCAATTCTTGCCGTTTGGGCTATTTACCAACACCATGATGCCCTTATCCCTGATGCTCCCGATCTTGTTGAAATCTTCTTACAGGATGAGAGTGACTGGACTTGCAAGCGTAATGCTTTTGTAGCTCTAAGCAGTATTGCTCCTGATCGGGCCATTGCTTACGTCAATGCTAATATCGATGCAATCATTTCTGCCGATGAACTGTTCCAGTTAGTTGTCATTCAGTTTGTTCGGAAAGATGCCATATTCAACTCCCCCTACAAAGCCCTGTACCTAAAACTGGTTCTGGACCTTTTGGATGGTTCATCCCGTGTTGTTGTTTATGAAGCTGCTTCTGCATTAACTGCTCTCACTACAAGCCCTGTGGCTATCAAGGCAGCCGCATCAAAGCTCATTGATCTCTGCATCAAAGAGCCCGACAACAATGTCAAAATTATTGTTCTGGAGCAACTTGAGCAACTACGTCAGAAGCATGCAGGAATTCTCGAAGAGCTTACCATGGAGATTCTTCGCGTCTTATCTAGTACCGATATCTACGTCCGAAAAATGGCTCTCGACATTGCCCTGGAAATGATTTCGTCACGTAACATTGATGAGGTTATTCAGCTTCTCAAAAAGGAACTTGCTAGATCTCTTGATCAAGATTTTGATAAAGCTACCGAATACCGGCAGCTTCTAATTCATACCATCCATCTCTGCTCAATCAAATTCTCCAAGGTGGCTTCGGGTGTGGTTGATCTATTGCTCGACTTTCTCTCTGAAGCTAACAGTGCTTCCGCCACTGATGTTTTGCAATTCACAAAGGAGGTTGTCGAGCGATTTTCTGATTTGCGGTCTCATATCATATCTAAACTTCTCGATACTCTTCAGACCGTCAAAAGCGGCAAAATCATTCGCGGCACCCTTTGGATCATTGGCGAGTATTGTACCGATGAGAATGATGTCCGCGCCGCTTGGAAAGCAATTCGGTCTAGTCTTGGTGAAGTGCCGATTGTCGGCTCGGAACAGAAGAAACTCCACGAGAAGGCTCAGGAAGAGCACGAGTCTGCTTCCGATGGGAAACCTCATGCTACTATTTCTAGAAAAGTCTTACCTGATGGAACTTATGCTACGGAAACGGCTTTGACTTCAAATTCTGCACAATTGCAAAACTCCAGTGGTGAAGATTCTACTCGGCCTCCTTTGCGATCAGCTATTCTAAATGGTGATTTCTATGTTGCCAATGTTTTGGCATCTACCCTCACTAAATTGGTTGCACGATATGCGGAACTTTCTTCATCGGAACCTCGAGTCAATGCTCTCAAATCTGAGGCCATGTTGATAATGGTTTCTATCATTCGAGCAGGGCAGTCAGAGTTTGTCAAGCAGCCCATTGAAGAGGACTCTGTTGATCGAATCATGTCTTGTTTCAAATCATTGGCTGAGGCGCAAAATCCATCAGAGATTGCTAAAATCTTCTTGGAGGATACCCAGTCAGCACTTAAAGCCATGATTGCTGCTGAAGACAAGAAGCGAGCTCAAGATGATGCTCTACAAAAGGAAAAGAATGCCATTCAAGTGGACGACTTGATTTCTATCCGCCAACTAGCCAAAATCTCTCCATCCGAGACCAATGGACAGACGGATGATGACCTTGCTTCGGCCTTGGAGAGTAGTAGCAAAACTTTACCCGCTTCTCAACTTGACAAGATTGTTCAATTGACTGGGTTTTCTGATCCCATTTACGCAGAAGCCTACGTCAAGGTTCATCAATTCGACATTGTGTTAGATGTTTTGCTTGTCAACCAAACTACAGAAACATTGCAGAACCTCAGTGTGGAGTTTGCTACCTTGGGAGATCTCAAGGTAGTTGAACGATCTGGATCCCACAGTTTGGGTCCTCATGGATTCCATAGTGCCCAAAGTACAATCAAGGTATCCTCTACTGATACAGGGGTCATTTTCGGTAACATTGTGTATGGAGGAGCAAGTGCCACCGATACCAACATTGTTATCCTGAATGATGTCCATGTAGATGTAATGGACTACATCAAACCAGCCAAGTGCACCGAAGCTCAATTCAGGTCCATGTGGACAGAGTTTGAATGGGAGAATAAGGTCAACATCTCTTCCAGTCTCCCAAGTCTACGCGAGTATTTAGATCAACTATTGAAAAATACAAATATGTCGTGTCTCACCCCTGAGGCGTCACTATCTGGAGACTGCCAGTTCCTCAGTGCCAATCTCTATGCCCGCAGTGTATTTGGAGAAGATGCTTTGGCTAATTTGAGCATTGAAAAGGAAGGCAGTGGACCGGTTACAGGACACGTGAGAATACGGAGTAAGGGCCAAGGATTGGCGCTATCTTTGGGCGACAGGATCGCCAGTGGAGAGAAGAAGTTTAATAAAAGCTAAATTGATAGTAACAAAATAAAATGCATGTACTGTTTCCATGTCTAGACTGAAAAACGTATACAAGAACAATTATATTTATATAAATATATAAATTTTTTTGACCCATCCATCCTGTTGAAACCCCCCAGTGCGGCTCAAAAAATTTAGAGATTGGTGTGATTTTCTCCTAAAAGAAATCCACAGAAGGGAAACCCAAATTCCCAATCAAAATAGTTAGGAAGGAAGGAGCCAGCAAGGCCCAAGAAAGGAGTTTCAAGCGGAGGATTTTTATTTAGATTTCCACTATTCATTGAACCTGTCATTTGGATTAGTATTGAGTAATCCGTGAAAGAAAAGAAAGTTGCAAGGTTGTCCCTTTTTTTCTGAATTTTTCTGAATTTTTCTGAGTTTTTCTTGTTGATCGTGCCATTTTCTGTCTCTTTCTCTGTACTTTGCAACCTCGGGGGGAGGGAAAAAGAAAAGAAGGGTCCGACCGATCTGTTGTTAATAATCTCTCCTCCTTTCATTGCTCGGCTGGTTTGCAATGGACCAGGGGAAGGGGTCATCCAACTCTAATTCAGGTACCAAGTCAGTCAAGCAAAATGGATCTCAATCAGCTTGTAATCAGCAGCAGCAGCAACATGGGTTTTCCTCTCACAGCAGACAACACTCACTCGGGGAAGCCACTTTATCTAAACGGCACTCATCTACCCGGTCACCCGGCTCTTCGATAAAGAGCCAAAGTCTTGAAAGGCACCATATGCTAGATAATAGTAGTAATAGTGCAACAATGGAGGGAGATATTGCAATCAGACCTACAGCACTTGCAAGGATTCCAACTACCTCTTCTACCTCTTCAGAAAACTCTGTTGGATATTCACATCATCTAGCACTTGGCCCAAGCGTTAAAAGTCCTACTGAGAATACCCCTCTTCCTACATTGTCAAACACTCGATCTCTATCAGGTACATATGCTCCCGTGCGCAAGCCCATGACTGATGCTAATCGGTCATCATCGAATGATTTGCAACCTCATTCCTCATATCCTCGGTTCTCAACTCGCCGTAAAGAATCTTCTACCGGCACCCAGTATCGCCATCAGGAGGAAGCTTATCTTCGCCAGATCAAGCAGCACCTGGATGAAGGTCCATTCATGAGGATGGGGGATACCGTCAGCTCATTGGATCTCGATTTGGAAAAGGACGATGATAATAGTACTTCATTGCTGACAGGTCTAGGCAGTGAAGTCCAGCATCTCTCAGCACAAGGAGAGGCAGAGCGACGCGCAGATGTGTACTTGTCTCTTAGTTATACTCATCCAAACCAAGCCGATCTGAATAATCCCGAGAATCGTGAACGACTCGAATGGCAAGCCATGCTATCTTCTGTTCTGAGGGGCGATGTAATTCGATCAGAAAAGCAAAAGCTCATACTAACCAAATCCACCAATGGAACCGACACATCAGAGGAAATGTGGCTCCAAATCAAAGCTAATGCATGTGGGCGGGCTCCCAGTGTGCATGAAAAGATCATTCAACTGGGAAGGATGAAGATCGACAAAGTAGTTGAAGATGTACTCAATTTTCGCATTGAAGATCCAGATTTGTCCATGGATGAGTACAAAATTGTAATTGAAGATATCCTATCTCGAGTTAGTACATGCGAAGGCCTTTATAGCAGTTTACGGGCCATGAAAGCAGATAAGCCCGCATGGGGCAATGAAGTTTTTGTTAAACGGGTTGAAGCTCTCACTTCATGGATGAATTTAATCAATGGTATTGGATACCATTTGGCAAATTTACGGAAAAGAATTGGTAACGATGCTCTCGATGTTACCAAACCTGCTGATCCCAATTTATCTATCGGGACTGATGAGAGCCCATTCATTGAACGAGCTCTCCGAGAAGTGGGTTTCAAAGAACTATGTGAATTGAAAATGATCAGTTCTATCATGCCGCTTGCCATCAAAGCTAAAAAATCGGTCCTGACCTACTCTGAAGATTACAAAGCCATGAATATAAAAAAGTTCCTTGCTGATCTCATTCGACTTGTCAGCATGCCTCTCCAATTTCAGCGAGAAGTGATAAGAACAAAGCTCTCTCATGCTCGGAAATTGGCTAATCCGTCAGCGAAACTTACTGTTGCCAAAGTGGAGCAGATGCTGGACGACATCCGTACCGGGATTGCAACCGCATGTAACGCTGAACGACTATACATATCATATGTGGCCCCTGAGCCTGGCTGGATGCATTACCCACGAGACCTGGATAACGAAAGAGCATTTGAAAATGTCCTCTTAGATGCTATTAGACTATACTTTGTCATATTAAACCGGAAAATCCTCTCCAAACCTCGATCCATTGGCAATTATGCCTTCAAGGAAGCTGACATACTTGATAATGAATGGAGTTTCTTCAAAGATGTTGTCGCTGATTCGGAACGGTGCGAAAGTGAAATCGCAGAACAATTTTGGTAAGATACTTTTTTTCCCCTTCTGGCCAGTGATTGATTAAAGCTAACACTATTACTACTTAAGTCTGCTCACTTCAAAAGTCCTTGGACGTTTGATTCTTTACTTTGATAAACAGATGGCTGGTCCACCAATATACACAGCTGCGGAACTTGAACGGTGGTATTATAGCACGATTGAAACTGTTCGAGGTATTCACCGTCGAGTCTTGCGGTTTTCTTTGTGAGTCTTCCTTTGAATTCCTAACATATCAATTTTCCACTTTTTCTAATAATCAATTTTAGAATTCTTGGAAATTTATTTGAAAGCTGTGCGGAATACAACATTCTCCCAGAGAACTTTCAATCATTTATTCAAAATTTATCGACAACAGGACATTTTCTCATCATCCCGTCTGGGCAAGTCGAGTTGGATGGTGTCTATTTCATAGGGTCCCCAGATCTATGGAACAAACCAGAACGCATCAGGGACATCTTGAGAGTTCATTTGAGAATCGATAGTCATATGGAGAATTCTGGGTCTTACGTTCTAGCCATATGTCCGAGAGATCCACTAATATGGTCTGATGCAATTTGTCAAACTGAGCTACCAGATCTTGATATGGATATCAAACAAGGATGTGTACGGTTGATTACGGGTTGTTCATCTGCAGCTCTCAAGACTGCCAAGCAAGCGCTCATGGAAAGATTTTCTCAAAGCTATTATTTGCAAAATGAACGAGTCTGCTCTAATGATATCAAGATTTCCCGTGAACTGGACAGGATGAATAAGTCCTTTTACCGGCTTGCGGTATCAGTTTTTAATGGCGTCGATACTGTGCGATGGCAGTGCAAAGAATTGGGACTACAAGATCTTACCAATAATTTTTTCTCCTTTGCAAGAGATTTGGGACAGCGATACCTAAGGCATGTTTCAGCAGATAGGTATTCCAATCTTGCCCTCAAACTCATTTATCTTAGTGTTGATTGGATAGCATTTATATGCGATGAGTGCGCCCCTACTGATCGGGGTACCTTTCGATGGGTCATGAGTGCGCTTGAGTTTGTCGTCATGATGACAAATGGAGTCAATATTCTTGCTGTTGATGATGAGCAATTTCTCAAACTCAAGACGAAAGTTGCTGGATGTATGGCGCTGTTGATTTCTCATTTCAGTATGCACGGCCGTGGTATTGCTCCTATGACTTCAGAAATGTCTAAAAATTTGACAGATATGACTGCAGAACTCCGCCGATATGATGTAGAAAAGACAGACGATGCTCAATTAATGCAATACATCAGTGAAGAGAGGGCAGCACTAGTGCGAAGAATCGATGACGAAAGGCGGGAACGATCGCAAGAGCTCAACTCTGTTGGACGAATTCTTGATGATAGTACCTCTGAGACACAGTTTCTTATGTTTTTGGCTTCATCCTTATCAAATGTATCCTTCCGATGGCAACAAGGCCGCTGTCTTGGTGGGGGCACTTTTGGAACTGTATATGCTGCTATGAACCTCGAGACAGGGGATGTCATGGCGGTTAAGGAGATTCGAATGCAAGATCCCCATTCAATGCGACAAATTGTTAAATCGGTCAAGGATGAAATGACTGTCCTTGAGATGCTCAGTCACCCCAACATTGTCAAATACTTTGGAGTTGAGGTCCACCGGGAGAAAGTCTTCATCTTTATGGAGTACTGCGAAGGTGGATCGTTGGCAAATTTGCTTGAGCATGGACGAATCGAAGATGAAACAGTCATTCAAGTCTACACGTTACAAATGTTGCAAGGGTTGGCCTATCTTCACCAATCTGGAATTGTTCACCGTGATATAAAACCAGAGAATATACTGCTAGATCATATGGGAGTTATCAAATTCGTCGACTTTGGAGCAGCCAAAGTTATGGCTAAACGAACAGCTCGATTTTCTGCGCTTGGGGCAGTTTCAGGGATTAATGGAGAAAATGGTGATAAACCAGGGCCTCTGAATAGTATGACGGGGACTCCCATGTACATGGCACCAGAAATTATTACTGGGGTTGGAAAAGGAAGACATGGGAGTGTGGATATTTGGTCGCTTGGATGTTGTGTTTTGGAGATGGCAACGGGGCGCCGGCCATGGGCTAATCTCGATAATGAATGGGCTATTATGTACCATGTAGCTGCAGGACATTTACCCCACCTTCCCACGCCAGATCAATTAAGTGAGGGAGGGCAAAAGTTTTTGCTTCAATGTTTCCAACCTGATCCATTTGCTCGTCCATCAGCAGCTGAATTAATCAATGATCCTTGGATTATGGAGATTCGACTTCAAACTTTGGGAGACCGAACTAATTCTCCATTTGGTGGCGGAGTCGAAACTGTTTCTAGTAGTGCAGAGTCAAGTCCTCAGACAATGTCCAATCCAGCAACGCCCCAGGGCCAAGCGACAGGTGTTGCAGGTAGTTCATACTTCGCCTCAAATAATAGCGCAACTAAAGACTCTGCCACTATAACTTCGACTGCGGCTGGCACTACTACTAATACTGCCGCTGCCACGGCTAATTCCACAAAACAAGAATAAGATTTGCTTGTCAGCGAACACCCAACAGTAGACGTCTTTTTTTTTATAGCAACAACATCTTTTGCTCTTGTCTCCTATTGTGCTTTTTTTTCCCTTGATCTTTTTGCAATTGCGTTTCTTTGCTTCATAGAGGAAGGAGGCTGGTTCACGAATTCATGAACCGATATATATAATCCTATGTGCTCTGTCTCCTTTTTTTTTTTTTTTTTTTTGTCCTGGTACTCGGATCTTTCGTTGTTATATTTCTTTTGCTTTCTGGTTTCTCGCGGCGCTGTTTTTCCTCTTCAATAATGAAACTGACTTGTGTACAATATTAGCAAAAAAAATGTGAAATAGAGTTTATTTTTATTTTTTCATACAAAAATACCAACATGCCTAAGCCTCCTTTTTTAATGTACAATATTATATATTCTATCGAAAGCTAAAAGAAGATGAGGAAAAATTTCATGTCGCCGTTGTCTTGATTTCATGAGTACCACTAGTACCAGTACTACTATTGTCATTACCATGAGCAGAGGTAATTGATAATAATTCTCTAAGAATGAGATCTAAAACAGAGTATGCGAGATGCCGATTGAGAATTGGATTTTGTAGTGCTCTACAGACTCGTCTTGTTGCTTGTGTCACATTGGATCTCCCCAGGAGATTTCCAGCAAAATCTTGAGGAAAAAAAGGTCGTCAGTATTTAAAACTTGAATAAAGAAAAAAAAAAAAAAGAGGTAAACAACCCCTATTATCCCCCACCTTGTAAAAGACACTCAAGCATGAAAATGGCAGACACCTGAGCTTCCCGTTTAGCTTCCGGGGTTTGAGGATCCGGCGGTCGAAATTGGCCCCCATTCGGCCACAAGCTATTCTTCAAGTATTCAATCATCCATACAATTGATCCCTCGGTGGTTAAAAGCTGAGACACCTCTTCACGAAATTTCTTTTCAATTGTGCCTCCTAGAAGCTGCTGCAATACAATGACAACTGCTCTCCCTCGAAACCAATTGTGGGTTCGATTCAGAAAGAAAAACTCGACAAAAAAATCACATATAGGATCGATGAATGCCTTGTGCTTTTTATCTTCAGATGATGGTTTTTGGGCAAGATTCGACGTCGTCGCAAATACTTGTTGTTCTCGTTGTGCATCCGCAATGGTTTGTAGAGAGTCGGGGGATTCAGTTTCAAACGAAAGAGTACTGTTGAAGGCACCAGGAGGCCCCATGCGAGCGGGTAACACCGGTTTTACAGTCGCTGTATCTCCAGTCAATGTTGTTGGATTTTCTCCAGCAGCAGCTGCAGAGGAGCCCCATTTCACCCCGCGATGATGGTGATGTGTACCTGCAAAGATTCGTACAGCTGGATCTCCTGGAGCAGTGATTGCCAAAAGATCAGAGACGTCAGGCGATTGAGATGACAGAAAGGCTCGCAATTCGTACGATTGACAAGCAGCTGGGATTTTCAATAGATTCTGCAAATAACTCTGCAGTGCAATTCTTCGATTATCGACAAATGTCCTCTGCAGCTTCATAACCATTCTTTTTCGAGGAAAAGAGATTTTTGAAACTTCAGGAATCTTACGCCTCAATCTTCTATGGAGTGCCAAAAACTGTCGGTACCTCCTCGCAACCATCCATCCCGATGTAACATTGCCATCTGCGTCGAGTTTCTGGATTTCAATCAAATAGACGGAATATTCGTGGCCCTCGTGGCCCTTTGATGTAGTCACTTGAGGAATTGAAACCCGAGATTTACCATACAGCTTACTTTCACTTTCTTGGACAAGATAGCGTTGTCGTTGTAATTCCCGTTGTCTAATTTCTCGGTCTAAACTGTGACTTGACTTTTTGAGAATTCGCAGCTCTGCAATATTGTTTGTTAGTTCTGCTTTATCGAGAAGCGCGTTAACAATCTCTTGCTGTTTCTGCAGTCGATTTATCTCCTTGTTTAGTTTAGCGATAGCTTCTTTGAGTCCAAGATCTCCGGGAGCAGCACTTCGAATTTCCACAGGGAAGTCTTCCTCGTCTTGATCGTCATCCTCTGAACTGCTATCATCCCCTTCTTCCCAATTATTTCCTCCTGTCTGATCTCCCTTCTGTGACTTTGTGGTCGTCATGGATGAATCCTCATCAGAAGAACTCTCATCAGTACCGCTTGCGGATCCTTCATCTCCGAATATAGGGCCTGCCGACCGGAACAGATCTTGATCAGCATTGGATCCAAATAAGAATGATTTCAAATCTTCGGCATTGTCACCACTAGTGCTCACGACATCACCGCTAGTAGCGCCATTAACAGGCTTTTTGTTGCCGCTGGTATCAGCATTAGGAAGTCCAACCATCGAGTCAGATTTCTTCAGGCTCTCAACAGGGGTGTACGGTCTATCTCTGGAGATATCAGCACTTGAACGTGTTCGGTTACTCGAGACAATATCGTTCAGAGCTTCTTCGACTGCTTCCATAGTTTTCCTGTTTGGAGCTTTGTTGTCTGTAACGCCATCCACTTCATCTGCCTTATCATTTTTATCAGCCTTTTCAACGGCAGAAAATAGCTGACGAGGTCCGTGATAAGACATTCGATGCCTAAGGTCTGTCAAGGATTCTGTTTTCTTGTGTCTTGCAGGACTCACCGGTTCTGGACGGACCTCGCGGTCGCCAAGGTCCTCATTCTGGAGGGCATCAACGTCCCCATCCTTTTTGAGACTGTTGCCACCAGACGCAGCTCCTGAGGTTTGCAGAAACTTGGAGCTGTTGTTGCTAGTCTCCATAGAGGAAAGAAATCTCAGATAGAGTTCAGACTTCTTGAATGAAGGAAGGTATTCTTCGTTCATCCGTTGATAGACTTCTTCCTGGGCATGTAAAAGGTTTCTTTTCGCTTTTATGTACTCATTCTTATCCGCCTTAACTCCCTTAGCTAAAAACTCGGCTACTGCTACTTTAGTTGAGTCAGGAATCTTCAACATGGACTTATCAAAGTAGTTTCTATAAATAAAGGCGATATCTGCTCTTGTTGATTCCGATATAACAATATCATTTCCCTCGTTATCGTCTGTTGCCCCGCGAGAAGTCTCCAGGGGATTTCGAAGCCCGTTGACGACAAGCCAAAATTGAACTAAAACAGCTGCTCGTTTTCGGTCCATAAATTCAATGAAATAAGATGTTCCTGATGGGTTACCCAGAATATCGGCCAGCGAATAATCAGGGTGGCCAGATGCCGAGCCTTGGTTCGAGCTCGCCAGAGATGCATCACTTGGGTAACTGTTGTCGATATTATTATTACTTTTATTGTTCGTAGCATTATCAGGCCCAGACGACAGCTTGGAGCTGATAACCTTATTAGCTGCCAACAGGCGCGACCTGTGCAATGGAGATATCGGGTTTCCATTGAGCTGGACGTAGATATCGTTTTTAAGCCTCCGAAGCTCAGATATCGACGTCAACATTTTGATTGATTTCATGAAAGCAGAAAATTCTTTATCTGTCGCCTGGCGATTGAAAAGAACAAGGCGAGCTGGTTTCTTGACCAGGTGAGGAACATCATTCATTAGCCCGTTTGTGGAGGATGAAGACGGCGTGGATTCGCGGGATTGGGCATCGAGCGCATTTCGTAGGCGACGCACAGATCGCTGATCATTAAGAGCAGGACCAGCGACAGATACAATGAGTCGATTCCACCAATCTGGATCTGCAAGCATATCCATCACCGGATACATGACGGAACAGGAGAGAATCTCACGGACTAGGATGGAGACAGGCTTAGCATCTCTTTCACTCTGAGGCAAGAATATCGAGTTGATATCGTCAACAACGGGCCTAAGCCACTCTAGTTGAGCTTGTCTCACATCTGGGGCATTCAACCCGGCAGCCGGGTGGAGATGACCACCATTGTAGTGCATAGCTACTGCTATATCGACTTCGGGAGATTCAGTCAACGTTCGTTCTCGGTGCTTGCCATTAACAAGGGCATCAGCCTTGGAAAATTCGTCAAGATGTTCTGTAAATATAGGTAAAACTTTCTTGACAATGAAATCAGCAAGGCTGATACATTCCAGCCTTGCGACAGCCTCTTGTATAGCATGATAAAAGACTTGAAGAACATCAAAGGGAAAGTCCATATCACTATGAGAGATAACAACATACCACGAGTGAATAAAGTCTCTCATAATCAGCTGGACCAGGGAATCGAGGGCAGCAGAGACGCTATCCGATTCCGGAACAAGGAGCCTATAGTCCGGCTCAGTGCGGGCTGAAAACTTGGCCACCTCTTGAGCCCATTGTTCAGGTCTGGTAAACTTAAGGGGAGGTCTCTTTCTGTAGCTGAGGGTCCGATCTGCATCTGAAGTGGTGGTGTAGACAATGAGATAGACAAAGATGATGGTAAAGCACACAACAAGGCATATGAATATTGCGAGAAACAAATTCGGCGACCAACAATAAAGCCCCAACAAGATGCCAATAGTCGAGGCTACAGTTAAAGTGCCTGCTGACACTTTAGAAGACATTCTCGGTGCTCATCTTTCCCGGGGACCTGTTGGGCGTTAAACCTGTTTGAGATGTGTTGGGTGTTTAAGGTCCGCCGTCATCAGGAGATTGTGAAGACTGACTCTACTTGTCTGTATACAAAGGTTCAACGTAGGAAATCGAAAAGAAGAGAAAAAAGACATATAGATATATATATTACTATTGTGTGGAGGGAGAGTGCAGTAGTGGTGAAAAAGAGAAACAGGCTTCCAATTGATCCACCAGTCGGATAGCCCTGTTAAGGAGACTAGGGATAGACGTAGGATCTAACTCAAACACTTGCTTCTTTTCTTTGAATATAACCTGTAAGTCATCTACCTTGAGATTGTGAGGTTTTAGTGAAGAGTCGATTTGCATCTTGCTGTCAGCAACCCATGAAGAGATGTCATTTTCTTTATCGACGTTAGCCAAGGCAATCAACGATAGTGACTCTGTTATTAACGACTGTTTTTTCTGTATTATAGTAGCATCAGACTCTAATAGAGATCGTACCAGACGCGAAAGATCTATTGTAGTAAAACACACACGTACTTGTCAGGGTATTGAACTGCAATTGACAACACGTCGCTCTCAAGATACCCCTTACCTTGTATAACCGAGGAAAACCTCATAATGTCATCTATTGACACTTTGACCGAGCTTTGTATCTGGCTTATATTATCGGGTACTATAATCTCCGTTCTATTCTCAATTTCGAAATCGTCATCCCAAACTTCCACTTCTAGACGAAAAATCACGACCACAACGCGTCAGATTATCCATTCCTTTCAACAGTTCACACTTTTCCCTTAATTTCATCCCCTCTTACCTTTTGGTGCTGTTGGTGCCATTTCTTTGATAGTTGAGCGCTTTCTCGAGCCGAGCAAAGTAAACACATCTCATCTCATCCTCATCGGGTAATAGTCTCAAATTAACTCCCAGCAACGTCAAAAGAGAAAATCCACCAACCCTCAAGTAGAGAGGAAAAAAGACAACCGACGAGCGTTAGAACGATGACTGCTGATTATGACGAAATAATTCACGGGTTTCGGGAAAAGTCATCTGATTTGGATCCTGCAGTGACAGATTATGTATCTGGGTTTATTAGCTACATGATGGAGCAGGGAAATTATGCTCCCGAGATTGATGCCTCCATCGAATTTATCCGACTACTCTTGGCCGATGCTGGAGCGAAAAAAGAGGAATTAGATCCGCTATGTAACAGCTTTAGTCAGCTCACGAGGTCTTCTTCGAAGCAGATTAAATCCACAGCAGCAAAGCGTCTTGATGCCGATATCGTTATGGCTTCCCAGCGCCAAGGGGTCTCATCCTCAACTCTTTTGGGCTCTACAGACCTGGGAGCCGTTGCTGGAAAGCGAATTGACACTCGTGTAGACAAAAAGAAGCTGGAGAAGGCAGAGCGAAAGATTCGAGCCAAGATCGAAAGACGACAGATGAACGCATTGAAGACAGTCGAATATGAAGCCTCCAAGTTGATTGAAGACCAATCACAGGAAGACTACGATGATTTCTACATGAAGATCAATCCTCTCGATCTCAGCAGTACTTCTGCTGGAAAGAGCAAAGATATCAAAATTGAGGGTATTGACCTCTATATTGGGGCGGGAAAGCGCATTCTTTCCGATACTACTCTGACTCTAGCCTATGGACATCGATATGGCCTTATTGGGCATAATGGTGTGGGTAAGTCGACATTGCTACGAGCGCTTTCACGCAGAGAGCTTGCTGTGCCTCAGCATATCACAATTCTCCATGTGGAGCAAGAAGTTGTAGGTGATGAAAAATCTGTGATTCAGACTGTATTGGATGCAGATGTTTGGCGTAAACATCTCCTTTCTGAGCAGAAGCGAATATCAGAACGGATAAAGGACATCAGCTCTCTCATAGAGAGTGGAGAAATATCTGAAGAGGAACGAGGACCCCTCGACAGCGAAATCTCCGACCTTGACGCCACACTGGCAGAAGTGGACGAGAAATTATCCGAGATTGAAAGTGACAAGGCTGAAAGCAGAGCTGCAAGTATATTGGCAGGTTTAGGATTTGAACCTGATCGTCAATTGCTTCCTACCAATGTTTTCTCTGGAGGTTGGAGAATGCGATTGTCTCTTGCCCGAGCTTTGTTCTGCAAACCAGATCTTTTACTTCTTGACGAACCTTCCAATATGTTGGATGTTCCCTCTGTGACATTCTTGGCTAATTATTTACAAAGTTACCCCAGTACTGTGCTTGTAGTTTCTCACGACAGAGCATTCCTCAACGACGTGGCTACTGACATTATTCATCAACACTCCGAACGTCTCGATTACTATCGAGGATCAAATTTTGACACATTCTACAATACCCGAGAAGAACGGCGCAAAAACCAGCTCAGGGAATATGAAAGTCAGCAAATGTACCGCAAGCATCTTCAGGCATTTATCGATAAATTTAGATATAGCGCTGCCAGAGCTGCTGAAGCACAATCACGGATCAAAAAGCTGGAGAAACTACCTCAAATCGAGCCGCCCGAGGAAGAGCGTTCGTTGACGTTCAGGTTTCCTGAAGTGGAAAAGCTCTCACCGCCAATCATTCAGCTCCAAAATGTCACTTTTGGGTACGAGAATACGAATAAAATAATCCTCAAAGATGTTGATTTGGACGTCCAATTAGACTCACGGATAGCCCTTGTCGGCCCGAACGGCAGTGGTAAATCTACATTATTGAAACTTCTTACCGGCCAAAACACTCCCTCTAAGGGGTTAGTGAGCAGAAACCCTCGATTAAGGATTGGGTATTTTGCGCAACACTTTGTTGATCAGCTAGACTTGAGTCTAAGTGCTGTGGGATGGATGGCAAAAAAATGGCCCGGAAAAAGTGAAGAAGAGTACAGAAGACATCTTGGAGCATTTGGTATAACCGGTACTCTTGGACTTCAAAGGATGCAGTTGTTATCTGGAGGTCAGAAGGCCAGGGTTGCCTTTGCCTGTCTTGGTCTGGACAATCCTCACATCCTCATCCTTGATGAGCCCAGTAATCACTTGGACACATCTGGTTTAGATGCACTCGCTGAAGGGCTGAAGCTATTTGAAGGTGGAATCCTCATGGTTTCCCACGATGTTGATATGATCCGCAAGGTCTGTAACCAGCTCTGGGCCTGTGAGGACGGAAGTGTTCGGAAATTCCCTGGTGATATCAATGCGTATAAGAAGTACATTCTCCAAAGGCCCGATGTATCGACCGGCGTGGCTCAGAAACAGTAGTTTGTATATAGGAAATGAAATTACAGAAGATATTTGAATTACAGTTTTTCTCTCTCCTTTTCTTTTTGCTTTTAATTGTGGGTAATATAATACTACATGCATATTATAATAAGTAACTATTCTTCGACTGATCCGACCGATTTCCATTCGCCCTGTAGGTTCTCTCTCCATAGTGTGACTTTATTATCAGCTCCACTCACAGCCAATACATTGCCAGAAAATGACCAGCTGACTCTCCATAGAACATCTGAAAACTTCTCTGGGGTCAGAGAGTCACGTTTCCAAGGTTCATTACCCTCTTTTGTCCATATTTGAACTGTTTTATCTTGAGATGCAGAAGCAATGTATGACTTTGGTAGTACCGAGGGAGCCCAAGCCACGTCGCGAACCCAATCGCTATGGCCTTCAAGCGTATCCTCAAGGTCGTACTCACCCGTTGTGGAGTTATATTGCCAAATTTTGATCAGATTGTCGCATCCACCTGTAGCGAAATGTCTAGCATCGAGCTGAGCCTTTGATGTATCGGATCCAGTTTGCACAAGTGATCCCTTGACTGTAGTAGGAGCCCACGCCACTGCGTTACATCCAACAGCATGAGCAGGAAACAATTTGGAGTCAGTCTTGCCATCATCTTGAAACTCAACAATAGAGACACATCCATCTGATGATCCACACAGGAGAAGAGCTCCAAGCTCGTGTGGGGCCCATTCTACCGAGTTAACAGACGCTTGATGGGCAGTATGTTGGGCTATGATAGACCATCTCTCTCCATCTTCTCGCCAAATGAGTACACGACCATCATAGGAGGCGGACGCCAAGATGGACCCAAACTTGGGGTGTGCCCACGCAACTTGCCAGACTGGGCCTTCGTGTCTGATCCCGTAAGTATGACGACTTCTTACAAACATATATTTTATCAGACTTACCCTCGTAGAGTCTCAATTAGGCGATGAGTTTCTCCTTCTATTTCAAATATTTTGATGGTCTTATCTGAAGAACAAGTAGCAAGCCTTTTGCCATAGTAATCCAGACTAGCGTCATGCTAATAATGCCAAGTCAGCAATCACCATAAAATACGGAGCATCGTATACATAGCGTATAGCAATAACTAGTACCGTTTCACTTACAATCATATCCTCATGGGTTGTGCCGATATTTGCCTGTTAATAAAATTTGGGTAAGAAAGCGTCCTGTAATCTCATCAAAAGTCCAGTGACCAACCATTTTGATTCTGCCCAATATGATCTGGGTGGTCCTTTGATTCACGTATATAATTTGTTCACCCCTTGGGATCGATGGATATTCGAAGATGTCGAGGTGCAGGTGCAATTTGAAAGTTATTTACCCTACCGAGCTTAAGAAGAGGAAAAATTACAACACCACAAATGTACTTGCTTCTTGCTCAGTGAACAGCAGTGCCTTTGCTTAATCGAAGCACTCGAAGCACTCAGGAAGAGCAAAATATATACGTATCGTAAATCTCCATATTGAATTATTGTACACTCATGTTAAAAAAGATATATACTAGCTCAAATCGGGACTGATAAGACCGAAATGAACTTTACGCTTTTCAGTCGACTCTTCAAGCTCTGTTGTGATACGTACTCTCACCTTGTCAAAAAGCTGGAGTGATATCTTACCGTTAGATTTTGTGGCGAAGTTTAACGTGTAATTATTTTCGTCAAACTCCACATCAGATTCATTCAACTGCAGATCTCGGTTCCTTATCGCACCCTCAATACCAAAACTAAATTCACAAGAAAAATGACATGTTAGTAATAATCACTCCACCATGACAATTTACCGAAACATACCTTGGAATGAGAACCACAAAACCATTGGAGAATACCCGCATGATGGACCCTTCGACGTCTCGGACCTGTCCCTTGAGCGTCTTTCCAACGTAGTATTCCACAGATGCTCTGCCCGCAAACTGAGCATTCCGGTGTCTGCGATTGATATTTTGACAAATGAGTTCCAATTTGTTTTTCTCACGCATGCTGGGGGACATGGGTTCGTACTCAATAGCTGCCGCTAGTTGCCGATGGGCAAGGACGTCGGCATATCGGCGGATAGGACTGGTAAAATGGGTATATATCGGAGACGCCAGACCGTAATGTCGAAATTCCGGGTAAGCAAAATTACCCGAAACAAAATACTCAGCTGCAAGCATGCATCGAGTAGCTACAATGCGCACAAGAGTATTGAAAAATGGATCGTCAGGGACCACGCATTTATCCAGAGAATCGGCCAGTGCTTTGGACGAGCTGGTATCCAAGGTAAAACCTTTGAGAACTTTAAGCTGATCTTTCAATGTTTCAAAGTTCGTTGCAGGAGGTGCGGCATGCCGTCTCAGAATAGCTGTCTGAGGAAAAGCATCATAAATCTTTCTTGCCACACTAATGTTTGCAAGTAACATGAATTCTTCTACAAGGGAATTAGTCTCATGAAGTTCTTTGACCTCGACGTCCACGGGATCAGAAGTTTCACTGTCAGTTAAAACCTTGACTTCTGGACTTGCCAAGTTCAAAGCTCCAGCGTCCATCCGCTTCTGTTTGAGAATCTTTGATATCTTCAACAGAATTCGCATCCCTTTAGTGAGGTCATCTTGGTTACTACGATCATCAATTCTCAGCTGAGCTTGTTCGTAACTAAAAGCTTCCCTTGATTTGATGACTGACTTTGTAAAACTTGTATTGACAACCTCTCCATCTTTGGTGATTTCCCAGATAGTCGAGAATGCGTAGCGCTCGATGTAGGGTTTCAACGAACATAAATCAGTTCCTAAAAGCATAGGTAACATGTCAATTCTCTTGTCGACTAGATATACCGTTGTACCACGACTAGCAGCTTCATCGTCCATTGAGGTGTCTGGTTTCACAAAGTGGGTGACATCCGCAATATGTACCCCAATTTCGTAATTCCCATTCGGTAGCTCACGGGCATGGAGGGCATCATCAATATCTTGACATTTTGGCGGATCAATACTGCAAACCAACAAATCACGCAAATCCTGACGATTTCCCCATGCCGAAGTATCTGTAGGCACTCGCCAATCATGGCCTTCCTTGGGCAAACACTCGAGAACTGCTTTTGCAAATGGTCTGTACTGAACATCGTATTCAAGTAGTAACGCCTCGGTCTCAGCTCCTTGGTCTTCAATCGGCCCCAGAGATCTAACAAAATGGCCCTCGGGATGTCTCGAGTCGATCGACCATTTATCGATAGCAACGACTATTCTATTCCCAACTAAAGCTGTACTCTGACGAGATCTTATTTTAATCTTCGGGACTCGTTTGTCCATGGGCAGGACAAATACAGTGGCTTGGCCTCTCGTGCCAACGCTCAATGTACTCAGGCTCTTAGCATCGACGTGGCCCACATAATATCGCCAATCACGCTTAACAATACCGAGAACTCGTGCAGTCGGTTGGACTCGAAATTCAGACGTATCTCTTTGGACACGCTGAGCTTCTTCGGCCAAGGCTCGCCTTTCACTTTCAGTGACAATCTCCTGGCTTGCATCGGTATCGGGATTTTCATCTTTATTGATGTCTGTTTCTTCAACAATTTTTGTTGATACACGCTTCCACTCCTTTTTAGGAAGAAGTTCAACAACAACAATATCGCCTTGAGTTCCACGGTTTAAATTTTCTCTACCTAGAACCAACAATGGTCGGTCAAAAGCTTTGGTAACCACAGATCCTTCAAGGAAATTGTATTGACTAATGTTGAGGGGGCCTTGAAACATTGTACCAGATTTAATACCTCCCAAAAGTTTAGCCATAGTTAAGTATTCGGGGTATCGAAAGTCCAACGGTTTCCGACGCTGCTCATCCATCTCCTCTTCCTGTTCATTTTCTGCTGCTGCACTAATCATATCCTGCAATTCGTCAGAGTTTGGCAGTTGCTCAACATACTTGCGAAGATTGGAAGAATCTATCAGATCTTGCTTGCATTTTCTCAAGTTGTCGGCATCGTTTGTTAGCACGACAATCCGAGGTGCCTTGCGTCCGCTAGATTCCAGAGACTTTTCTAGATGTTTTCTATACCACACAGCTGAGACGCGAATTGCTCTGTCATTTCTATCATTTATCGTTTCTCCTGGTAGCCGATCAATGTGAGTTTCCGACCTGAAGTCATTGTGAAACACATAGAATCGCTTATCTTGGCTTTTCACTAAAGCCCTCAACCGATTGTAGATAGGTATACTTCTATTTTTAACCTCTTCTAATACTGTTTGAAGAACAATGACATCAAAAAATGTCGAGGGGTGTTCAACGAGATCAATTGCATGCAAAAAAATATTTGTATCTGGTATCAAGTAGTGAGGTCCGAATTCGGGCACTGAAGGGGGATCCTCTGACAAGACAAATTTCACCACTTTCCCATCAGGTCCTGTCGGGGTATTGTATGTACACGGTTGGCAAAGAAGACTTGAACATGGGATATCATTTTGGAGATACTGTTCACGGACTACTTTGACAGCCCTTCCCTTATTTGACCGCACAAACACTTTCCTGGCGAGCCTATCACCACTAGTACGAGTAGTCGCAACGAATGCATTCCCTCTCTTGATAGTCTCAGTACTAGACATGTTGTATGGCTCCTTAGTGCCTCCTCGAGCCTGCTCCGAGTAAGAATTTCAAGGTTCTCTTGGGACCTTTAAACAGGAGCGGCTTTGTCACGGCAACGAGACAACATCAACACGTCGATGCGATGAGATCGAAATGTTTGGAGGAGTACCGTGAAAGCACAGCGAAGAGGAACACTTTATTAGGCTAAGAGAGTGAGAGAGTGAGTGAAAATAATGAGCTAGGTGGTTTGTTCGCGTTAACACTTTTGCTAACTTCATTTTCTTCGAGCAGATTGAATCACATTCGTTGATGCCAGAAAGATAGTGAGACTAGCAGCTAGTTCAAAGTATCATATTATAGAACGATACGCATATCGTGAGAGATTGATTAGTTGGGTTTTGATGTACAGTTTGAGATGACGTCTGGAAGATCGGATCTATATGGCGTCGGAGTATTACCGCCGAAAACAGCTGCTACAAGTCTTGTCAACGACGAAGGGGATGAATATGTTGTGGCTGAGACTGAGCCTTCTGGAGAGATGAAGGTGGATTTTGATGGGCATTTAAGAGATGGTCGAGAATACAAGATTCGTGCGTTTACAGTACCCGATCGGGGTAATAAGTTGTTCATGCTTGCTACGGAGTGTGCCAAGGAACTGCAATACCGTGATTCATACCTGCTATTTAATAAGAATAAGTCACTCTTTAAGCTATTAGCATCCCCGGTTGAAAAGGAAGCCATGATTGAAGCTGGAATCTTACCGTATGCTTTTCGATCTCGACAGATTGCCTTAGTTAGTGCAAGAAGTATGTATCGCAATTTTGGAGCCCGAATCATTGTCAACGGTCGAAGAGTAAAAGATGATTATTGGGAAAGACTAGCTAAAGAGGCAGGATTTGAAGAGCATGATTTACCTACTGACAGATTACCACACCAACCCGCCCCCTCTCATCATCACCATCATCATGGGGTACTGGGGCCAAGCTCGTTAGACTATAATAGCGGAGGTTCTGGCATGTATGGAAATACTGCCAATGCCTTCTTAGGTGGCGGTAGTGGACGACTGAGTCGAGCCAGTCCTGGTCCTATGTACGGAGGAAGGACCGGGTTCAAGGGTAATGTGACCAGAGCATCTTCACAAGCACTAAATGGAAGCCCATACCAACAAGGAGCTGAATATTCTCCGGGGGGTAGGGCTTCTAGTGTTGCCACTGCAGGACCAGGAGTGTTACCCGTGGCGGCTGGAGCGATTGCTCAAGGTCCATATATGGGTACCCCTCTACCATTGTCAATTGACTATAACCTCACAGGGAATTTCTACCATTTCGATAACGATGCGATCATTAAACAAGGACGGAAACGCAAACATTTTGAACCAGGACCTGACGATTTAGTGATTGGAACTACTTCTAAACTTATAACAGAATCCATGGATAACATGATGAAGAAAAATGACGGAAGTAAGCTGCAACATGAAGTCATTACTACTGATCATCATAACAATGCCGTGTATGTTGATGCACAAACAATGTACCTTGAAGCAGCGAAAAGTGTTGCAGGTTACAATCAACAACTAAATCAGCAAATGATACTACGACAAGCAATGTGGCGACAATATTGGAAGTTAAAACCAGTAGATGGTGGTGAAGAAGGTGAACAACCTGATGAGCCTGAAGCACAACCTGACCACAAGACAGAGGAAGAAGCTAAGGTAGAACAAGGAGGCAAGCGCTCACCTGACCAGGAGATGATACAGTCCAGCCAGCAAGATTCGACCGATAAAGAACCGAAGAATGAAGAGCAACAATCCAAACCGGTGGATCCATCATCAAAGGAAGTGACAAATTTTTCATCTGACCGGCCAATATCAGATCAAAACACTAGTGACATGATATCATTACCTGACGTTGCCACTGCACCCATACCGGCTGCTGATAATAATAATAATGACAACAATACTCATGATAATGACCAAGTTGATGTTTGGCCATCATCCTTCAATCTGCATCCGCAAACTGATGCAGCACCTGTTATCAATACTGCCTCTTCTCTTGACAATAGCTGATACTAGTAATCTAGACAGTTTCAATCTAGTCTGAATCAAGTAAAGTACGCCACGACCCGTGTAAGAGTCGGCACCGCTGAAACGTAATTCATACGGACAAGAATGACAATTTGATAACAATAGTAATTTAATAAAAGCAAATAATAATAGTAAACAATGAAAAAGGGGGTTCATAAGGTAAAATTTGCTACTCCGTAGGCAATGCAAATAAACACACAAGAAATGAAATGAAATGAAATAAAAAAAAAATTTCAAAAAAAGAAATGTCCAAATATACTCGTGAAGGCTTTATCACTTGATCGTTTTATTTCCTTCTTGTATCTCAGTAGCTAGACAAAGATTCAATCATCTTCTCTTTTTCCTGACACTTTTTTCTTCTTGGTTGGTTTGAAAACCTGGCAACTATTCAATCTCCAAAATCTTCCACGTCGACCCATATGTCATGTCTATGGAAATTCAGGCCGACGTTTCTGCCTCCTTTTTGACCTTTGTTGCTGTTGCTGCTGCTGAATGGATAATTGATTGTGATAACTGAGTACAAATTTTCCACCTCCACTAGAGGTTGTCCGTTCGTAACTGCCACCACCACCACCACCACCACCACCAGTTGCCGCATTGGACGCTTGGCTAACGCTTATTGGAGATGACTTTTGAGATACTGGAACCCTGTGTCCGTGCATAGGCAAGTCTTCGGGCTGATCAAAATCAACGACAGGCCTATTGCTATTAGTAGTAGTAGCAGATCTAGGAGCGACCGGTGTCAAGGGACGATTGGAGACAGATTGTCTGTCTCCGGAGTTAATTGAGCTCCTCCTGTTATTGGCGGTGCGAGATCGAGTAGCTGCCGAGATGGGGGATTGCAAGTCGCCAGTATAAAACGAGACTCCACTCCCAATGTTGCCTGTAGATGGATAAGACGCAGTCTGCGAGATAGGCATAGAACCCATCGGAGACAATGGCCCCTTCAATGGTGAAGAATCATCTTCTCGAAATACTAACTTGGCTTCGTTATTATGTACTTCTAGTTTCCCAACAACTGTAGGAGATCGTATCTGGTCGGAACTAGAATAAAGCGGTGGAAATGCGGACGGGGACATTGGGCCACCTTGTAATGAAGAAAAACTATTGCCAGATTGGCTGCTGCGAAAACTCGAACTTGAAGATCTTGAAAGAGAAGGGCAGTTCAGGGAAAGTCCTCGCTTGTGACGTGGGCCACCATCAACAGGTAGAGGTAATGTAGCATTCATCGTAGTCTTATCTCCTCTATTACTGCTGAGAGATAGTGATCTTGATGACCTTGTTCGTCTCGCAACGTTCGCCAAGGCTGAAAGGGCACATGCAGCAACATTTGGAGATGATGAAGATGATGTCTGAAATGAGTAAGATCGCTTCAATGGAGAACATCTATCTTGATCTCCATGCAATGACGATGACGGTCCTCCCAAATCGGGCTTAGCCGATTGTGGCCCCTTTGATTGCTCCCCAATCAAGGGAAATGCTGACAATGGTGCTAATTCCGGCTTTCTCTTGGACCGGTGTTGTCTGGATCGTGGATCCAATGATAGACCAGAACCTGGTGAATTAATTTTATGAGATGGAGTAGAAGAAGAAGAAAACATTTGTAGACCGCCGCCCAATGATTTGGCGACGTTTGGACAGGATATCGCTCTCTTTAAAAGCGCCGGCCTACTAGCACCAGAAGGTTTAGCAGGGGAGCCATAACTGGAGATATTCAAATTCACAGTCTCAGTACTGCTATTGCTGCCTGAGCTTAGCGATTCTTCGGAGATTGCTGATTCTCGTAACCAGATCTCTTTTGAGGCTTGCATTTTCCTCTTTGATCCCATTGAATAGGTAATAATTTGGAAAGGAGATTGGCGTCTAGGAGGTTGTCGTTGAGGTTCAATGTTGGATTTCGACCGAGACAGTTTTCTCGTGTTCATATCCTTGTCCTCAGAACTGGCCTTTGGAGTCGGAACAGCACTCTGATTGGCAAAATAGCTGGCATTAGTTTGCTCCCCTGGAGATGCCCAGCTTGGGGACGATTCATGCTCGGCAATCTGTGATAACTGTGTTGACGCCGGAGACGGAGCAGACGAGGGATGTTGATTAACTGTCGACTCTGTGTCCCCGGGGCTAGTAACACAGCTACTATCTCCGTAGGGTAGTTGGAAAGAGGAGGACCATCTTGGCAAAGAGTCTTCCATTATATTACCTCTTTCTGCATTGGGCCATTGATATTCATCTCCATTATTATATGAGGCACACGATGTGTCCATGAAGTTATTTTCAGCCATTAAAGAGTTCCACATCTCTTGATTCGTATCTAAGTTCGGAGGAAGACTACTGACAGGATAAGAATTATCTTCAGTCGCCAAAAGGTGTTTCGGTAGGGCCAGTTGTAGATTGTTGTTGTTAGGCATCATGTAATCTGCAGCAAAGCTGGTATTACCACCCTCATTTATGCAACCAACAGCCTGATTACCGTACAATGACGATAAACTGGACTGGTCAGTAGGCTGAACAAGACATGGTGGAGGTGGGACAGCAATAGAACTTGTTGCTGCACCACTGGAAATTGTCGAGCGTCGACTCAAGGAGTACGGAGACTGACTGGAACATGATGGTGAAGGGGTTGTGAGATCATTATTGTCAATTTGACCATGAAGTCTAGGCTGCAGAGAAAGTTGATCAAAGTGAGATATGCAATCTTGATTTTGAGACGATACCTAAATTATTTTTCAATTTTTTGGTTAGTTAAGGTCAGTACAAAGGTTACCATTACTAGACTCACCTGAACGGTATCAGGATCGTAATCTTGTTGTTCCTGAGAGGGTTGTATGTTGTCCTCCCCATATGCATAGTATATGTTTGAATTGGGGTTCATAAAGGTCTGCGCATCGCAACAAGAGTCCATGGGATGTTAAAGCAAGGGTATAATGAAGTTAGATGCAGAGATATTCGTTCAGAAGCGATCAGTACCAGACTGGATCAGCATGCAGAAAGGGAGATGTATCAAACGGACTGTATGTATTGATAGTGACTTTTTTATGGTGATTTCTTTTTAGTCGTAAGTCATGTATGATCGTAAAATCATCCAAATGGACTTGATCCCGCAGCCAACCTCCAATAGTATGAGAGGATGGAAATATATGCCAGATCAGCGGTTAACTCCGAGGACGATATATATAACCGATGGGTTATAGGTTTAGACAGTGTTTTAAAGCAATGAGAAAGGGATAACAGAAATGCAAAAGAAAACCTATCGGATCTATATCAATTGACAGAGAAACGACTGCAATTACTTCTTTCCCTTTCAATTGGGCCGGGATTATGAATGGACTTTAGAAGATTAAGTCTGGATTTTGAGTCTCAAGCTGCGAAAGAAGAGACGAAGAAAACGAAAAGCCCTCGGTGTAATCTCCACCTTTTCTCTCTTTTGATTAACAATTTCCAAGAAGAGGAGAGATAGAGAGTAATAGGTGAGTGCAAAAACAAGTAATCATCCAACCATGTAAATGCACAACTGTGTATCTCCATCCCATGTTTGGTACAGGCATAGTGTGACCTGCGTGCGGCTACGCCTACAGTCCAGAAGGGAAAAGCTCGAGCCGAAGTTGGGAGTATCTTACTGTCTACGAAGGCCCCCCTTTTTTCATGGAGACCGAGCAATGCCTATTAGGGAAGGTGGTGGCTTGGTTTGAATTGAAATCCCGGGCCTTTTTTTTTTGCTTGCCGGTGCTGTATGGGCTTTTCTCCACTCACCCCTGTGGTGAATGCATTCACAGAAAACATCCCGCTATCCCATTCCCACCCTGCCCCTTATGGGTTTGAGTTTATGCTAATTATTTTTTTCTTCAATCTGCCTACATTCTAGCTTATTACTTATGTTGGGTTGGAATTACGACGTATTTCGTGCTTTACATCATACTACGTACAGCTTACCATGTAGAGCTCCTCGCAATCCGCTCTTAAACAGCACCCATATCATACATACAAATACAACGTGGGTAAGGTCTCACCCGTGGGAATATTAAAGCACAAACTATAAGCAAGTTATCTTTGATATTAAAGCACATCACCAAGTAACCAACAAGACATAAAGAAAAAATTAAGCTTGCTTGCCCTGCACGGCGCTGGCCCTCGTACTGCAATAATAATCATTTATTTATTTAATATGAAAAAAACAACACAAAATTACGGAGTACTGGCACGTCATGAGATTTTTATTTTGGTTTGGGGGTTCAGATAGATTGGTTATTGCGCAAGCCCAAGGTGATCCCTCCCGTTTCAAGCTCTTTTTTCCCTTTCATTTGGATACCGAAAACCTTCCAGCGTATTGGATATTATCATCCATGCAACTTTAAAATTTTAGTTTAGTTTTAGTGCTATATGCACTTGAGAAAAAAAAAAACTTAAAACTAGCTCGAGCGAGATAGGCAGGGATGAAATGCACGTGGAATGACAAGGCTGATGATGATGATGAGGCTTACGAAAAAGTAGGGTAAAATTGTGATTTCAACATACATGGAAAAGAAGACAAAAAAAATCTTGATCGTTTTTCTCTTCTTTATCGGTTTGGCACATATGCAAACTAGCTGCTTGCCAATCCTTTTTTCCACTAACTCTGTCATCATCACTTAGCAAATAAGATTTATCAAAACCGACTTAATATAAAAATTTAATAATAGCTAGAGAAGAAGAATGAATAGAAAAGAATCATTAAAATAAAAAAAACCCCGCACCGTCATTATTTCTCAAAAAACCCCCGCGTATCAGTCGATTGATTGAAAATTGAAAAACTCTACACCGGGAAGATAGGCCAAAATTTTTATTTATGGTTTTTTATCGAACTCGGTGGTTGCCGTTATACAAGTTGCATTTGTTTTTTTGAACCAGTCAAAACTAAATGCCTAATTAAATTTAGAGTTAGTGGACTAAACTTAAATTTTACTTAGACTAGTATCGATAAAGACTAGACAATCAAGACGAAAAAATAAAGTTACAACTACTCGGAGCCCCTAGCGAGCCCCAAGCAGAGTTTTTGGCTCAACAGGCTTTTTTCTAAATGTGAGATGATGGTTAACGAGCGAGAGGCGAGATTGATCAAGGAAACGGAACAAAGGTTGAGACGAGTCTCTTATTATAACATCCGTTCTGTCATCTCGGCCCGATAACTCAGAGTTTTTGCGTAGTGTAATGCCAAGTACGTACAAGTAAATTACCTTACCACCCAAGCAAGCAAAAGATATTGACCATTGTGCATCCCTGTCTTATCGCTGAATAATGACTGGCTGGTGTTCTGGAAATCCGGAAAACTTATCCACGACAAACTCCGATAAACATGAGATAAACCAAACAAGTCTATTTTTATTCCCTCATCCATTTTATCTATCTAGCATCATAATAATTTTAAAAATAAAGTTTAGTGGTTGCGACTTCGGACATCCCGAATGACAAGTTGTAGAGGTTGATGTTGTTGGACATCATCTTCGTAAAGATCCACGTCATGATAGTCGTTAATAACATAATCTGCACCTGCAGCTAGTACTTGGTCAAGTGAGATTGTCGTTAATAGAGCAACACAGAGGCAACCAGCAGCTTTTGCCGCCCGGATTCCAGCGTCGGCATCTTCAAACACTACTGCAGTTGAACCATCAGGGTTGTTGCCGTTATTTGCGTATATTGTTTGTTTGGCTAGTGAATAACCTTGTGGATCGGGTTTACCCCTGGAAATATCTTCTGCACAGATGAAGATGGCAGGTGGGACAAAGTTCATCTTTTTCAGCCACCCTTCTGCGAGGGCATGAGTTCCCGATGTGACAATAGCCCACCTCTGAGAATCATTCAACTGGTGATTTCGAAATTTATCCAATTTGTGAACAAACTCGACAGCCCCCGGAATAGGTTTTGCATCCTGTCCATACAAGACTGGAACTTGACCCTCAAGTTTACTCAAGTATTGATAGTTTGCAAGTTGGGGGGTATATTTCCGTACAATATCAATTGACCGGACCCCGTGACACATGGTCCAGATGTCGTCAAGATTAACATTATTCTCGGAAGCATAGTGCTCCCATAATTTGTGAATAGCAGTACCCGAATCAATCAGCGTACCGTCTAAATCGAATATGATGGCCGAACAGTCGACTTTTTCACCCATTCTTGTGTTTTCTTTGTTGTAGATTTACGTAAATTATACTTACTGCCCACCTTTGACCCGCGGGTTAACAACACCGTTTGGCAATTTTTCCGGGGCTCATCCCAAATATCACACAAAACGTCAGTCCACCATAATAAAAGAGTTATATAGCTTCTCCAAGAAATTAGTATAAACAGAAAAAAAGTACAAGCTCAAGATAAAAATAACATAGAACATTTTATTTATTCTGTTTATACCATCTAAAAAGTGAAAGAGAAAGAAAAATTTAAGATTTTATGGGGAGGGAAATTTTAAAACGATTCATGGTTGCGAATTTTGGTCTCACCGTACTTCTTAAGACGGATTGCTTGGACGGCAATGAAACCGGATGCATCAGTTGGCTTGAAATCACCAATTTCATCCATGGAAGATTCACTTGCATCGTAGAGTTTTTCAGTCTCTGAATAACGGCCAAGAACTGTAACTGATCCCTTGTAAACAGCGACTCGAACAATTCCATTGACACTCTTTTGAGATGCGGGGATCATGGATCGGACATACTCACACTCGGGTGAAAAGTACATTCCATTGTACAACTGACGGGAGAATGTAGGAGTGACAAAAGTATCACGGACCGCTCTGACCTCACGATCAAGAGTCAACCCTTCCAAATCGACGTGTGCAGTCCTCAATATGGTCAATCCGGGAGTCTCATAACATCCGCGAGATTTGATGCCAATGAATCTGTTCTCGACGATATCAATTCTTCCAACTCCATTACGACGGGCAATTTTGTTGGCAGTCAAAAAGAGATCGACAGGAGATGTGACGGCAGTCTCCTTTCCGTTTTCGGTATAAACCAATTTAACAGGGAGACCCTTTTCAAAAGTTACGGAGAACAGTTCGGGTACATTAGGAGCATCTGTAGGATCAACAGTCAACTTCCACATATCCTTTGGTGGGGTAGTATTAGGGTCCTCAAGAATGCCAGCTTCGAAGGAGATGTGAGCCAAATTCTCATCAGTTGACCATGGTTTGGCCTTGGTTTGAGTAACAGGGATATTCTTCTCTGCCGCATATGCCAACAGGGCGCTACGACCTTCAAACCTTTGGAAAAATTCGGGTAATCTCCAAGGAGCAATAACTTTGACCTCAGGGTTGAGAGCGTAAAAAGAGAGCTCAAATCTCACTTGATCATTACCCTTTCCGGTGCACCCGTGGGAAACGGCAAAGCAGCCTTCACGTTTAGCAACTTCAATCTGAGCTCGAGCAATAACTGGACGGGCAAGAGATGTACCCAATAGGTAGACATTTTCATAGATTGCATTGGTTTGAATAGCCGGGAAGCTAGGGAGGGGGATATTTATTAGAGTCAGGTGTAGAGCGTGCGATAAAAATATTATGTTACTCACCAAAGTTCTTGAACAAACTCATCACGAACATCCACCAGAACGTATTTGGAAGCTCCAATAGTCATAGCCTTATTACGAGCAGCTTCGAAATCCTCCTCTTTTTATAAGGTTAGCAATATATTAATCATATACATGTAAATTTATATCAATCAAGTACCTTGACCAACATCGGCCATAAACGCAACCACTTCATATCCCTGCTCGAGAAGCCAAGCGAGAATAATAGATGTATCAAGGCCGCCAGAGTAAGCGAGACATACTTTGCCCTTTCCCATTGTTGATAATGTCCTTTTACGTTTGATTGGTATCGTTGTAAATTTTTAATTTTATTTTGACTTGGTTTTGACAGGTTGAGTTATGTACAATGATATCAGAGAAAAACAGTCGGGAATTTTTTTTTTTTTGTTTTCGCCCGGCAGAGATAAACGAATAGTCAGTCAGCTCCGCATCATTTGACAGATGGGGAAGAAGGAAAACAAAATCTTAGACTAAGTAAAGGGAAATTATGTACATAAAAAATCATTAATTAAACAAACACCACAAAGACGATCAAGTCCATCTCCATCTATTGGTATTTGAACCACTATAATACTGTCTAGAAGGACGAGAAGAAGTGGATTTCTCAAGAGTTCGAAATACATTAGATGCGGCGTTGACAGTCTCTTGGGTTGCTTGATCGAATCCATTATTTAGAGCTTGCCATGCAAACCAAACAATTCCTGCCAATATGACGAGTTTAAACACTGCACCAATCAATCGAAAGATCCATTTACTTGCTTCATTCAATATCAATAATGAAACGTAGAGAACAATTACGAGGACTGCAACAGAGGCAAGATCAGGATTTCTCGTTGCTAATGATTGAATAGTCGGTTTCACCACTCCTTGTATTTGGTATAATCCCTTGACAAAGAATCGATATGCGTAGGTTGGAATCTCGCTTAAAATGTCCTCCATTTTGGATGTTTCGACTCAGTAGACAGACTTGTTTAAAAGATGACGGGTTATGTTTGTGTTGGGCGTTGTTGATGATGATGATGGGATGCCTAGATGCGATATATTCCCAACGAGCCTCGTTTGCTCAGATTGAATAATTAGAATTGCAGACCACATGTACAGTAAACAGTCTTTCTTTTTCAACGTAATTTAATCTAATATACAAGAGATAAGATTTTATTTTTTCATTTATTAGTGGCTTTACTCTTGCATCTCGTCCGGTTCATTGGATAAGAGATCGTCAAGAGAGAACTCCTTGGCCCACTCCTTGACAATGACTATGCGATCAGATGAAGACTCATCAGCACCAGCTTGATCGGCATTACTTGTAGTACTGGTTGGCCTGCTGTTGTGATTATTCTTGGGTGCCTCTGTCCACCGGGTAATTCTGCTATCCCTCCAGTCATTAATGACACACATTGCGGCACTTTCCAAGTTGGGGATCCCCTTTTTACCAATGCGCCCTCTATTTCTTGCAACATGTAAAAGAAAATTACTAGCCTTGTCAACCAAATTGGTGCCCACTAGGGCTGGTAGATTGTAGAATTTTTCCAATTGTTTATACTGATCCTGATCGGCAATTATCCGTTTAAGAATTAAAGTTGCAGCAGAGATTGGATCATCGATTTGCTTTGGTGGTAAGGCAGACATCAAGACGAGTCTTGATTTTTCATATGCAGCTGATTTTCCTTCTGCAGGGAAGACGATTCCGGGAGAATCAATGATTCGTAATTTATTATCAATTTTGATTTCTCTTAATGAGGTTGTAACTCCCGCTTCAGCTCCAACCGGACAAGCAACAGCAGAACGAGAATGTCCATGACCATGCCTTGAAACTAGGGCATTGATGATGGAGGATTTCCCTACATTAGGGTATCCAATGACGCCAACCACAATTGATCTCTTAAGCTGAGACTTATTAGCAAAGGATTTGAGGCATCTCAATAGATTAGAAGCTGATACAGCTGACGAGTTGAGAGATCCATGGTTGAATGTATCGGATGAAGATGACGAAGTTGAAGCTCGTACTGGAACTGTGGGGAAAAAGTTGGAGAGATACTTGACCCACCCATTTAAGCTCTCCTTGGGGACCAAGTCAATTTTATTGAGGACAAAGATGAGTCGTTTATCAACGTGAGACAATATCTCGTGCTCGACTTGCTTAGACCGGGTCCCCTGAGGATCGCGTGCATCTAAAACGTAAAGAATGACATCTGCTGCATCGACAACTTTCGTAAAAAGACGATCAAATGTCTTGCGAGATGTATCATTTGTAGGGCCAGCGTCAGGATTAAGAATGAGATCCTCCGCTGAGATGCCTTCACCATCATCGACAGACATGGCTTCATCATCATCTTCTTCCTCCTCATCATCATCTTCCTCTTCACTACTACCATCATTTTCATAATCTCTGGCGGCAGCCTCTGCGGATTCCAACAATGCAGCCAAGGGATTAGTCTCGGATTCTTCATCCATGTCATTATCGATATCGTTAGGATCTTCGCCATTGGCAATCCGTTCAGCTCTCCTTGCCGCTTCCCATTCCTGCCGTTTGCGTAGTTTCTCTGCTAAATCTAATTGCTTTTTGTCTTCAATCTCTTGCAAGATCTTATCTTTATACGGGAACATTGCTGGGATTCCAGGATCCTTTTTGGACTTTGATCGCCATGTCGGGTCTTTCTTTGATATTTTCCTCTGTTTCCGATGATGAGCTGCTACTTTCTTTTTTATTCCTTCAACATGCCGTGTCGATTGTCGCTTACTCGCTCGTTTATGGAGTCTCATCTCTGCTGTTTACCAGAAAGAACAAATAGATCGAGACGAAAAAAAAAAAAAAAAAAAAAAAAACTACACAAGTATTCTCCCAAGAAAATTTCCTCCCAATAGACAACTCCCAGCGAAAAAGACTACGCCGCATGATAATCCATGTGAGGGAGGATAATGATAATCATCAGCTTTCTGGCCATTTTGTCTTGACAGATGATTTCACGTTTTTGGTTTTATCATGATGGTAGAAAGAAGCCTCTAATTTCACACTGGTAATACACCTACAAGATTTAATAATAGGAACAGAACAAAAAACACACAAAGGAGAACGAAAGGAAAAACAAAAGAAGATTAACAATTACAAGGCCCGAATTTCTTTCTTTAACAAGGTATCTACCCAAAATGATCTCACTCCGCGGGAGAGAGAGAAAAAAAATCAATCAATCACAAAAAAGAGGAAGGGGAGGGGTAATAAGTGAAGGATCCCTTCCTCTCTTCTGTTTTTTTTTTTTCCCCTTTCTCTTGTCTTTCTTTCCTGTCTCTTTTAGGTGGATCCTGTTTTTTACATTTCAGTCTCCTCCAAGACTTGTTCCTCTTCGTATTCGAGTTCATCATCAGAGACTGTAGCCTCCTGATATTGTTGGTACTCACTAACGAGATCATTCATATTGGATTCGGCTTCAGTGAACTCCATTTCATCCATACCTTCTCCAGTATACCAATGCAAGAAAGCTTTTCGCCGAAACATGGCAGTGAACTGTTCTCCGATACGTTTAAACAATTCTTGAATTGAAGTGGAGTTACCAATAAAAGTAGCAGACATTTTAAGATCCTTGGGTGGAACAGAACAAACAGCAGTCTGAACATTATTGGGTATCCATTCAACAAAGTAAGAGTAGTTTTTGTTTTGAACATTTTGCATTTGATCTTCGACTTCCTTGACGGAGACTTTACCTCTGAAAAAGGCGGCAACAGTCAAATAACGTCCATGTCGAGGGTCAGAAGCAGCCATCATATTTTTGGAGTCAAACATTTGCTGAGTCAATTCCGGAACGGTAAGTGCACGGAAATTTTGAGCACCAATCGAAGTAAGAGGAGCAAATCCAACCATAAAGAAGTGAAGTCGAGGAAATGGGACCATATTAACTGCCAATTTTCGTAAATCACTATTGAGTTGACCGGGGAATCGAAGACATGTAGTGACGCCAGACATGACGGATGAGACAAGGTGGTTCAAATCTTTAAGTGTTGGAGATTGAAGCTTAAGAGTGTTTGTGCAAATGTTGTAAAGAGCTTCATTGTCAATACAGAAAGTCTCATCAGAGTTTTCAACCAATTGGTGAACAGAAAGGGTAGCATTATAAGGTTCAACAACGGTATCAGATACCTTGGGTGAGGGGACAACAGAAAAAGTTGCCATCATTCGATCAGGAAATTCTTCACGAATCTTGGAGATAAGGAGAGTACCCATACCTGCTCCTGTACCACCCCCGAGTGAATGGGTGATTTGGAATCCAGAAAGGGAGTCACATCCTTCAGCCTCACGACGGACAACATCCAAGACAGAGTCGACCAATTCAGCACCTTCTGTATAGTGGCCCTTGGCCCAGTTATTTCCAGCACCTGATTGTCCAAAAACAAAATTATCGGGACGGAACAATTTTCCGTATGGAGAACCACGGACTGCATCCATTGTGCCGGGTTCCAAATCGACAAGGACGGCTCGTGGAACGTATTTGTTGTCGGCGGCCTGTTTTTGTAGGTTAGATAAAATTTGAAATTTAATAAAAAAAAAAAAACAAAAACAATAAAAAAGGTACCTCATTAAAGTAGACGTTTAATCGTTCACGCTGGAGTTCGCTTGTTCCGTGATAGCTGAAGAAAAAACAAAGTTAGCAGCCTATCCCTGACAGAAAAAAAAGACCCAGAAACGCGTGGATTCCTTATGCAACTTACTTTCCATTACCATCGATTCCATGTTCTCCACAGATAGTTTGCCTATTATTTTAATAAAATGAAAGGGTTAATTCTCTGTTATGTTTTATAATTTTCCATGCATGTTATTTTTATATACCAGAAGGCGGTTCCCTATTGAGGCGCGCGACATGAGTTAGTTAGTTCCCAAAAAGCAATACAGACAAACACAGACAAGACTTGGTTGAGGAACGTACAATTTGATTGCCGCATTGGCCAGTAGAAAGATGAATCTATAAGATGAAAGAATGGGTTAGATGCAAGGAAGAAAAAAAAGGGAAGATAAATAAATAAATAACGCGTCTTATTCGACGTTCTGAGAAGACTGTAAACAGAATAGACATTCAAGGAAGTCTCAAATCATTCTCTTTCTTTGATGCTTACAATTTCTCTCATTTTCCGCTAACGTCCAAGAACTTTTGTTGTTGTTGTTGTTATTGTTGAGTCGGTGCTGCTGTTGTTGTTATTGTTGTTTATGTTTCTTTTGTTTTGGTTGTAAACAAAAAAGAAAAAAAAGGGCAGAAAGCAAGGGGGTGGTTGGGAAGGGGGCCGGACGGGGGCAACCTAAGTTAGGAAATAAAACACCGTGTAACTTAAATTTTACAAAACTCTAATCTAATCTGATCTAATCTAATCTGACCCTATGGTGCTTTTTGCTGGGTCAAATTAGCAGTAGTATTAGAGGTACTGCCAACATCATAATCATCATCATCATCGCTGAGTTCACCACCTATTTCACGACACCATTTGTAAACTTTTCTTCTATATCGGTCAGCACGCAAGAGTCCCATTCGAACTTGAACCAGACATCGAGTATATTCTTCACTTTTTTGCACTGCCAGATCAGCAAGTTGTCTCATTTCTTCAGCAAATTCAGGAGGACATCCAACATCTCGATTCACATTGAGGGTTGGTAAAGCGTAGAATGGATCTAGATCTCCACTTGCTTGATTTCGGGTCCGACGTAGACCATTCACTTTAATTTGGCTATCGGAAGGTGCGGAATCTTGTTGTTGTTGTCGTTGTTTTTGGCTCTCACTGCGTGGGTAAATGGTTCCAATCGGCACTGATGGCAGCTGTATAGATGGTAGATTAAGATCATCAGACTTTATAAACCTCCCATCATCTCCCAAAAATAAACTTAAAAGTTTACCCATTTGAGCCTGTTTTGTTGTCTCTGTACAAATGAAATCCAATGCTCTTCGTGATAACGTTGCTAATGTCGTCCGTGTGTATGCTTTGCTAATTGCAGGATGATTTGGAAGCTGTGATGGATGAGTTATAGGAGAAAGCAAATTATCAAGATCAATTCCTTGGTATGGGTCATCATCATCATCCTCGTCCTCGTCCTCGTCGTCGCGATGCAGATTGTGGTCATCTTCGTACACAGGCGTAGACTTTTTGCGAACAACCGCACGTCGTTTATTTGCGTATTCAACAATCTTTATTTCATTCAGTTAGCCCCCCATGAGTCTCATGTAGTATACTAAAGAACGCTGTTACCTCCAACACTGGACCGTCATCGTAGCTTGTCAGTTTATCCAAATTCACATGGGCTGCTTTTCGTTTGAACTTTCTTCCTCGATTCGACGGGATTTGTGAGTCTGATGAGTCCGAGTCAAATGCTTCTACAGAAAATCCAAAACCAGTTAATTCAAGACCATAAAAGAAACTCGCTGGCACATGTATTCCTTACCATCTCTATCTCGCTTGAGTAGCGATTCCTTTAGCTGTCTAACCACCACAAAGAAAAAACCATTAGTCATGTCATTTACCACACACATACACACACCAAATAGCCCATAAACATACATAATAGCATCGAAAGTTCCATCGTCTCCTGCCATCCTTATCCAATTATCTATTGTCAGTCGGGGTAATTGAGATGGACCTTCCTTTTTTCTTTCCTCCCCCAAGTCCATCCCGAGATTTTCGGCTAGGCCACAACGGGCCATCGTGGTGCACGTGACTTGTGGATTTTCCACATTTGACTGGGGGGGGTAGAAAGATCAACGAAAAGTCCACCGAGGAAAGAAGAGCTGTGAAAAGAAAACAAGAAGGGTCTCGGATGGCGGAAGCTTATCCCGATGCATACTTACGCCAGGCTTTACCACTTGTATTTATTGCAGGTTTGACTAGTTGTACCGAGAAGGAGGAAGTAGTCGAACCATCACAAGGATGCCGAGTATTCACGGAAGATGGAGATGATCAAGTGTCATGGTCAGCCAGAGATGTATTGTCAGGTACCTTCGTTCGGGAATCATGTCCGAATCCAGGGATATGGGTACAAGAGATGGTGGGGAATAAATCGAGAAACCCGTCTCCGGTGATAAAGATGAAGCTGGTGAGTCGACGAGATATGGTGTTGCCCATAACGAAAAGGACAAACGAGTGTAAATATACCCCATTGAGTCCTTTGAATCCAAAGAGCCCTCTCTACCCCGACGGATGTATGACGCATGAGTGGGTCGAGAAATACACCGATCGGCTGCCAGCTGCGGTCATCAGCCTATACGACGAGTGCAATCTTGAATCACAAGATCGACTTGATAAAGTGTGCACAGAGATTGATGAGGTTAAGAGAAAGCTGAATTTGTACGGTATCCGGCTTGTGATTGTGATTCTCGGAGATAAACAGAATGAAAGACTCCCAGAATTATTTGCAACAATACGGAAACGGTGCTCGATTGATACAAAATCTGGGCTGCTCCACTTGGGATCTACAGATCCGCTGGAAATTGATAGGTTTGTTTTGTCACTCAAGTCGACAATCCTATCTCCCGTACTAGACTTTTACCAATCACAAATCAAAAAGATCAAACGTAAGAAGGGAAGACATTCTCCAGTGCCAGTCGAAACTGAGGACGACCACAAAAGTGAACGGATCCAAATCCCCTTGCTGAGTAGTGGATGGCATGCTCGCTACGACTACAAGATGGCGGTATTTAATGAACTCAAGTTGGATATGGAGTCAGCCGTTCGCCAGTATGAAACTGCATATGAGTCAATGGTTGAAGGATTTGAGCCGATCCCACCATTCACTCAACGGTGGAATGAACAACGGTTACTTCTCGATGTGATTGCATTCAAAGTATTAAAATTGTATCTCTACTTGGAAATGCCGACACTAGCTCAGCGCAAGTTAAATGTGCATCTGATTACTGTGCAGGCCCTTGTATCCAATGTAATCTTTTCCGCCACAGCAACAAGGAAAAATAATACCCATGTTCCCTTATTCTCTTCTGTTGTGTGGAAGTCGATTCAATTCGAACTTGTAGCTCAACTTTTGCATGTGGTGCCGGAGTCAATATCTCCGAGGAATGTTCCATTTATCTCCACTCAGCCGTCCCCGAATTCATTACCACCAGGAGACATGCTGCATCATGCCGGGTTCTTTATGTGGAGAGCTGCAGAGACATATCAAGAGAGGATGCGATTAAAACAACTCCATTTTGACCAAGATGAATGTACATATTTACTATGGACGGAATCAAAAATTGACTACACTGCCAAGATTGTCTCTCTTTATGATGCAGCAATGGACGAGTTTGAAAGTACCTCCAACTACCCACGGTTCGTTGCTAATTTGCTATTAAAGAAATCAATCTGTTTGGAAAATGCAGGAAATTATCATCAAGCCTTGACGGAATTGAAACGAGTCGCCTTCTCATACAGGGGTGACTCTTGGAACAATCTTCTCAAGGTGGTCTTGGAAAAGTGTTTGGAATGTGCTCAAAAGACTGATTCGCAAATCGAGCTGGCCTCGATTGTGTATGAACTCGATAGTCTGAATTTTCAGTTTACGAACCAGGGTCTTGAAGTGTTGGAATCAAACAATGAATGGATACAGCTTGAATTCCCACCAGACTCTTTAACTACGTGTTTAAGTGGTAACTTTATGTTTGATACCCCTCGAATCACTGTTGGGCAGACTGTTGGATGCCAGTTGACGATATTAAACAGCAGCAGCGTGTTTAAATTATCTGAGATTGAAGTTGCATTTGACGATGAATCTGGAGGGAACGTAACCAAGGTCATCATTAAGGACAATGGGGGTGCACCTAGTAAAAATAAAACCCTTACCTGTGTGACGGAATTAAAATCTGTCGACAAGACCACTTTTACTGCGAATGCGCCGCTCTCAGCAAGTGACTCGGTGGTGCAATTCCGAATGCCAATTCATCATCATTTGGGGCTATGGACCACTCGATACATAATTGCAACAGTTGAGTGCGGCAAAATCAAGACCAGAGTTCGCCAGGGGTTGAGGGTCAGGTATAACATTGATGATTACCCCCCGATATGGTGGAGTGGGAATGCATCACGACTGGTGCCCGGAATTGTTGTCAATGGGAAACAACCCTGGCAACTGAATATTGTTGCCAAGACGTCTAAAGTTGATATTCAGTTTGACCCACGGCCGCAGCAACCGGTTTATTGCGAAGAGCTTGTCCATATCCCCGTCAAAGTCATCAACAACGAAGAGTTTCAAATCAAAAATGGTAAAATAATTCTCAAATTGGAACAGATTGGAGGAACTAAACGGACGCATGTGCAAGGTGGATGGGGACGGGAAACAGTCCTGAACGAATCGTCGGCAACAGAGGATGATAAGGGCAAAGAGGTGGAGATACCCGACTTGAATTCGGGGGAATCGTCAATCAAAGACGTGTTTATATTGGCGCCCAGTATTGCAAGCGAAGTGGTGGTTCACATGGATATGGAGTATGTTCTTTCCAACGATTTAGAGACTGATATTTCCAAATCTCAATCAATCACTTTATCTGTAGTGAAACCGTTTGATTCTAGGTATACATTTAGTCCACAGGTGCTACCGGATGAGTGGTCCTCGTTCTTTTTCGTGGACGATACAGCACCAAGACAGACTCCTATGATCAAACGGCGATGGCGTATCGATACCCAACTTTTAAGTCAAGCTTCAATCGATATTGTCGACTACTCACTTGAGTTTATCAAGACGGTTGGGGTTGAATGTAAGACAATTGAGCCGCAACACCCGCGAGCGACGGTGGTATTGGAAAATGAACAGGAGGGGACCGTGTCGTTTGAATTTGATGCTACCAACAATGATCTGTTGGATAAAAGGGTGGGATATGTCGAAGCAGTGGTCTCGATATCCTGGCAAAGGCGGCAGACACCTGGGCAAGATAGTGAAAGGTCCTCCTCAAGAGAGATATACACGACCAATCCAAAACTAGCTCCATTAAAACTATCCCTACCACTATCAGAACCACGCCTTTTAGTAAGTTTTAATCGAAAAGAAGGACAAGATGGAATTTGTGACTTGATGTATTACCTGGAAAATCCGACTGGAATGATGCTTACTTTTTCACTTACAATGGAGTCCTCAGTCGACTTATTCGCCTATGGTGGATGTAAACATGCCAGTCGGGTCAGGGTACTACCATTCTCAAGACATGTGGAATCTTACCAGTTGTTGGTCATGGATGGGCCACAGGATAGTACTAAATTACGTCTGCCAACTCTAAGGGTCTTTGATGTCTACTTCAGAAGGGCACTAGCTCCAATTCCTGCATGTGCTAATCTCAAGCTAGAAAAATCCGGTGATATTTTCTATCTCAACTAGATACAGCAAGTGTAATAATAATATGTAATAATGATGATTTTTTTTTTCCCTTCAAAATTTTAATAAAGAGCATTTATATCCAAAACAAAAAATACTTGTATATATATATATATATAACCACAAACTTGAAAGAAAACAAACGAGAAAAATCCCACGAAAGACAAGAAAAGAACTGAAACCTTATGAACATCCACCAGTCAATTTATTCTTGGGGAATGTATATCCTGCCTCTTCCCATGTAGTTAAATTAACATTGGAATAAGCATTTTTATGTGCCTCGATATAATCATAAGTAGGATAATCTGGGGGATCACAAGTGATAGAAATTGCGTCTGGATCTTGATAAATCCGAACATAATCAATTCTCATTGTTGTGGGAAACGTCAACCCGGGCCAATCAATATACGTCCAACTGGTTGATAATCCCAAATTCATAATTATACTCATGGGTTCATAAGAGATTTGTCGGTCTCCAACGTTGCCATTTGCTCCGATCGCTTGTCCATAAAGGGCTTTGGTCCATTGCCCACCCATATACCAGGTGATAAATCCATCTGCAGTGCCTGGTTCATATTCAAATCCCACTGTTTGATACCCATTGCCATCATACCAATCCCTATTCATTGTTGTAAGACTTGAAATTGCCTGCTGGAACGGCCCACCAACATACGTATTCATATATGAAATGTCATAATCGTGCAAAAGGATAAAGTCGTAGTTTGGCAGGTACCAAACATCGTAGGGGGCCAGTTGCAACGACTGAGAGATTTGTCCCAACTTGTAGGTTGCATTGATGTTGTTGACTGTTCCTTCAATTGCATCGATTTCAGGGGCTCCTCTCCCAACTCCCGGATTGGGATGATCCTCTCCCTGACATGTACAAGAACTTAATCTTTGGCCCGGTAAGTAAGAAAGCCCATCCCACGATGATTGATTGGCAGTGATGCCTGCATCACAATTATTATAAGCATATGGCCATACTCCCTCTGAAGTGGCCTTGTACCCAGCACGAGCAAGATTACCCATTGTCCAAACACCAGGCCACAGCCCCAATTTATCTGGGGGACCAGGAAATGATAATGAGACTTCAAAATAACCACCAGTAAAACATAATCGATTCCAACTTTGAATCATGCCTGATCGATAAAATAAGTCATGATTCTTGTACGCATCCAGTCGAATATTTAAAGTTCCATTAGCAGTTGACAGAGCATCTGGGTCATACCATTCAACATCATTAGTTGCAGCATAGTTAAGATCAACTCCCTGCCAGAATTGATCATCCCCATCAAAGAAGGTTCTACCCTCTTTATTGAACTCATCAGAAAAGACCAATGTAAGATTTTTACCCTGGTAACCAGTCTTGAATTTGGCAGTTTCCGGAGTATCAGGATCTACTAGAGATGATCGAATTGCAGATAATTGAGAAAAGGTCTCATTTGTCAATTGCTCGTGCCAACTCTTGTGATGATCACCAATCAAATGACCAGTATAAGTAAGAGCAGGTAAAAGGACAAAGAGACACCCACCACCAATAAGAAGGCAGATTAGAAAGCATAAAGACATTGATCCTCGCCAAGACATATTATGCCAAGCACTGTCATTTTTAGCATCGGCTATTGGATCAGGGTTATGAAGGTAATCATCGGCTTCCTTATCATCCAAGGTAAGAGGGAAAGATGAAGCAGGGTATCCTCCAAAGGGGGAGAATTCATCCTTCATTCCGAATCCGGAATTATTATGAGAATAATTTGAACCGGATCCTTCACTATCCGTATCGGATAGACGTGTAGAAGATTCCGATCTGTCTAGAAGGGGAGCCAATGAATGGGCAACCGAACTGACTCTATGGGGGTATCGGTCATATTCAATCCCCATACTGTTGACGCTGGGAGCAAACGACCTTGAATTTGGGATTCCGGGCGAATTTGTTGAAAGGGCAGAATATGGTTGGAGACCTGGGCCAGAACTTGACGTATTTGTATTTGAATCATTACTTTGACCACCTGGAGTCTGGTGTAGAGTCGAAGATGTTTGGGAATACACCGAGAGTCTATCTGATGAAGAGCCATCCCTGCTGGTATCATTCTGAAACGGATTTACCGGAACAGATGAATTGAAAGGGTGACCGTCTTCAGTGGATGAAGGAGATGAAGATGAGGTATTGTTTTCATTGCTGTTACTGTTATTGTTGTTGTCTGAAAATGGGTTCTTTGACGTGAGTTTCCGTGATACCATGGTTTATTATTAGAAACCACTGGGACAAAACGAGACACCAAAAGCGAGCGTAAAAAAGAAGGTGAAGGGGGGAGTTCAATTCTACCACACCGCTGCTAAAGAATCGGTGAAGATGGTTAGTAAGGAAATAGAGATGGTAAAAGAAAGAACTGAAGAGCAATTGAAGGTTTTTCCTTTGACGGTTTTTTTTTTTTTAATTTTTGGTTTTTTCTCGTGAAAAAAAAAAGGGGTAATTAAAAAAAAAAAAAAGATAGGAAAAACCGGACCATGGGAGCAGGACTTACCTCTCTCTAAAGACAGTAAAACAACAGATTGTAATCACACACAAAAGGGAGGCAAATCAACCCTTGCAAAGATAAAGAAAGTGAATAGAAAAAGGGACTGGTGACCTGAGTGAGTGAGTGCTGGTTGGACCTTCGGAGTGGTTGAAAAGGGGAAAACGAACATCCCAAAAAGAGACCAAAAAAAAAAAAAAATCAAGTTAACTTTTAATCTCCAAGTTACGATTTGATTGCCTGAAACGCTGGTCTGAAATATACGCGCGCCCAAGACGCGTCGAGGTAACTTTTATTGTCCACTACGCGTAACGCACATGTAACAACTATGATGAGTTGTGTATAGACTAGTTACTCTCTTTTTACAAGACTATGCTTTATCTGATGAAGAGCTCTTTCCAGCTCCTTTTCTATTCGAGCATCATCAATTAATGCTCCGATCTTTGGAATGTATTCTTGCCGAAGAATGATTCCGTCGTCGACGTCTTGAGTTTGAACTTTTTTCTCAACCATTTCCTTGTACAATTGATCCAGTGGCTCAGATGCAACTACCTGAAGAACTTTTTTATCTAGGATTGTTTGTAAGTGGACTGCCCCGAGGTATGCTAGGGTTTTATACATCTTTTTGTTAGTATAAACATAGAAGAGAGAAAAATACGGTGTTTTACCAACCTTTCCGGTGACACCAGACTCGGTATAAAAGATAAAATCCAGGAATGTTGGGAATAATAGGCAATAGAGCAATTGGTAGAGTTAACGGGGCAGCAACCGCACATATAACCATTTGCCTTAAATGGTAAGGTTTCCGTTTCTTGACAAGGTCTTGTAATTGCTGTGGTATCGTTTCTTGCATGATGAAGGATTGTGGATATGTTATGGTATACTTGATGGGAGTCTTTTCATCCAATGGATGTTTTGTAATTGATTCTGGGGGAATGGTCCTCAAACACCATTCTTCATATGGAATTCGATCCAGTGCTTTATTAATGACGTTGGTAATTCCTTTTCTCCATCCTGATTTCGTACCTTCCTGTATTCAACCGCCTCCCATTCAGTAAACCGAGTCTCTTTCATTTAGATAATATCCTCCTCTCCCCTTACCCATTTAATCCACGTCGAGTTAATCTTCTGTGTAATTTTATTCTCTAACTTGACTGCTGATCTTGGAGCCTTAAAGCTATCAGCAAATGTCTGACAATACACCAACGATTGCCTTCTCGTGAGTGGAAGAAGCATAAACTTCATAACGAAATTTCCCGCCCAGATGATGACGATGGTGGAGGTTCAGAGGCGTACCTAACTAAAATTGGTCTGATTTGTGTGTGTATTGATTGATTGATCCCAAAACAAAACCCATCTCATCTCATCTTATTTACCCCATCATCAAACCAACGTGGGTAAATCATGGACGGAGCTCAACACAACTCTCCTCCGCCCCTTCTAATAAAAGATGCTCCCAGTAATAGTAGCAACAGCCCACAAATGGTTCATGATGGTCTTGTGGATAACTATCTAAACCCACGGCCGATGCCTAGTGAGTGAGATAATAATAATGTCCACTATCTATACATATACTAATTTTTTTTCTTAGTCTGGGCAAGAAGAGGAGTCTTTTCTCGGTTACCCCATGATGAGATTCTCCATAAAAGAACTTATTGGGGCACATATGCGGATGCAACAATCCCATCCTCGCTAGATCCACAATATTGGATCACTGTTGATCAACTGGAAAAGATGTTTCCTCTTGGTGGACCCAGCGTTTCAAATAACTACAACGGGGAGAATAAACAATCTTCAGAGAAAGAGATACCGGCACGGGTCCGATGGAAAGATCCACGTCAAAGGAGATCTATTGTTATCGGGATTCTCATGACTAACTCTCTAGTACCTCTAAGTTTAAGGATGATTATTTTTGCAAACTGTATTATTGCCTTAGGATTAGGGTGCAAGATTCTTGTCGCGACCCGCACTCTCGGGACAAACGAGTCTGGTATATCTCAACAGCCATCTACAATTATGACACTATGTGTTCAAACAATCGCGGTTGTTTATCTTTTTTACATCACCTACGATGAATACTCGGGGAAACCATTGGGGTTAAGGTCTGCAAAATCCAAAATGCGCCTAAGTGAGTAGTTTGCCCCTAAGTAACATATTGAAATCTATCAACTAACCTCTTTTATTTTTAAACCAGTAATGCTCGATCTACTATTTATAATATTCTCATCAGCCAACCTGGCCCTTGCATTCAATACGTTGTTTGATTCAGGCTGGATTTGTCATGCATCGGATGATTCATACGTCAATGCTCCTCCCTACAATGGACCCATATGTGTTCGACAAAGAACCCTGGCTGCGTTCTTGTTTATTGTTTTAGTCATGTGGGTTTTAACTTTCACAATCAGTATGTTTCGACTTGTTGAGCGAGTCACTGGAACAATATGATAAAGATATTTTAGCTAGCTAGTCATTTGTATATATATATTGGGGCATTATCAGATCAATCAGATAAGATTTCGAATTGGGACTTTGACAATGTCCCTTCCTAACCACCATCACTCGTCTCCCTTCATCACCCATTCTGACTCCACCATCCATCTGCTTTCTCGTTCCCAAATCGCAATGCCGGGACAGATTCAACTTCCTCGGCCAGATGATCTCGAATCAACGTATGTGACTCATTGATGTCGTAATCTGTTTATTATCTCCTTCTTACTGATATTGTATATATACATATAGCTGGGCATTTGTCCAGAATGGCGTCGAACAAATCCTCCTTCGCAACCTGGAAGAGGGTCTAACTTCTAATAATGTACGTATGCCAAGTTGAGATGCTGCATTGTTTGTCTGTTTGTCTAACATAAATTCCAGTATATGCTCATCTATACGGCAATTCACAACTTCTGCACATCTCAAAAGTCAGCTCCCGGAAGACCTCCTACATTATCATCGTCATATGCAATGGCACCACGAGGCGCTCAATTATTGGGGTCTGATCTTTATCAGAATCTAATAAAGTATCTTCATACTCACTTGGTTGGAATTCGCAAAGATGCAGAATCTTATGTCGATGAAGCTCTTATCTTGTATTATAATAGTATGTGGGCAAGATTTACCAATGGGGCAAGATATTTGAATCATATCTTTGAATACCTCAATCGATATTGGATTAAGCGAGAGCGGGATGAGGGTAACAGGTCCATTTTTGATATAAATACGTCATGCCTAGTACGATGGAAACTTGATGTTTTCAATCCACTACAAGAACAACTCTTGGCTGCGATTCTTAAACAGATTGAAAAACAGCGCAATGGAGAGGTGATTGATGCATCAAGTCTCAAAACTATCATTCAATCGTATGTATCGCTCGGTTTGGATGAAAATGACCCCAAAAAGCAGAATCTAGCCATTTACAAGGACTACTTTGAAACACCCTTCATTGCTGAGACTCACGCCTACTATCGAGATGAGGCGGAAACGTTTCTAGCTCATAACAGTGTAGTAGATTATCTAAAGAAGGTTGAAGCAAGACTTGTTGAAGAGAAGGCCAGAGTCGACATGTATTTGTATGCAACGTCAGAGAGAATCCTTATAAAGACATGTGAAGAAGTCCTCATTACAAAACATGCAGATGCAATGAGGGATGAATTTCAGATGCTATTGGATAATGATCGACAGGAGGATTTACTACGTCTATACTCGTTATTGGCCCGTATCGATGGTGGTCTCGACGTTCTCAAGGTTAAATTCGAAGCTCATGTATGCCGCCAAGGCCGTGCAGCAATTGATAAGCTGGCAGCAGCATCAACGACCACAACAACAACCACAGCAAAAAGTAATATCGATCCCAAGGCATATGTGGACCAATTGTTGGATGTGTATACGACATTTGCATCCCTTGTCAGTCAAGCATTCAAAAAGGATGCAGATTTTGTCAAGGCGTTGGATAAAGCATCAAGGGATTTCATTAATCATAATAAAATTAGTCAACAATCAAGTATGCAAACCCCAGAGTTATTGGCTAAATATAGTGATTCATTATTGAAGAAGACAAGTAAAAATTCAGCTGAAGAGACGGATTTAGAAGCGAAATTGGATGATATAATGACGATATTCAAATTTATTGACGATAAGGATGTTTTTCAAAAGTTTTATACCCGATTACTTTCAAGAAGGCTTGTTGCTGGAACGTCGGCCAGTGAAGACGCAGAATCAAGTATGATTGGTAAACTGAAACAAGTATGTGGATTTGACTATACCAATAAATTACAGCGAATGTTTCAAGATATGTCTGTGAGTGCGGATTTGGAAGCTCAATTTAAAGAATTGAGTAGTTCAAAGAATGTTGAGGAGGGTGGGAATTTCGACTTTAGTATTCTTGTATTGGGTACAAATTTCTGGCCAATGCAACCTCAAAATACAACCTTTAATTTACCGACTGAGCTTGTTAAAACGTATGAGCGGTTTAATACCTTTTACCAGAATAAACATTCGGGAAGGAAATTAAGTTGGTTGTGGAATCTATCACGGGGTGAAATCAAGGCCAACATTGGACGTGGTGGTGGGCCAGCAAGCTACATGTTCCAAGTGTCTACATATCAAATGGCGATTCTTGTAGCATTCAACGATGTCGAGAGCCGAACGTTGGAAGAACTGGAGCAATTGACAGCAATCCCCCGTGAAGCGATGGTTGGTGCATTGACGATATTAGTTAAGGCTAAAGTATTAGTTGTTGAGGGGGGGGAACCAGGAAGTAGAGGATCAACCTATAAAGTGAATAAGGAGTTTCGAAGTAAAAAAGTACGGGTGAATCTCAACATGCAAACGCGCACCCAACAAAAAATTGAGCATGACAGTACGCAGAAGACCATTGAAGAGGATCGAAAGATGTTGATGCAATCTGCCATTGTACGGATTATGAAGACGCGTAAAGTTTTGAGGCATGTGGTTTTGGTTCAAGAAACAATATCCCAAATCAAATCAAGATTTAATCCAAATATCTCGGATATTAAAAAGTCGATTGATTTTTTAATTGAAAAGGAATATTTGGAGCGGATCGAAGGAGATAAATATAGTTATTTAGCTTAAAATTAAATGAAAATGAAATGAATATAATAATTTTATTATCTTTATTCTATCTACTGCTGTCAGCTGCATGTAATCCCGTTAAACCCCCAAAAAAAAAAAAAAAAAAGAAAAGAAAAAAGTCAACCGTCTAATTTCTATTCCCCCTCCTTCTATACTTGTTTAGTGCCTCTCTAATAATTCAAAGGCTTGACATTCCAAATCTTATCGGCATATTCCATGACTGCTCGATCAGATGAGAAGAATCCGGCACGGGCTACCGACAAAATCCCCTTTTCCATCCATTTAGATTTATTTCCCTGGAATTCTTTGGATACTTGATCTTGGGCGTCCAAGTAGAGTTGGAAATCATTATTCACCAAATAATAGTCCCGTCGAGGGGATGGATAGGTGATTGAGTCCAACAACGATTGATATATGTCTGCATTTCCAAACATACCGCCACGAATGGCATCAAACACCTCATTCAGTTTGTCGTTGATAGGAATTCGATTCGGACCAGCTCCGTTCTCCCTCCTCAACTCCTCAACACTATCGGCCAGATTCCCAAAAAGAAAGATATTCTCCTTGCCGATTTCTCGGGTGATTTCAACATTGGCTCCATCAACCGTACCAAGAATCAACCCCCCGTTCAAGACAAATTTCATGTTACTTGTACCAGACGCTTCAGTTCCTGCAGTCGAAATATGTTCAGATATATCAGACGCTGGAGTTATAATTTCAGCCTTTGACACGTTATATTCCTCAATGAAGATCACCTTAAATTTTCCATTGGTGTCATTGTCTGCATTCACCACTTTACTCACGCTATTGATGAGCTTGATAATCTTCTTGGCCATGTAGTATCCGGGGGCTGATTTCCCCCCAATAATTGTAACTCGGCTTTGCTGCTTGGCCCTTTCCTGGGGACTCATTTTTTTAAGGGCCAAATACCTATAGATGGCGCCAAAAATATTGAGTTGTTGACGTTTGTACTCGTGGATTCGCTTGACTTGGATATCCCATAGGGCATCCACATCCAATTCATACCCAGTCGTCTCCTTTATAAATCTACCCAGCCTTTCCTTGTTGAGCCGTTTAGATGCGGCCCATTTCTTTTGAAACTCGCTGTCCTTGGCATATTTTTCCAATCCTTTGAGTTTGGTGAGATCTTTTAAGAAGTCTTTTGACCCCAACGTCTTTTCGATAAGAGCTGATAAGCTTGGATTGGCTTGATTTAACCACCTTCGAGGAGTGACTCCGTTGGTGACATTGATGAATTTATCAGATCCATAAATGGTCACGAAATCTTTAAAGATGGTCTTTTTAATGATATCCGAGTGCAACTCAGCAACTCCATTTACCTTGTGTGACCCGACAATTGCCACGTATGCCATGCGAACAAACTTGGTAGGTCCCTCTTCAATCAATGAAACCCTACGAATCAAATCCATATCATCAGGGAATTTCTCAGCCACTTTATTCAAAAAGTTAAGATTGATATCGTAGATCAATTCCATGTGTCTAGGAAGTAATGCAGTCATTACTGGCACGGGCCATTTCTCCAATGCTTCAGGTAAAACAGTATGATTGGTATACGCAACTGTATTAACAACAATATCCCATGCTTCTTCCCATGGAAGCCCTTCTTCATCCAGCAAAATGCGATACAATTCAGGAATAATCAACGTAGGATGGGTATCATTCAACTGGATGGCAACTTTGTTTGGGAACTCACTGAATGGTTCCCCCTTCTTTTTGAATCTTCGAACGATATCCTGGGCAGAGGCAGAGACCCAGAAATGTTGCTGTTTCAATCTCAGTTGTTTACCAGCATCAAAATCATCGTTTGGGTACAGCACGGCAGTGATTGTTTCAGCTTCTTGCTGTTCTCTCATTGCCCCAACGTAATCTCCATGATTGAATTTAGAAAAATCAAAATCCCGGGTCGGTTTACTTGCCCACAATCTCAAATTATCAATATTCTTTGTGTCGTAACCGGGCAGGGGGATATCGTAGGGGATTGCTTCCACTACATCCCCGTCAGTCCATTGTTTATTTTTGCCATCTGAATGTTTGACTTCACCATAGAAGCGCACGGGCTGAAGCATATCCTCACGGGGCACCTCCCATGGATTTGTATATCTCAACCAGTAATCGGGGATTTCAACTTGATACCCATCAATGATCCTCTGCTTGAAAATACCATACTGATATCTCAATCCGTACCCCCAACCAGGAAGTTTAAGGGTTGCAATTGAATCCATAAAACAAGCAGCAAGACGTCCCAGCCCTCCATTACCCAATGCAGCATCTGGCTCCTTGTGAAGTAGATCTTCCAAATTGAATCCCAAGTCGACAAGCCCCTGACGGGCAACATCTTTTCTATTCATATTCAACAGGGCATTATCCATAAATCTCCCCATCAAGAACTCGAGGGAGAAGTAGTAGATTCGTTTAGGGTTACGGTGATAATGCTCTTGTCTGGTATGATTCCATCCAGCAATGAGACGATCCCTGACCGAGTAAGCAGACGCTTGATACCCTGCCAACAAGGTTGTATTTGCAACGTCCCTTGCTAATGTTGTTTCAGCATTTCGAACAAACTCCTTTTCAAAGTCCTGCTTTGTTTCAATTTCCGGAGCTGCATTCTTCTTCCACACGTTCTCAATCTTGGCTGGAATATTACCATCAGCATCTAAAAATACCCCGTCTCTAGGTCCGTGTCTCTGTTTTAAACAACGAACTGGGTTAATACCAACAACAGTAGATAATATCATTCTAAAAACCGACCTTTGCATCAGGTAGGTATTCATCATTTCCATCATATAAAGACATGGCAAACGTTTCTCTTGAGGTTCTTGGATATTTCTTGTCAAGGATAGATAGATAACAAAAACCGAAACCTCTCACCCATCAATAGATAGGCCTGGTGGGGTGGCCCCTATTTGTACATCCCGGTAACGTTCGCAATCTCCGGGGATATTAGTGGATTTGGCACTAAACGCTAGACCATATTGGGACTAGTATCCATCTAATGTATTCCCTAATTAGGAAAGTGCCAAGGGAGATGGCGGGCATTCATGGAACACTCACTTACTGCCCCATGTGCTATTGTTTTATTTATACGACAACGTGGTGGATAAAAACCATATGAAAAGAAATGAAAAGACAAAAACATTCGATATAAGTAAGTATATTTACATAAAACAGACCACAGATTCCAAGGAAAGAAAGAAAACATAAATAAAAAAAAACCAATAAAAGAAAGACCAAAAAAAGAAAAAAAATAGAACTAAACCTTGATTTTAAAGAATTCCACTGTCTCGTAACGCATTTTGCAAGATTGTTTCCTTAACAGCCGCAAACACTAGCCTTATATTACTTGTATCTGTAGCTTGAGTTAAGTGAGGATATAAATTCAGTCCAGAGTGATTTGCTTGGGAAAATCGATACAAGATGTACTTTGTTGCCAACTTGACATCGGATCCACCAGTATAATCTGGAAAGTATTTATCCATTGGTGATCTTAGAATTTTTTCTTTGAAAATGTCAATCTTATTTAAAAATAAAATGATACTTGTCCTTGCAAACCATCGACTATTGACAATGGACTCAAATAAGACAAGACTTTCTTGCATCCGATTCTGTCCGTTTTTTTCTAAAAGCCCTTGATCGTATTCACTTAGGGCAACACAGAAAATGATCGACGTTACATTGTCGAAAAAATGGATCCACTTTTTGCGCTCGCTTCTCTGGCCCCCGACGTCCACCAAGCTAAGAGACAAATCAGCATTTCGAAAGAAACAAGAAAAGAAAAGAGGAATTAACCATGACTTACTGGATAGTGATGCTTCCCATACTAAACTCGGTTTCATAGACCCCAGTGGTCTTTATACGTGCCCTCAGAATATCAGTCTCACTCGGTATATAATCTGGTTCGCCTATCCGTTCAACATTTTGCAGAAAACTAAAGGGCAGTTAGATTCCATTCTTATGGTATCAAGTGGTATTTAAAAGAAAAAAAAAAAACTCACTAAGATGTCGAATCCATGATATAGAATTCCGAGTCATGGGTTATTATTTGTTGGTAGACTGGATCTTGATAGAGAGCAGCAGCAGCTCGAACTATTTTTGGATCCAATGGTTCGTTTGTATTGGAATCGACATTGGCAGATAGTAGATAGGCGTATAGTTGCTAATAAATTAGTTTTTGATTTTGCACACTGTAGTATCTTCTATACGGCAAACTCACAGCATTATCCGGGGACGGCTCCAAGGCGAGATGATGCATTCCTTCCAAAACAGCATGACACGCATCCAGAAGATTCCTATATATGGAAGTTCTGTATAACGCCAACTCGTCGAGTGAGTACCCATTTTGATGAATAATCTTCATTTGCTTAACAATGGTGGATTTCCCACTTTCCCCAGCACCCAGGAGGAGAATTTTGTATATGGGATTTGTCTTTGTCTTTTCTTTGAACCCATTGTTATTTGTATTTGTTGAGTCTCCCTGTTGGTTTTTCTGCTGTTGTTTGCCTGCAGATGTAGAGATCGACCCCGACGAGTTAATCTCCTTTGATGAGAAACATCCCATGGCAGCAGTGAAAAAAATCTGAGGGAGAGAGGAGATGAATTTTCAAGAAAAGGGGATGAGATGTTTTGTTGTCTGTTGATTTTCTTCTTTCGGTGTTTCTCACCGCCCTCCCTCTAGTTATGGGTGTGTTGTTGTATGAAAAATGTAGAGATCTTGATGGGTTTGTAATGGTGATGATGCAGATCGGCAGATTTGGGTCTCCCGTCTAGTAAAGTGGAGAGAGAGAGAGAAAGCGAGACAGATGGGCGTGCTCCCTTCTAAAAAAGGGTAGGGAGGGAGGATAGAGATTAGAAAGGGAAAATCAAAAGCAAAAGCAGAATTAAATAAAATAAAATAAAATAAAATAAAATAAAAACTACAGCAGTATATAGTCAAAATAAGAATTATGATACAATTCAGGCTAGTGAGATAAATATATGGGTAGCGTACTGATATTACTTGACGGATTTGTAGTACCCGCAGGTCGTACATAGTTGCAAGTATCCATCTAGCCATCTTGTCGACGAGAATCACTACGCTACTGTGCAGCACTATTGCTCTATTCTACGGACAGACAAACTATGTTATGGATATTTTGATTTGATCATAAGTGATCTTTCATTACACGTGTTTCACATACTGGTAATGAGTTTAAACACAAACAATTCTCCCCTCATGAACATCTCTCTTCATTATATCATTATGAAACCATTTTACCATTACTACTACACTCGTATTTGTCCTATATTACTTTTTTTTTTTTGTTTGTTTGTTATTTATTAATTTCCCGCTCTGGGTCCATGAAATAACCGGGGCAAATCCTGTCCCAGTAATACATCAGATTTGGGACCAAACACCCACTTGCTCTATCCCACCCACACAACTCGCTCAGCGGTTTCCTTCTCTCTCACTCTTTTCGCTCCAATCTCTCTCTTGATTATCACTCAATCTAAGAGTTGACCAGTTGCAGACAGAACCATTCCTTATCTCAATTGCTCTCTCCTTCTCTCTTTGTTGATCACTACTCTCTTTCGGGTTGTTTGAGGAGGAAATAATGGCCGACTTTGTCAGGTAATCAATCCACTTCCCTATCTTTAAATTTCCCACTCAGAGTTACTTACAATTTGTCTCCATCTATAGAACTCAGATCTTTGGTACCAGCTTTGAGACCACAAGCAGGTAACAAAACCTTGTCGAATTTTTTGAATTGACCCCCTTTTTAACCTGTCCACCTTTTGTTAGGTACTCGGACCTGCATCCTGTTGGCATGGGAGCCTTTGGACTTGTCTGGTATGTACAAATTTTTTTATTTTTATTTTTTTATCGACAGCAATTGGCTGTCTTGCCATTGTGCTGGAGAAATTATATTTAAAAAGACATGGTCTAATTTACTCTTGTCTATAGTTCGGCACGCGACCTCCTAACCGACCAGCAAGTTGCGATAAAGAAAATTGTCAAGCCATTCAGTACGTCGGTTCTTGCTAAACGCACGTATCGGGAACTAAAACTACTCAAACATCTACGACATGAAAATGTATGTTTGTTGCCATATTTGGACTATTGTTCGGCTTTAACCTGTGCTAACCCCGTTCCCACAAGATAATATCCTTGAGTGATATTTTCATATCTCCACTAGAAGACATGTGAGTATAAATTTCTCCGTTTTTCTTTTTATTGGTTTTCTTTTTAAATTTAATGAAAGAAACGCCTTTTTTTTTTTGGGCATGGTGGCAAGAAATTTGTGCTTTTATTTTTATTTTCTATTTTTTTTTTTTTTCCCTCCATCTTGTCACAGTGATGGTCTAGGCCTCTCCACAAACCCACGTCTCAGCACCAGTGACAATTAGTATGCTAACGATCTCATTGTTACAGATACTTTGTCACAGAGTTATTGGGCACCGATTTGCATCGGCTACTCACTTCAAGACCACTTGAGAAACAGTTTATACAGTACTTTTTATACCAAATTCTCCGTGGATTAAAGTATGTTCATTCTGCCGGGGTCATCCATCGTGATCTTAAACCTAGTAACATTCTCATAAATGAGAATTGTGACTTGAAGATCTGTGATTTTGGTCTCGCTAGGATTCAAGACCCCCAAATGACTGGTTATGTCTCGACTCGCTACTATCGAGCACCTGAAATTATGCTTACCTGGCAAAAGTATGACACCGAAGTGGATATTTGGAGTACCGGATGTATTTTTGCAGAGATGCTTCAAGGCAAACCTCTCTTCCCCGGAAAGGATCATATTCACCAGTTCTCAATCATTACAGAACTCTTGGGTACCCCACCAGATGATGTTATTCAAAGTATTTGCAGCGAAAATACTTTGAGATTTGTTACATCCTTACCGAAACGGCAGCGAGTCCCTTTGTCTGAAAAGTACAAGGGGGTCGACCCCGAAGCGGTTGATCTATTGGAAAAGATGCTGGTGTTTGATCCTAAAAAGAGGATTACCGCAGCTGAAGCCCTTGCTCATCCATATTTGGCTCCTTACCATGACCCTTCTGATGAACCAGATGCTGAGGAGATCTTTGATTGGTCTTTCAATGACGCCGAACTTCCTGTCGACACATGGAAGATCATGATGTACTCAGAAATTTTGGATTTTCACAACACAGAGACTGAGACGTCGGAATTCATAAATGATGCCGAGGATGGAACAGCGCAAAACTCATCTGAGGAACAACAGCAGCAGAGCGGGGAACAACAACAACACCAGCAATCGTTTTATAATGAACTTCAAGCTACAGACTAAACTCCCCCCTAGATTTGTTTTATAAATGGAATTATCATATACATGTATCCCATTCCTCTATAGTATTCTTGTTATTTCTTTTTTTCCTATCAAATGACTTTGACCTATTATTTCTATAGTCTTTGTGATGCTTTCCATTTTCTACTACTTTTTCCCTTTTTCCCTTTCTCTCCTCATGTTTATTATTACATAACACAATGCATACTTTTTTCTTACTCTTATACTGTAAAGGTGCTGGGTGCGGCGTCGGGTGCTGAAACAACATGTTGGGTGTCTTGGTTCCACAACGACAAAAGTACAAGTACATTGCTTGACCTTTATCAACCCGCTCTAGTTCCCAAGAGAGACTGAAGGCTACATCCAATCTCCTTATTTCTAGGAAGGGTCCAACAATATTATAACTTTTTTTGACTTAAGTCTACATGAGTGAGAATAATAGCGACAATGATACAGCTACAGAGACAATTGAACCCATAGCAGCAGAGGCAGAACAAGCAATTGAAGTTGAAAAGATCAAAACGCCAGATACAATAACAGAAGGTCTTCAATCTGAACCGACTATTACAGAAGGGGAGCAAACCACAGAGGAAATCAAAGATGAGAGCAGCCACGACGAGATCAATGCGGAGAAACCACAACCACTAAACAACGACAACCAGCTTGACTTGGAAAGTGAAGGTCCTGATATAGCTGCTCCCAAAACATCTAATAACATAATAGTTGGAGTCGGTGTAGTCACTTTTCACCATTCACGGTTCGTAACCAAAACCACTTTTGTTCACTTGCCAAAAACCTCACGCTAACTACCCACGAAATAGAGGTCCAGAGATTGAATATTGGATTGGAGAAGGTGGCCCAGAGAGAGCTAAAAGCTGGCCACATCTGCCATTTCAATGTTTACCAGATGGATCCCATTCGGTATGTTTCTTGTCCTCTAAACACTTTGGGTATGACTTCACTAACCGAAAAAAAAAATTCAACTTCAGAGAGAGGAGGACTATTCATACTTTACATTAGCTGACGTCGATAAGGAGGGCGATCCTTGCACGACCTTGTTTGGAATATCGTGCTGTCGACAGATGAAGGCATCAGCTCTTGCAAACAAAGATCCAGAAATTACCCGATCAACAATTCAAAAGGCAGTTGTTATTGTTGCACGTAAACCTATATTTGGCCCCCTGAGAGAAAAACTGGCTGTCGTCACCCAGGCGTACTTTTTACAGGGTGATTTTCAAGATCGGTCCATTATCGATATCTTGTACGATAATCTACGCCATCTTTTCCCTCACGATATCGACGAGACTGAAGTATATATCGGAATGACTGTACGAATATTAGTCCATCGGTTAAGGTGGAGAGCTCTCACCTTATTTAAGGCAATGCTTTTACAACCGAGAATTCTCTTTTTCTCATCTAATACTGAACTCTTGTGCGAAGTGCAATTTTCCCTTGTTTCCCTAATCCCAGGACTTGTTGAACACCTGGAAGATTGTGGAGCTTTCTCTCTTGATAATTTTGAAAAGGGACTCAGACGGCCCACTAGCCTGAAAACCAGTGAACGCAAATCATTGCTTGCATATGTTGGACTTCCTCTTCAGCCTTTTGGCAAAGGTAGTATCTTTGCTCCCTACATGCCTCTTCAACAACTGGATGATCTCAAAGAGCCCAATGCCAAATCTTACATAGTTGGAAGTACAAATTCTCTTCTACTGACCCATAAAAAGCAACATGCTGATATCCTCGTAAATCTTGACACTGACACTGTTGAGATTTTGGATCACACCCTTGAGGGGCCACTTGCTCTGACCACAGCTGATCGACGGTGGATTGACCATTTAACTTCTACAGTGGCCGAGTCTTGGGATGAAAAAGATCCATCCCGTCCCAAACTTTCTGGTTTCACTGCAAGCGATGATGATATTCGACTCCAGTTTGAAGATTATTTAATGGGCATGTTGTCATCTGAAAAGTATTCCCAATTCTTAGAGAGGCAGAAATCATCAAATGAACCCGAACCTTTACTTGATGATGTTGTTGGAGATCCTATTGTGGAATATGGTACAGAATTCATTAATCACTGGTCGAAATCAGACAACTTTCGAATGTGGAGTAAAGTTGCCGATCCTGAATTGTTTGATATTGTCCAGCCATCTCATATTGCATCTGGTAGATTATCACTGTCAGATGTACAGCAGCGGGTCAATAATAAGATTCAGGATTTACATCTGGACGGTAAAGTAGCTCCAGCAAGACAAGTGTTTGCAAGGACAACTCAGCGGATGGGATCAGTATTTGGTAGTTTTTGGGCCACAGAGAAGCAGTCTATTAATAATAGTCTTCATGATCACCATCACCATCATCATCATAAAGAGGAAGGACAAGAAGAGCAGCATCAATCAGAGAAAGAAGACGATGATAAGCACCCACATCGAGGCAGCAATAGCGGTACAACCCGAGAGCTGTCAACAGTTGATAGTCCCGAGGCTGTTGAGAGTACATCCCCATCTGCTTCCACAGGAGGCGGAGCAGCGGCGTATTTCCAGTCGTGGTCAAAATGGGCATCTGATAAACGCAAAGTTGGATTTGGGCGCCGATCATCGTCCAAGGGCACGGGTAGTGGCAAGGATGAGCAACAGGACCAGCCCCCGCCAATTGTTGTTCGGGAGTCACACGACAAGATTCGGCCCAAGCCAATATCCTCAGGTGACTCCTCATCACAGGATGAAATACCGCCTGCATTACCGACTCGACCGTCAAAAGAGCACCAAGAAGAGGTACCTCCTAGGCTACCTTTACGCCCACCGGCCAGACATAGTCCTACGTTGGGATCTCCATCTACACCTGTATCACAACGTCGGCCGCCGTTACCACCTCGCAGTGGTGGACTGCGTGAATCAGAATATGGAATCGATGAATATTCTACTGACCAGCAACAACAACATCAACAACAACAACAGCCAGCCATATCCGATGTCACGTCCCCATCTCCAGGTAATCGAACTTTGAGAACATTTGCCCTGAGTCCCAGCACCAGTATCAATGGTGAAAACAACAACAACAACAACAATAATAATTATAATAATGCAAGTAGCAGCAGCGGCGGTAGTGGTACAACAACTGGTAGTGGTCACAGTCGAAATCGAAGTCTTCAAATTGTCCCTGGTTTAGTTCACCATGGTAGTCCGGCAGAAAGTGGAAAGGGCAAAGGATTACGAAGTTTTGCCCTTGGCCAGCCGCAGAATTATTCCCAAGATGATAAAGAATCCCTCAAGGAACAGGGTAGTACCGGTGTACAGTCTGAAGAAAATTTGCAAGATATCCCAATCAGTCATGATACCCTTAGTGACAAACCTCAACAGTTTGGTTCTGCAAAGCTCGAGCCAGCAGCGGAAATTACAATGCCTCCAAAAGAACAGCAACAAGAGATAACCGAACAACCTAGTAGTGAGAACAATGATAATGCCAAGGATGAGCAGCAGGAGGAGGACAAGGAGGATGAAAATGATGACTACGCCATGCCGGGAGGGTTTTCATGAAAGAAAACAAGACTCTGTGTTTTAGAAAAATATAAAAATAGTAATCATGATGGAATTTTAATTATTGTCTAGACTATGATTATGATCGTTATCATCAGCAGCACGGCTTACACTATCATATTCTTGATGTTTGAACAAATCAGGTAGTAACCTAGGCAAATCAAATAAACTTCTCGTTTCAAGTTTACCTGCTACAGAGCTAGGCCGTGTATCGGAGGGGTCAACGTATTGAATTGTGATTTTCCACCCATATTCAGTCGCCTTTTTCACATTTACTGCACAGACAAGACGTTAGTTTGGGATAAGTTAAAAAAAAAACCACCACATCACAACACAACAACACATACAAAAGCTGTCGTCTATAAAAATGCAGTCATCCTTAGATTTTGTGCCAGATTGTTCCATGGCAAGTTGGAACATTTCAGGTTTGGGTTTGCAAACAAGAACTGGCTTTGAGTAATCACAATAGGTGATGCCATCAAATAAATCGTCGATACCTAGTAGTTGCACCACCCGTTTGGCATGAGTGATGTATGCATTTGTAAATAGCCAAAGCTTCCGGACTTTACTCCGATCAATTGACAGTAGTAATTGCCTTAGTTTGGGTTCTCGTTTTAGCACCTTGTCGAGAGGCAGTGTATCGTCGACTTTGCTGTTGTATTCGAGAGGATCTACAAAAGTATAAGTAAGCTTGGTATCTAACACACAAACCACACATAACCTACCAATCTGGTGATGACGAACTATAAGACGATGCGCCCGTGTTTTTGTTAGTCAGTTATAGTAGACAAAGGTATAACCACCCACAAAACTAACTAACCTAATCCCTCGAGGGCAAGTCCATAATCTTTGTAATACTTTTGGTGAAGCTCCGTAGCAACCGATGGTTTCACATCTAGCCTCTCAACAAAATACTCGTCTATTTTTTTCGCCATCATCTCGTGAATCTTGTATGATTTTGGATATAGACCTGGACAGTGTCAGTTAGTTAATCACTAATGTATCGAGGGGTCTATCCAAGATACTACCTACAATTGTCTATATCAAAGAAGAAAGTATATCCCTCTTCTCCAGCCGTCATCTTTCTATGGTGTTGTAGCGTTAATCTGGTTTTAGTCTGTCTCACTCAGTCACTCAGTTTATAGTGATATAACCAAGCTTGAAATGGCGACTTGTTCCGATGAGACAGACTAAACCCAATTCAGCTTTACCACGGACTTACCCGGATCAGGAGCCGCCCCCACCACTGGAACAACGTGTGTGTGTCTCAAAAGATATTTACAGTACCGCGTAAAAAACCACGTTCCAAGTGGGTTTAAAATTTCTCCTGAAGGCTATAGTTATAGTGAATGCCTGAAACCTCGGTAAAAAAAACAAGTTGGTTTTTTATCTAATCTTATCTTATCTAATCTAATCAATCGCATCTCATCTCATTAGCCCGCTAGGCTTTTCCACACTAGTGGCAACCACAATCCACCACCCGCCAACCCACCACCACACCACACAAAATCGGCTTGCTAAATTATAATAAAAATTAAATACTACCTGGATAGTATATGGCATCGGACATAATACAACCTGCTCCTCGAGCAAATCAGCAGCTGACTACTTCCGACATTAACGATAGTAATTTTATTGACCAATGCAAAAGGATTATTGCTTATAGGGATAAAGTCGCGCTCAATGCTTTAAAACAAAAGATAGTTCAGTCCCGAGCAGCAGCAGCAGCAACAACAACCACAGCCGCTGCACCCGCAATAGTCACCAAGGATCAGACTTCATCCTTTGTATCGAAACCGATACCCAAGGTTCACAAGGACTTTGAAGCTGAAAGGGTAAAACTTCTTGCCGATATTCGTCAGGACTATCAGCAAAGTTTGGCTCCTCGTCGTATTGATCCAGCGCAATTTGGATTTCGTGAAGATGCCTTTTTAAGATCTTTAAAGGAAGCTGTCGGTCCCCCACAACCATATCAAGGGCCTCCCCAAAGACCTGATCATATCCCACCTCCTCTTGCTCCTGCTGCTACAACTATTACAAATGTCAATAAGGTACAATCACAAAATGCATTCAATGCTGACGTTTATGGCATTGGTACATCAACCCCCAACAGCACCAATAATACTAAGAATGCTGCTGCTCTGGAGCAAGCAAAGGCAAATTACCCCATTAAACAAGAAGATGATGAAAGCGACGACCAGTATGAACCTCAAGAAGCCTCCTTTTCGGGTACTACTACGGCGACTGCTGCTGCTGCTCCTATTGTTCCAACCACCCAATCTGAGCCTATACCAGGTTTGAAACATATCCAGAGTGGTCATCCTTCACCAGAATCCCATTCTGTGAATCCTCCAGCTCCACCACAACCACCTGCTGCCTCTCGGCGTCCTCTAAAAAGATATGACGATGAAGACTTCCAACATTCTGCTCCCCAGAGAAAAGTTGCCCGTACAGATCAAGTTAAAAGTTTAACGGGGGCTGATATGTACGGTGATATCTCGTCAAGTGGTGGTGGTAATCCTGGACCCCAATACACCGATCAGTCTTACCAACTTTCTTCTTCTATACCCTATGGATCTGAGCCTCAAACTTACTCCCAGTATCCAACTCCTGTTGTTCGCCATCCTCAACCTTCGCGGTATCTCTCAACTCCAAGACTGGCTCATATGTCTCCCACAATGGTTGCCAATAATGATCCGCAGGCACGAAGGCAGTCGGCCATTCCTCTTTATAGTGATGCCCATCCTTCAGATGTTGATACTGTTTCCTCACAACCTCCCCTTTCACGTCGTGATACATATAGTCCAACTTTCGATCATCCTTCACTACCACAACATCAAATTCCTTATCCCTATAGTGTATCTCGGAATAGATCTGGAATAGAACCCCCACCAGATTCAAGAATTGGTCAGCCTGTTATTTTACCTCCCCAACAACATCAAACAGATTCTCCAATGTCAGAATACGATCCTCTTCACCCTGAGATACCCATGTCGAAACCTAACGATATGATGAGATATGGACCTGTACAGCAACAACAGCAACAACAACCTCTTTCAACGTCTGCCTCTTCTTCTTATTTGAGGCCGCCGCCACCTCCTGTATCGACTGCCTTCAGGATGCAGCAGCAACAAGAACCGGTGTATGCTCCATATACTATGAGGAGGTCTGTTCAACACCAATCGGCCTTACCGCCACCACCACCACCTGCAGGAAGCGAAATTGCTCCCAATCCGTATATGATGTATCGAAAACATCCTTCAGTTCCTCCACACCCTTCCACTGCTCTTCCGAGATATACAGATGCATACCCTGCAGAGCCAGTATATGGAGATATGCATCCCACTAATCCTCCACCACCGCCAGCTTCTGTGCTACGACCGGAATCGAGAGTCTACTACCATCCTCCTCAATCGGATTATAATCCCTATTACAACGGCATGTAGTAACTTCTAAGACTGCATTTTATCATATTCTTTCCAAGACTGTACATAATACTAAAAGTTTTCATCTATTGTGTGTATATTACATTTTCATTGATTGTTGGTTTTGCTTGTTTACATAAGGCGAATGGGGGCATGTGATGTTGGCCCGGCAACCCCGAGATGTTCACGAAAATAAACCCAACTAACGAAAAAACCCTGAATTGCTTGCTGATCCTAACCCATCGGAAGGCATCACCATCAAAGCATTCTGGTCAGCAGATCTTTTTGGTCTTTTTGAGTTTGTGATAAGTTTTTTTTTTTTTTTTTTTGGATGGACCCACAAATATCGTCTTCTTCCGCTAGTACTGGTGGTGGTGGTAATGGTCAAGACATCAAGGCAGATGCCACTTTAATATCATTTAATTTACCTTATACTCTACTTGTAGAGCCAGACCCGGATTCGGTGATATTCCGATCAAATGATGCTCTTCAAGACTGGAACGACCCGCTTGGTGGAGGTGATGAGCAACCTCGATCTGCCGATAATACTCCGAGTCTTGCATCTATTATTGACAAGATATCCAAAGAATCTCATGGCGGAACTGCTTCGATGAATGTCGATAAAAGAGGTGGGAAGTACATCAACGTGACAATTGCTGGTGACTCGCAATCCTGTACCTCCCTCAAGTCAAGAATTCTTCGATCATTTTGTTTTCTTGTAAGGTTTCTTTTTTGGCGGCAGCTTTTTCTATCTTAATTGCTAATTTATCCTTTTGCAAAATAGGACCATTGTCATATTGCTATAGATACCTTTCAAGTTATTGACAGTGATGGCAAATTTAAGGCCCAAGCTTCTCAAGAACTTAATACAATTGCAAAGCAGTACCGTGTTACCATATTTGTTACCAATGCCCCCGACTCAAATCTTAAGCCACCTGAGCAATCTGTTTTAACTGCTCAATCTGATGCTGCCACTATTCAAATGCCCTATCATATCTATATTTTTGGAACGCGCGATGGAGTCGATCTCGCTCGTATCCGAGCGTCTGTCCTAGTTGACACTCTGGTAAGTGGTTATCTTTTTTTCACTACTGCAATCTCGGCTGCTTTATTTGTGCCTTGCGTGATCTTATTTTGATACCCCCTTTTATTTTTTTTTTCTATTGTTTTGATCATGACCTAACTTAAAACCCCCATCTTTCTTCACCTTTTTTTCTTTTTTTAACAGGCCGACGCTTATGTTGAATGTCTTCCACTACCTCTTTCTCTATACCCTCTTGTAGCTGGACGCTCTAGCGGAAATCTCAAGAAGATTGTAGAATGGACAAAGACTAATATCTATGTATCGAATCTTACCCCACGAATATACTCCTCTAATTCGAAACCAGATACTGCTCTTCAGCTTGATGAAATATTTATCACTGGGTTACAGCCTCAAGTTGTTATTGCTCGCAAGCTTATTAATAAACTTAAGAATAACTGTCGAGTCATTTTCAAGGAATTTGTTACTTCATTTGTCAAGATTAGCACCCTTTTGCTTCATTCATCTCACGAACTTGAACAACTTATGATAGAAAATGGAGTCTTTATACAATTTCCCAATCTTGGTGCTGCAAGATCCATCATTCGCGTTCAAGCAACATCCAATACCTTTTTGGAAAAAGTCATCACTAAGGTCATGGGTATGGCTTCTGATTTATACGCAGCTACTTATTGGGTACATGAAGATTTACTGGACGAAATGGGTCATTATTTGCCCCCTGCGCATGTTCCGCCTCTGGGGGAATTACAGAAGGCTATGAGTAGGATAGCAACATCTTCAGGCACCGATGTTAGTTTTGCTCGTGGATCTTTTGAGATTGTCGGCCCCAGGGAAGCAGTCAAGGCTGCTTTATCTGTTATTCGCGGTTTACCTTATTGGCCCAAACTACAAATTCAAATTCGATTTCGTATTGAAGTATCAAATATTCACAAGGAATTTATTGCTGGCAAAAAAAATGGTAAGCTTCGCCGTATCATGAAATCAACTAAAGTTTACATCAAATTTGCTCCCTTTAATGAGTACAATTTTTTTGTCGAGCTTTTGGCAACTGATTATGCTATATCTCTTTCTGGTTTGCAGCTTCTCGAAGAGGAATTACCAGCAGAGACAACTTTCTATGTTCCGGAATGTTTCCACAAGCAACTAATTGGAACAATGGGACAGATGGTTAAACCAGTCATGAGAAAACACAATGTATACATTGAATTCTTTAATGCTCCGGAACCGGAATCTATTTCCTACTCAGTGGTTAGATCGCCTAATGTTTTAATTCGATGTCCTGCCAAAAACAAGGCAAATATCGAGCCTGCTAAAAAGGATCTTTTAGATTTGGTTGCCCGCCAAGAAGAAGTGTGCAGCATTGTTGTCATTCGCATTACTCGACCACACCAACGTCTTCTCTTGACTGAAAGGACTAATTTTGTCGTTGAAGTTGAAAGTAAAAGCGGTGCGTCCATGAAATTTCCTCAGACTGAAAATGATAGCGATCTTGTCCCACTCAAAGGGATTGGAGATGCCCCAGACCAAGCTGCCCAGTATATAAAGGATATTCTTCCTCTTGATTTCGAAATTCGCACAAACTACAATCCAGACTTTTTTGATCAAATCACTGATAGTAACCAGGATTTCGTATGGGATGTGGTGGCTCCATTATGGCTTGAATATGATACTCAAGTGCAAACTTTTGGCAAGGCCAAAGCTCTGGTTGGAGATCCTCGGTATAACCGATTGGTGTTGAGTATGTCTCAGACATCTGCCCATCACATTGGAGATGCTTGTGGTTTGGTAAATGCATATTTGGCAAGCCACAATTTTGAAGTAATTTTCCAAGAATTTGTCAAGCGCGATCCCATCGATAAAACCATGAGTCGCCGTGGTCAGGCACTTGCTCCATCTTTACCGACTCCACAGTTGGGTCAACCTCCAAATATGCAAGAACCGGGTGGTGGATATCATCACAATGGTATGTCGTCATCTCAGCTGAAACGAGGCCGTAGTCCCGAGGGTTATGACCGAGCTCCTTACCGCATGCGAGATCCTGAACGAGATCGATACGAAAGATACGACTATCGTGGGGGTCCATCATATGACTACCGTCCTCCTCCTTCGTTGAGGGCAAGGTATGCAAGCCCAGAAAGGTACATACCCATGGATGCAAGGGGATATCCACCACCCACGCCACCAAGCGAAGAAATTTACTATCGAGAACGTGTGTATGCTCCCCCACGTCCACCTCCTTCGCAGGCTTCAGCAGACCCATACTCTACAAGGTTACCATCTCATCATCCGCCTTCGCCAATGAGGACTTCATCTGCATCTTCGGGCTACTATCGAGATCAATATGACCAACATCCTTACGACACTTATCCCATGGAGTACAAATCTGAGCCAATGGGATATCCTGGCAATGAACGTTCAGATTACGGCCGAAGAGGAGGTAGTAGCAGTGGTGGAGGTGCCCCATGGCAGCAAAAACAACAACCACAACATCATCATCGGATCTTGCCGAGAGATGAAGATATGCGGTATGGAGGAATACCCCCTTCATCTCAACAACAACAACTTCCACATCACCGATCCGCAAGTGGGGGTGGTGGTGATGGAACCCGGGGAAATAGCCCCGGTAATGGAGTACCTACTGATCCCTACGCTGGCTACGGACGTGAGTCAATGCCTCCAGATGATGACCGGTATTATCGGTATGGTAATATGCCGCAATACAGACGCCGACAAGAATGAAGCAATGAAAGAAAAAAAGAAAAAGTCGGTTGCCATTTATGCTATTGGATCTAATTTCTAAATTTCTGTTTTAATTGGGTTTTCTTTATTTACTATATATACTTGTAAGAAACATAAATCTCACTTCACCACGTAAAACTTTTGAGATTATCGGGCCCTGTATGTTAGCATGTCTAGAACCCGGTGCCTTAGGCACCCGTCCCTGACGCGTGTCACGTAGTTGAGGGAGCGGAGCGGCTCGGGCATGACAACCGTCGAGTGACAGGGGTTTCCAAGCGACGTTGAAGGATTTATAATTAAAGAAAGAAAAAGGGGTAAAACAACCCAAACGAGTATAGAAACATTGGTCTTGTGGTTTGGTTTTTGTAATTTCTCGGGTGGTTTCAAATTCCTTTGATATTTTGATAGCTGAGCACTTGAATGCTCACTTTGTGTTGGCTTCCTTTTGCCTGCTAGGGGGAAAAATATCGTTAGGAGGACAAAGCCAATGGGATCTAACAACGTTCAGACTTGCTGTAAATGTCTTCAGGTAAGTAATAATACTCTATTAGGAGGCTATCATATCGTTGACCGGTACTTGGGTGCTTGAAATAGGTCTTGAAAGAAGGAACTGCTTATGAATTAGGTGAGTATTTTTGTTCTATATATATATATATGTATATCCCGAGGATGTCTTGCAGTGCTGACAGTCTTTTTCTTCATAGAGGGCCGACGATGGCATGTTGAATGTGAGTGATACATTAGGAGAGCGAGCAAACTCCAATCATGACGGAAAAAATACGCTGACTCTTGCTATCAGGTTTCACCTGTTCCGAATGTGGTGCTAGTCTTGATTGCGATGATAATCTATTAGTACTCGGGGACGGACGGCAGCTCATCTGTGGAAATTGCTCATTCCATTGTCATATATGTCAAAAGAAGATTCAACAGACTGCTATTGTGACTGGAGACCAGGCATACTGTCGAGAATGTTTTCGGTGCCGCAACTGTAACAAAAACATCGAGTCTTTAAGGCACGCTCGAACTTCTCAAGGGGTCTTCTGTGTACCCTGTTACGACTTGGTATTGGCAAAACGGGCGGCTAAAAAGAAGGATAAAAAAAAACAGCATCATCACAAATCTTCTAATAATAAATCGTTACCAGCAAAGCCTGATGAAGGCAACTCTAACGATAGCAATACCACCGTCACTGCAAATCACAGTAATACTCCATCGAGGAGTGATACTCCTGAAGTCTTGGAGTCTGACTGTATTCCAATATTGATTGAAAGCCCCGTCCAGCGTCAGCTTCGTGACGAAGATGCTGAAAAACCAACTACCTCTTCTCCGCAGCGAAGGCATATTTCACCAATACGGTCTGCTGCTTCTATCACCCCAGCAAATATCCCGATGATGCCACCATCGAGATCCACTTCAAGAAATAAACTCATCTTGTCTCCGGAAAGTGAACAGCCTTCCAAGGGGCATGGGGCAGGCCTAGATGTCCCGCTGCCAATAATATCCAAGGACACGGCAAATGTTACTAGTGATATTCAGGCACTGCTGCAAATTCCTGCTCGATCCCGTCAAAGATCTCTATCCCCATCGAAGGATCGACAGACCATAACAGCAGCTCAAGATAGTAAACCAGCGAGTCCAACTCGACCTAGCCGTCATCCTCCACAATCAAGCGGATCCGATAGTCTCAACTCTTCGTCTACTAAGGATGACTCCGTCATGACGACAGCCACTAGCCATGACTTCGGTGTAAATGGTGCGGGTGATAATGATGATAATATTGAGAACGATAAAATTTCCACTCTTGGTATTGGAAGGGCTGGATTTCCTGCCCCTCCACCTCCTCCTTCAGAACGACAGCTTTCTCCGCCCCCACCGCCGCGGTCACCTGCTCGGCACAAACCAGGTAGTGGGTCGCGAAGCCGGAGCACCTCTGTGGGAATTGAGAGTATCCCTGTGGGCGAAACACCAATCAAACAAAAGCTGTTTTCATCATCGTTGGCAGACGGTGGATTGGCCATCACGTTAGATCATGATCGGTTGCAGGGAGAGAGCAACCATTTTGAGAACCGCAAATACTTTGTTCACGAGCCAGTGGCACCGGTGGCAGCAGGAGCAACAAACGACATTACCAGCAAATTGAATGATGACAATCAAGATCAAGATCAAAACCAAGCAGGAAAGAGTAGTCCTGAACCGGAGCCATCACGAAATAGAAGTCGAACTAATACTGCTAATAGCTTGACATCCCCAAGGACTCCGTCGAAAATGAATTCCAATAGTGTCAGCGCAAGCACAAAGTCCAGCTTTCTAGATAAGCTGCATGCCGTATCACCGAGGGCGGCTTCGACGACGACGACGACTGTCCCCCAGCCGGGATCAGTTGGAGGTAATAGTTTAGTAACTCCACCACATATATCACAGCCCGTATTTCAATCTTCGTCGGCGTCGGTATTCCGCAGCCCAAGGAATCTACAAGAAAATACATCGTTAAAGCGACGAAATAGTCGTGCATCACACCACGAACGAAGTATTAGTGATCATACTTTGGAAAAGCTTGCAGCATTTGGATCCCAAGTAACGCGACGCTCGACTCACAAGTCGAATCGATCGGGTAGTAACATTCCCGACCATGAATCACCGCTGCTAGGCGGATTGGGCTCAGGAGGCCATCATCGGAAAAAGTCCTCATCAAACTTCTCCCCGTTTTTGGGCGGAAGCAACAACGGCAGCAATATAGACGAGGATACAATTGCTAATCTCAAGGAATCTCTTGCCGCTGCTAACCGCAAAATCATGTTACTTGAAGCTAAATTAATGCAACATGAGGATCCACAAGAACACAAAACAAAGCGATACATTGCAGATTTAGAAGCCAAGGAAAATATATTGCAAAGAGCGCTTAAAGTTATGGATGATGAGGTGACTTCGAAGACGGAGAATGCTTTAAACTCTCGTGGTGAAGAGGTGATTGCTGCTTTAAATGAGGAACTCAATGACATGAAGCGGTCTATGCATGAAGAAATCACAAGTTTGACATTGGAGCGGGATGAACTAATTGAAGCAAATCGACAGCTTGAGAACCTCCGTGATCGACAATCTGCTGAGGAATCCGTCTTATCTGCCAAGAATGCTCAACTTACGGAACTGAATGCTGAGCTTACAAAGCAGATCCAAGATTTGATGAAAGAAAACAAGTCTCCGAACACTGGATTATTATCGCCACAGCCCCAACCCCGTGGCATCAATAATCATGAACAGTTCTCTGATTCCGACATCAATCTCCAACACCATCATAATCGCAGTAATAGCAGCAATAATAACATTTTCGGAGCTGGTCCAGAATTTGTATCAGCAGCTGCTCCCGCTGTATCGCCCGAGAAGCAGTTTCGAACTGGTATCACCACCGATATGATATCTTCTCCTATTCCCATCGCTGACTTGAGCAAGAACGGAAACGGAAATGGTGGATACGAAGGGCCCGCAGTTACAATTCTAGACGGGCCAGATAGTAGCCGATTCGTTGGTGGTGCTAAGGCTCCAATGCCTGGAGTGGCTTCAAACAATCGGCGTGGATTCTGGAGGATGGTACCAGGTGTTCGAAATTTGAATCGATTTCTAGGTTCTGAACAGCAACAACAGGACCAACTATTGGGTATGTCTTACTCAAATGGCGGTCTTAGTGGAAGTATGAGTCATGAGGATCTAAGTCTAGAGAGTGTAAATGAGGCATCCCACGATGAAGGCAATCACGGTGGAGGGCTTGGACGCGCTAGTAGTGTGCGAACACGGATGAATCGGTCGAGAAATAATCTCATGAGACGAGGAGGCAGCAATGGTGTTAATGATAATACCGAGCGGCCACCTCTATTTGGAGGAGAACTAAGTATTCGAGCAGCGCACGAAGGGTATCAGATTCCTTTTATCGTTACTCGATGTATTGAAGAAGTGGAAAAACGTGGAGTTAAATTTGAAGGCATCTATCGAAAATCGGGTGCAAAGTCACAGATCCAAGCCCTTCAAGAAGCATTTGAAGTTTCAAACTACTCCCACATCAACAAACTTATGGAAGGTGATATCAATGCAATCACTAGTGTTTGCAAACAGTACCTACGACATTTAACAGTCCCTCTTATTGTATTTGAACTCTATGACGAATTTATAAATGCAAGCATAGCGATATCGGAAAGTTCGCATGAAACGGCGATTGAATTACATCGGCAATTAATATACCGACTACCTGATTCTCATCGATTATGTCTTGAAGCAATCATCAAACATTTAGCAAAAGTATCAACTTTTTCTGCAGTCAACTTGATGCCATCGAAAAATCTAGCTGTTGTGTTTGCACCAACCCTTGCTCGAGACCCAGTTGGTGAACGGGAGTTACAAGATATGCGATTGCGCAATGATGGGATTGAATTCATGATTACTAATGTCGATGCTGTGTTCTAAATTTCAAATCAAAGGCTTCTTTTTTTGTCCACTTCTAATTGGAGTTTTTTTTTTTATTTTTTATACTATAATTTTTTTTTATTCTTCTCTCCATGACTTTACTGACTGTTTCTTTTCGAACTTTTTCGTGTCTTGTCTTTATTGTTCATTTCTATTTTCGGTTATATAGATATTACTTCTGTCTTTTGAAGGACGCTAGCTATCCAAAGGCTGGATCTTTGGAGATGGCAAGAGACTTCCCCCTCCCTCCTAAAAAAAAAAGGAAGCAAGCAAAATATGTTTTTCAGGCAAATATGTTTATGTATGTGTGTGTATATATTATATTATATAAATATTTATATTTACAAACGGTTCGAGTTCAATTAAAGACGTCATCTTCATCGCGACGGTGAGCAGTTGTTGTAGAGGTTGCTGCTGTTGTCAAGGAGGATGGATCGGTAAGAAAGGATGTCATTGTGGCTGGATCTTGCGGGTGTGGAGGATGTAGGGTACTTGTTGTACCTTCTCTGGTTGTGGCTGTTCTCACCGTGTCTAGGAGATTGTCAACCATGAGATGAGCAGCTTGACGGGCAGGGGTAAATTGAGGTTCTGTCAGAAGCCCGTAACCCTTGCCTTCTTCATCATCGTCATCTCCATACATCAAACTATACCGTTCACTTGGTCTTGGAGTAGTGGGTGGTATATCGATTGAGGAAGATATATCTTGATGTCTCTTGACTGATGGTGTTGTTGTGTTAGCGGCACCTTTCTGCTGGTAGTTATTATTACTGAAGACTTGACTCATCAGTCCAGGCGATACATCCGGGGGTGAAGAGGATGCCAGATCATCATACTTTTGTGCCGCCATTGATTTTCGTCTTGGCTTTTTGCTCTTTTGCTTAGCACTTTGGCTATCTTGTGGTTTCAAAGGTGTTACTTGTAGTCGCCACGATTTGTCCAATACATGGTGTAAAAGTTTATCACTTTGATTTTGTCTTCCAGGTGTCTTTTGAGATACAAACGACGCCAATGAGTCCTCTTGGGTCTGGATGGTATTCATCGGAGGCGTCGACTGGTTGTCCAAGGAGAGAGCATGAAATATAGTCTCCACAGGTCTCTTTGGCTTTTCACTAGGTCCGGTTGGTTCCCGTTTCAACATTGACGTGATTGCTGGTGGTGTAGATACTGAAATTGACTGGCTACTGTCACCTCCGCTATTATTACTGGGAAGCAACCCTCGCCCTCCTCCGGCCGGCCGCTTGGATGAAAATATAGCCTGGGTGGCATCGCTCAGGCTCGGCGGGGTATCTGGTGGGGATGAAAGAGTATCAGACTGAGGATAATAGCTTTTCAATGAAGGCATCGGTTTTGGAGGTGGTATTATGTTTGAATTACTCTGCTCGTAGGTACTTTCAAATGATGAGGAATTGAGCACATTGAGAGGTAACGGCTCTTTCTTTGGTTGTATTGTAGGATTTTCTTGATGATAATGTTCGTGCGTGGTATCTTCGACGGCGTCCTGCCGTATAATAGCGCTTGTCGTTGTATTTGTAGTAGTCTCATCATCACCACCATCACCATCAACCCTCTGGTGATAATTTACCTGGACGTCGTCGCCCTCTTCAGCCAACTCTTCGTATCCCGACAACGAAACATTGGCAGAAGTTTCGAAAAACTGTTTCCAAAATTTCGTCGCATTCCAAACTCCTCGACATTCTTGGCCGTACCGCTCGACTGTTGGAAGTATTGACTCAGCTACAATTCTATTGGCAACCGCAAAATTCCTATCAATCTCTTGTAACGTCAAAGTTATGCTCTGCTCTGTTCGTTCCAGCTCTTCGGCTACTGTTCTTGCCTCTCCTCCTCCTCTATTGTTGTTGTTGAATGGCTCCATCCGACAATGAGCGCCGTGTGTAACGAGTATAATTGATTGTTGTTTATTTTACGCGTTTTGGTGTTGATAAATATCAATTTTGGGATCAAAGAAGAAAAAAAAATAACTGTTCTTTTCCTATTCTAGACAACAAAAAAAAAGTTTAAAGTTTGGATGATAGAGCTAGCTCAGATGAGAACAACTCGTACATATCATCGGCTGCCTCCTTGATATAATATCGGAGTTTTTCAGACCCCAGATGTTTTGAGGCAATGTTGAAGTTGAGAAACTCACCGTTAATCATGTAGGCGATTCCAAATCCACCGTCAATTACTTGTGACCATCCGTATCCATTGAAATACTCTGATGATAATTGGGATGTACTCAAAAACCAGCTACTTGAGTATGAATAAGCTTTGTCGGCAAAGATGGCGGGTAAGGGTTCGCTATCCTTGACCTCCTTCTTAAGTCCAAACAAATGACGGTCACACCCTTTGCCGTCCGAAGCATCTGCAATGTACTTGACATGGGAGGTAATAGCTTTGCGAGCAGCGGCAATCTTGGTGGCATTATCAACACTTGGGTCCTCCATTAACTTGCAAAAGGCAACAGAGTCATCTGACACCGATCGACAAGTTTCTGTCCGTCCAAGAAGAAATTTACGTACAGACGCAGATTCATAGGTTGGTCTATTAACCCCGTAATATTTGTAGTAACCCAATTGGATAATCATCTGGATAAATGCATCTGGTGAGGCTTTAAACTTCTTGATTGCATTCTTGCCATATCCTTGGTACGTCAGAACTGCCACTTCATGCTGTCCAATAATGTCATTGAATGTCTGGACCGCCTTAGTTATATGCTCATCTACAGGAATGCTGGACTTGAATCGTAGCTCCTTGGGTGGCTCTAAATCTTTGCGATCAGAAGTACCATAATCAGCAGTATCCTTGAAAATGGCAGCATTGATATCGTCATTCAATCGGCAAGTTGGGGATCCATCCATCATTGAGTGTTCGCCTTGGAATCCAGCGACACCATTGTCGCAAATGAAAAACTGACATGGCTTGTCGCTCCAACGGTTCTTTCCATCTCCATGCCAAAATTGATGAGCCCGCTCTTCAGCAGTGACAGGCTTCTTGTCATCGAGTGCAACAACAAATGCTGCAGATTCAATATCTTGCAAATACTTTTCATTCTCTGGCGAAACAGCAATCACGTCCTTTCGTGCCTTCGCCCAAAAATCTCGCTTGCCATTGGTCAGAACGCCAAAAGGCTGAATATGAGAGGCGGCATCGTCATAAATGTAACGAAATTGAGCTTCCAGTTCAGCAGCACTAAGAGGTTGACCATTCACCTCATAGGGAAGCTTATAAAAGTGGTTTCGACGTATGACCACAATGTGTTTATTCTCCTCAGGGTTGTAAACTTTTGGATAATCGCACTTTTCGTCAGGGATTCGACAGCAATGAAACATGTACTTGTAAGAATCCATGCAAAGTGGGTCTTTCCGCATATATTCAGGCTCAAGTGTCTTCTGCTCAACTTGACTGGCGAAGTTTAACGCCGCCTTTGTAATTGCAGCTGCTCTCTTAGCGGGATCTCTTCTAAGCTTATCGTCCTTATAGGCGTAGAAATAGCTCACATAGGGGACAACGGGGTCCTTATACGTAAGATAAGCAGCATCATTCCACCAATCGTAGATCCAATTGTCTGTCTTAGCTGCTCGTTCTTCGAGTCGTTTCTGGAGAATCTCACCCTGTCCACCGGGCTTAATAAACTCCTTGACGGCCGCTTCAGTGTGAGCGTATTCATGCGGAGGAACTACGGCGTGTACCGATTTAAGATACTTTGTAGCTGTTTCGGTAAGACTAGGCACGGGCAGATGAGGAAGTGATCTTTGAAATCGATAGGTCCTGCCTAAAGACCAATCTTCAGCCAATGGAGCAGGAGGAGTGGATGATGCCTGCCGGGCAATAACAGTTGGACTTCGCTTGAGGGTTTTAGACATCTAAGTAGAAAGTTAACAGGCGCCTAAGTAAATAGTATTAGGTGAATAATATGTATGTACCTTTGAGAGGATCTGTAGCCTATTGATGGATCTAGAACCCAACATTCCACTGATGTTTTTATAAAAAAAAAAAACAGGGAAAAAGGAAGAGAAGCAGAAATGCGGAGGGGCCTCGGGATGATATTTATGTTGGTGAAATCAGCCACAAAAACCTCTAGCAATTGATTGACAGCCACAAATAGTGGGATGCGGGGGAATGGCAACTTAAAAGGAAAGTTTAATGGCCGGTCCAGTAACTTAATCAGCCCCATTCCGAAGGCCCGGATTTGGCGCGCATGTGATGGCATGGCAACGACAGAATGAGTTTTTTTATCATCATCGTCATCAGAATACTGAGAGCACTACTCAATCAATACTCAACGCAGATATAATCCAAGGTACAAAAGAAGCAATGGGTGTTCAAGTTACTCCAATTTCCCCAGGTATGTGAATGAACTATTCAGTATTAGATCGGACTCTTAGAGAGAGGACGAGAACATATCATTAATCTAACACGTTGATTGATCAGGCGATGGTAAACACTTCCCAAAGCCGGGCGATACGGTCACAATGCACTATGTGGGAACTTTAGAGAACGGTAAGAAGTTCGACTCTTCCCGAGACCGTGGCCGTCCTTTTGATACTCAGATTGGGGTCGGTCGGGTCATTCGCGGCTGGGACGAGGGGGTCCCTCAATTGAGTCTCGGTGAAAAGGCGCGCTTGACAATTTCTGGTGACTACGCCTATGGAGAAAAAGGATATCCTGGTCTCATTCCCCCCAACGCGACTCTTGTTTTCGAGGTCGAACTTCTCCAGATCAATGGCAAGTCTGCCTAACTTTTGTGTTTCTAAGTTTGTTGATGATGCCCCGTCTTTATATATAAATGGTAAATTAAAAAATTTTTATGCCCAGTATTGCTATATTATTTTACATCTTCATTCATCTTATCGCTTTCTCGTGCTTCTTCTGGTTGCTGGTTTCCGTGGTGAGCCTACAGACTTTGGGGTGGAAACATTGGCTGAACTAGTTTTTGGCTTTTTGGCTTTTGGCGGTTGACTCGATGGACTTTCGGGAGGGCTCTTTTCCTTGTCACTATCGTCAACACCCTCGTCTGCTCGTTCAGGCGTTGCAGCTGGTGGTTGACTCTTTCGCGTTGTTGTTGTTGCCGCTGCCGCACCCCGTTTGCGCCCAGGAGGTCGACCAACTTTTCGAGGAGTGCCAGCTTGTTTTGTCTCCTTTGTAGGCTCTGCAGATCCCCGGCCATGAGCCGTTTTCGATTCCGTAGCAGGTTCTGCAAAATCCACTGTCATGAGCGATGGGCGAAACAAAGACAAGACTTCATTACAAACAAACAGAGCTTACCACCTTCATCACTGAGATTAACACTACTCAGATCGGCCTCAGCCTTCGATGACCCATCTCCACTCTTGGAGGCTGGGTGCCGGGAGGTGTCCACCGTACTTAACAAGGCTGGACTGCTGTCTGCAGCATCAGATCCCACAGCTTGTCGATGTTGGACAATTATGTGCCCATAATCATTCCAAGGTAGATCGAACTCGGATACTTTACCCCACTCCTCATCCTCCTATGAAAGTGATATTCGTTAGTCGTAGTTTAGAAAATTGGAACGGCAGATATATATTTTCGCGTACAAGTTCGTCGAGACCCTTGAGATAATATAATTCACTAAGTTTCGACCATATGTCCTGGCTCGATAGCCACGATAGGTGTTCCACAACACCGTTATTATTACTATTACTCTTATTTTTATCGTATTTATCGTTAATTTCGTGTAGATTTGAATTCAGGAGCCGAATTATTTCGACCATTCGGAAATGCTTATGGATGCCTTTTTCAGATGCCAGTTAGCACTCACGTCGACAGCAAAAAAAAAAAATACATATATAATATGGAAAAAAATCGCAAATGTCAATTATTATCTCACCGACTGGCTTGACCTGGCATATTGCCCGAAAAAGAGCTGTTTCTAGCTCTACAGGCCACTCTGGCATTTTCTCTTCTATTATCTTTGTAACATGCGTTCCAGTAGCCGCTGGAACAACCATGGGAGAAAGTTGCATCTCTCCCAATTTGTTAATTTACTGAATGTGAAAATTGAAGCAAAGTCTCATCGCAGGAAACCAGGCCAATATGGACAGACTTTCTACATGAGAAGACAGTTTACTTTTACTCATAATGCTGCGAGAATGCAGCTCTGTGCTGTCTCTACGCTGAGAGACACTGATATCGGTATCATTATCGGTAGTTGCATTTTTTTTTTCTTCTCCTCTTTGCTCAACCAGCAGGCATTGCTGCTCCTAGAAACCATGCTTGCCTCGATATTAGCATATCAGTTATTACAAAAATAATATATCATAAACAGGCATCATCGGCCAGTTCTGTTAAAGGCCGTTTGTCCCCTGACGCGCTGGTAATTGGGTTTCCTCTTTGGGACCACGCGTCGTGATTAATCCGGATTGGGATAAATTAGAACGCGTACGATATAGCACAGGGATATCTTTTTATTTCTGCTCTCTGCTGTGAGAGAAAGAGAGCTTTTTATTCACATTTTCTATCTTCGTTTCTCGAGTACTTTTGGCAACAATGAATCGGGCATCAGCGGCCGTTAGGCAAGATGACATTGAGCCACCAAATACCAGAGGACTAGCTGATGCAGTCTATGGGGATCGCGTAAGGCGATTTCAGGAGTTTTTAGACGACAGTGAAACATATAAGGATGCGATAAAACTCATGTTGAACCGCCAACAACGGCGACTTGTCGTGAGTCTTGATGAGTTGCGAGAATATGATCGGGAATCTTGGAGTGGTGTGCTTAATACTCCGGCAGAATATTGTCTTGCCTTTGACCAGGCTCTTCGAGACGCAGTGTACGCTGTAAGAGACCCCACCCGGCATACATGGATTGATCAAACAACAAGCTTCTATGTGGCATTCCGAGGGTCGTTTGGTGATCATAGTGTTAACCCAAGAACTATCCGAGCTAAACATATTGGTAAGCTCGTTTCACTGGAGGGCATCGTGACCAGATGTAGTCTAGTTCGACCCAAAATTGTTCGGTCTGTGCATTGGTGTGAAAAGACAAATATGCACCATGCGCGTGAATATCGGGATCAGACAATGACAATGGATGGGTTCACTACCACAAGTGTGTACCCGACACAGGATTCAGAGGGGAACGCTTTGGTAACTGAATACGGGTACTGCACCTACAGAGACCACCAAACAATGTCCATTCAAGAAATGCCTGAAAGGGCACCTCCGGGTCAATTGCCCAGGAGTATCGATGTCATTTTAGATGACGACCTCGTCGATCAAGTCAAACCAGGTGACCGAATCCAATTGGTGGGTCTCTACAGATCCCTGGGCAATAGAGCAGCAGGCAAATCCAGCAGTGCAGTATTCCGGACAATCGTTATGGCCAACAACATTGTATTATTATCTTCCAAATCGGGAGGTGGAATCGCTCATGCTCGTATCACTGATCTCGATATCCGCAACATCAACAAAGTATCCAAAAAGAAGAATGTTTTCGATCTACTGTCTCAGTCTCTTGCCCCCAGTATCTACGGACACAATTACATCAAGCAGGCCATTCTACTGATGCTTTTAGGGGGTATGGAGAAGAATCTCGAAAACGGAGGTCATATCCGAGGAGATATCAACATTCTCATGGTGGGTGATCCATCTACTGCAAAATCGCAGATGCTACGCTTCGTACTCAATACCGCTCCATTGGCAATCAACACAACAGGTCGCGGATCTTCTGGTGTGGGTCTGACAGCAGCTGTGACATCTGATAAGGAAACAGGGGAACGGCGTCTAGAGGCAGGAGCAATGGTTCTCGCCGATCGAGGTATTGTTTGTATCGATGAGTTTGACAAGATGAGTGACATTGATCGAGTAGCAATCCACGAAGTCATGGAGCAGCAGACAGTCACCATAGCCAAAGCAGGAATTCACACGTCTCTTAATGCACGATGCAGTGTGATAGCGGCTGCCAATCCTATCTACGGTCAGTATGATACTCATAAGGACCCCCATCAGAATATTGCACTACCTGACTCTCTGTTATCCCGGTTCGATCTCTTGTTTGTAGTTACAGATGAGGTCAATGACGAACGGGATCGCAATATCTCTGAGCATGTTATCCGTATGCATCGATATCTTGCCAATAGCAGCGAAGAGGGGGTGCCTGTCGAGGAAAACGTGGGCCAAAGTCTTGAAGTTGGAGAAAATGCAGGAGACGGAGGAAATGAAGAGACTGCTGTATATCAAAAGTACAATAGATTTCTCCATGCCGGATTCCAGCTCCGGAAACGAGGAAGCAACAATGATAGCAATGGAAATCCTCAAGTTCTCACAATTGAATTTATCAAAAAATACATTCAGTATGCAAAGTCACGAGTCAAGCCTGTGTTGACCAAGGGAGCTTCGGACTACATTGTTGAAACTTACACGGATTTGCGCAATGATGAACTTGCGGCATCACAGCGACGTACGGCCCCCATTACTGCACGTACCCTCGAGACGCTGATTCGTCTCTCGACGGCACATGCAAAGGCTCGTCTTAGTCACAGAGTCGAGATCAAGGACGCCAAGATTGCAGAGAAGATTCTTCGATTCGCTCTTTTCAAAGAACTTGTCAAGTCTCAATCAAGGCATAAGAAGAGGCGCACAGATGCAGAGTCCGAGTCCGAGTCCGAATCTGAGGAATCTGACAACGAAGAAAACCAAAGAGAAAGAAACGCGTCCAGAGAAGCCACTTATCGACCACCAGAGAACGCAGCGACTACTATGAGGACGACGACGACGCCACGCAGAAGTCCTCGGGGTCAGCATGCACCTGTAACAAATCTAGGTGAGGACACAGCCTCGCCGACGCCTGCTGGGGAAGACATAGGAGAGGATTCTTGGGCGTCCAGTCGACCCGAGTCACAAATACTGGGGTCAACGCCAGCGGATGAATTGGCAGCAGGATCATCCTCCTCCCAGGCAAGGGGTATTTCACCATCCCGGTTGGCTACTTTCACTACAGTTTTAGGTCGATTGCTCAATACTCCTCTTTTTGAAGATGAAAGTTGTAGTTTTGACGATATGCTCGAGCAAGTCAACAAGAAAATGAGTCAGGAGGACATCTTCACCATTTCGGAAGCGCGGGCTGCACTCGATAGGCTCTCAGAGCAGAATAAGATTATGGTCGTCCAGGACGTGATTTACAAAGTCTAAACAAATTTGACAGGAGTTTTTCCTTTTTCTTTAATTTTCATGTGTACAACAATTGCAACTAGTTCTTTTTGGCTCAGTTTAATAGTAGATTTACTTGAATGTAGATTTCATCATCTTTGGGAGTAAAACGATAAAATCAAAAAAAAAAAAAAGAGAAAGCAAAGGACCTGCTACGATCCAAAAGTATCAATGCTGCCTCTGCGGTATGGCTGTCTTCATCAGAGGTCGGTCAAAAGCCTACAACCGCGGTGTTCAGGAGTATCGGTGACGGCCCGAAGCAAAGTGACCCGGTCACGGATCACCAAGAAAAATACACTGGCGGTCAAAAGAAGTAAAGGGCAGTCTGTGCAGAGGGAAGGAGCCCATTCATTCAAGGCCGAAGAAGAAGGGGATATTGAAATCCCTAAGACTACAGGACTTGCTGTAGGGTTGGCGCTGGTATCTACAATGCTCATCACAGCCTATGGGCAGTATCGATCCGAGCAACCAGACAGGTTGGATAATGACAAGAGGGATGAAAAAGAAAACAAAGTGAATGCATGGATACGCAATTTTACATTATCGCCAGAGTCAGCATGGTATACACCTTTGACGACTCTATTTGCCAATGACAGTCTTGCAGACACGCTTGTAAATGGGTATTTTTTGGTATACGCGATCCGGGGTACCGCTTCGATCCTTTCTCCAACAGCGGCATGTCTCATTTTTATGGCCGGAGGTAGCTGGACAGGGAACCCTATGGTGGTCCGACAATTACGAAATTTGAACAAGGACGCTACGACAGTAGATGAGGCTAATAATAACACAACTAATAGTAGTGACGTCTGGTGGCAGACTGGAGGGGAAGGGGCTACCACAGCCGTGCTGGGGTTCTTATGTGCCGTTATCCCGACCCTTCGCATACCTATTCTGGGGGTCAAGCAACTGGGAATCCCATTATGGGCTGTTGCTGCTGGGTATATCGTTTCAGACAGTGCCCGTATTGTGTGGTCGTCACATGAACAGTCTCAGCAAGCTGTTCAAGGTGACAAAGAAGAGGAAAATAGTAATATCCCATCTCCTCTTGGGATATACGGGCTTGTTGCCGGTGCGGCAGTCTGGTTTGGATTGGTTCGATGGACAAGTGTTGGGCGCCGGGTAAATTCAGAAAAGAGACTTATTCGTCAACTACTGGAGCGTAATTTTGGTTGGAACTTACGCCTGGGCAACAAGGCCCCTGTCACTCTTTAGTAGTGCTTAATTATGTATATAAATATGAGCCAAAATAGGGCACATGTAACTTTCAAAAAGTTTAAAAGATTAGAGATATTGAGGCCGATTGGTAAGGCAGTTGCCCTCACTTAAGAAAACGCTTGGCATCTAATTGTCAACCGGCTACGTCTTAAGTTTTCAAATACAAAACAAAAAAATGAAAAGGGGAAAAAAGCGGGGATATAAATACCCACGAGCATTAAAAGTATATAAACCACATCATGCACGTCAAAATGTCAAATAGCAATCAAACTACAGAGGTATAAAAGCTGGGGTGGTGACCCAAAACTAAAATAAAGAAAAACGTAAAACTAAGTTTCCGTAGATAACAACTAAAAGGTATTGATTGCCCTGGTAAAATTGACCAAATTCAGAAAATACTTACATAGACAAAATAGAATGCTTTCCCCATCATTGCTGCTGACAAAGATGTCGTACGACAGAGGTCTGAGCACTATCCCCCTTCTTTTGGGGAGGGGGGAGGTTGTGCAGGGCAACGGCTCCTTGTTGCTTACGTCGTCCGTCCGACCTTGGGAAGGATGCATATGTCGGGCGATTTTTTTTTTCCGTGGACTTAAGAAGAAACAACAGCGATAACAATAAATTTGAAAAAAAATTAAAAATTAAAAAAAAAAAAATAAAAAAATATACGACATTCTTTAATAATCTAAGGGGAGCATTATTTACCGGAGTTTATAAAGTATGTCCCTGAACAACTCAACACCGCCGGGGCCAATTGGGTTGACTCCCGACGCGGCCCTTGGAGCTGTATCGTCCACCAGCTCCTCGGCACCATTTGTGGTTCAATTGGCTTCTAGATTCTTCACAGACATACTCTTTACATGGTCTTTCTGGTTGACCTTGGTCGCCGCTGTGATTGTATATGACCAGGTCATGTACATCCACCGCAAGGGAACAATTGTCGGTCCAAGGTTCAAGGTATGGCCTATCATGGGTCCCTTCTTAGAGTCAATGAACCCGAAATTCGAGGAATATTATGCCAAATGGAAGAGTGGAGAACTCAGCTGTGTCTCGGTGTTTCACAAGTTCGTGGTGATTGCTTCTTCTCGCGACCTTGCCCGTAAAGTACTCAACTCTCCAAGATACGTCAAACCATGTGTGGTAGATGTAGCCATCAAAATTCTTCGCCCCACCAATTGGGTTTTCATGGATGGCAAGGAGCATGTCAACTATAGACGTGCTCTCAATGGGCTCTTTACTTCCAAAGCCCTTTCCATCTATCTCCCTGCTCAAGAACCTATAAATACTAGTTATTTTGAAAGAGCAGTCGAAATCTCCAAGGATGGTCATGTTCCGTTTATGCATCTCTTCAGGGAACTCAACTGTGCAGTATCTTTGCGCACTTTTTGTGGGCCTTTCATTACCGATGATCAAATCTCCCTTATTGCCGACAACTATTATCGCATTACAGAGGCTCTTGAACTTGTCAATTTCCCCATCATCTTACCCTTTTCAAAGACTTGGTATGGTAAGAAATGTGCTGACATGACAATGGACATCTTTGAGCAGTGTGCTATTCAATCTCGCCAAGCTCTTGAGCAAGGAGGTCCAGTTCAGAGCATCATGGATGCATGGATTAAGGAAATGATTGACAGCGAGGGAAATCCAAAGGGAATTCGAAATTTTACTAATAAGGAGATTTCTGAAACTATCTTTACCTTTCTGTTTGCCTCACAAGATGCCAGTTCGTCTGCTACCACCTGGCTTTTCCAATTGGTTGCTGACCGACCTGAAGTGATGGCCAAGATCCGAGAGGAGCAACTCGCCGTTCGAGATGGTGACCCATACAAGCCCTACGATTTCGATATGATTGAAAAGATGACTTACACTCATGCAGTCGTCAAGGAAACACTCCGGTACCGTCCACCTGTTCTCATGGTTCCCTATGTTGTCAAGAAGGACTTTCCTATTAGACCTGATTATACTGTTCCCAAGGGATCCATGGTTATTCCTACCACTTATCCATCTCTCCATGACCCCCAAGTCTATGAGAATCCCGATGACTTCATTCCCGAGCGATGGCTCCCCGGCGGAAGTGCAGACACCCCTGAACAGAATAAGAACTGGCTCGTGTTTGGCACCGGACCTCACGTTTGTCTTGGGCAAAAGTATGCTGTCATGCAATTTGTCTCCATGATTGGCAAGGCCGCCCTCCTTTACGACTGGACCCATCAAATTACCGAAGAATCTGAAATAATCAAGGTCTTTGCAACCATCTTCCCCCAGGACGACTGCCTTCTTAAGTTCTCCCGTCGTCCGGACCCATATAAGGTCGCTTAAAGGCTCGTTTTCTCTCTTTTTTGTTTATTTTCCTTTTGTTGTTCGGAGGGGTTTCTTTCTTCAAACATTTTGTATAATATATATATATATACATATAAATTTTTGTCATTATTTGTTTAACGGGAAATAGAGTATCTAGCTAGATATACATAGGCCGAAATACAAAATAAAATAGATCTACGTTGGGTTATATTCAATTGTAGTTGAAGCAAATTTGGTAATGAATTCTCTACGCTCCGGTTGATGATGGGAAAGCGGGAGTTTTTCTTCCCAAGCCATCACCGAAGGAGGAAGGGAAAAAAAAATATCAAAGGCAGAAGAGACCTAATCTACGAGTAATCCAGCGCCAGATATTCGTCAAGGATGGCGCGACGTAAAGCTGCGGGATGGTTCTCCATGGTTCGAGGGGTGAGTGATTGATTGATATCTCTAGATGAAGGTGATCTCATTTTTTTATTCTTGTCATTTGCTAACTGTGAAATTATTTGATCTATAGCGGGTTCGGCAATCCTTCAATAAGCAGAATCTGTACAATCTCGAAAAGATGAGGGGTAGCGATAAGGGATCACTAAAGATTAGTGTATTGAGGTGGAGAGCTAAGCAGGCTTTGAGAGCTTATCATGGTGAACAAGTTGGGGAGAAGGCATGGCAGCATCGGTTCGAACCCCATCTCAAGAGTGTTTCATTTTTAAAGCGTGACAAGCGTGGAGCAGCGGAGAATGTTAAGCCCAAGCCCATGTCTTTGCAGACGTGGGCTCCGCTCGAAAAAAGACTTGATGTTGCTCTGTTCCGTTCCTTCTTTGCTAGCAGTCCCTGGCAGGCTCGCCAGTTTATCATTCATGGCAAAGTTAAAGTTAACAACAGTCCAATTCGGCAACCGAGTTTTGAGCTTCGGCCCGGCGATTTATTCAGTGTTGACCCACTGAGTGTACTGACGGCCATGGGCCAAACAAAGCCGAGTGAAGCCCAGTCGGCAAAAGTTGACAACAAGCAACTACGTCGGTTCAATCGGTGGAAGGCAAAAGTAAGCAGAAACCCTTTTGGTATGTGGAAGAAACGTATTGGTCGGCTCAAGGCTCAACCAGAAAAATTTGCAAAGCTCAAGCAAGCCAAGCGCAAAAAGTACCTTGCTCGCAAACTCAAGCTGATTGAGGAGCAGAAGGACAAGATTGCAGGGGTTAGCGCAGCTGAGGAACGCAAAATACTGGATTCTGCTATTTCAAAGCCTGGTTCTGCTGCTAAGAGTCCAGCCAAACCACCTATCTTCTTTGATGATCAGGTGCTCAACCAATTTGCCCGCGAGTACAAGACAATCATGGATAGACAAAGCAACAAACAAGAGCTCAACGAGGCAGCAACTAAACAGGTAGACAAGATAGTTTCAGGAGCAGTTAAACGGCGCCAGGAATTGATACAGAAGGCTTACAAGGATAAGATTGATGCTTTGACCGAGAGACAAGACAGGTTTGAAAGATTTGATATCAAGTATAACCCGAATTGGGCTAAGGGCTGGCTAAGCAAGAATCAGGAGGAGAAACTTTTTCCTTGGCAGCAAGGCAAGTATGGGCTCCAAGATCCCAAAAAACCATACTTTACCCCCTGGTTCCCGCGTGGATTCATGGGACCATGGGCTGCATACCCGTTTCATATCGAAGTCTCCTTTGATACTTGCCACGCTGTCTATCTTCACGATCCCCTTGCTTATCCCGGATTTTCAGAAGTCCTCTCTCCCTACAATGTAAAGCGTCATGACCTCGCATACCTTCACTACGTTAGCCGTACCTAAAATATTTGCTTTTAGTTTTACTTTGTGTACTACAGTGTATATAGAACATCTAGTGCTCACACGAACGCAGACTTACCGCCTGCTCGTGCTGTAAGCGTCTAATAAAAGAAAAATCCATCATTTTATTGTTTTAATTGCAAAATATAGAGATCTACCCGGCGTGCTCAACAATAGTACTGACCAGAAGGCCGTCCCGAATCGTAGTACAAATCTGCTCCGGTAGAGGTTTCTCAACAAAGTCGCCGTCTTGGGTGGGGCCGGGAATATTGACATTGATGCTTGAGCATTGGGATGTCAAGATCTCAGTCTTGAGTGATTCTGGACTGCTCAAATAAATTTGACCCTGGTCACACTGGTCAAGAGTGATTGTTGGTGAAACTCCCTGCACTTGGATTCCAAATGATTTGCACTTGATGATTTCAGCGCCTGCAACCAGCGAGTCAACCACAATTCCAGTTTTCACCGACGAGCTCAGAGTAACTGCGTTAATTTTTCCCTTGATCTGTATGGTACTGTTGGTACAATTGTCAATGAAAACCCCTTGGTTTAGACCCGTTGCTTCTACGACTACTTCAGGATTATCATGGAAATTCTCCACAATCCATTTAGTCCCTTCGAGTTCTGCCCTTGCCGGTTTCTTAGCTTTTGGTTGCATCTGAGTACCCGAAGACGATGCAGTGCGTCCGAGCGATTTAGGCTTGAGTGCTGGTAAAGGCTTATTGCCAGACCGCAATTCAGGATTCTTGTGCGTCATCTGACTCTTGTCCACTTTCTTTAGCTTAGCTGTAACATCAGATCCCCTGTTAAGATCAGCAAAGACTGCATCGAGACCACCCTTGCTCTGAGTACCCGGTTTCGCAGATTCATTTTTTGACAAATCATCGTAAAATGACTGTGGAGGTGGCGGTGGAGGCGGAGGCGGTGGACCACCAGCACCTCCCGAAGGGGCAGGGGGTGGGGGTGGGGCTGCCTTTGCTGTCTTAGAATCACCGCCTTGGTCCTTGACAAGTTCACTAGCAAGAGCATTGACACTTTGTTGCCCGTTGGGATTCCAGTTGATGCCCTTTGCATGGTTTTTCTTGACGTAAATTTGAAGACTTTTGAGCGCATTCATAAAAGATCGGCCCCATTCTAGATGCTTTGGATCAACTTGTTTGAAGTCCTTGTAAACGCGATTGACGTAGAACTCTGCACTTTCGCGAATGCTTTGAACATAGTCTCCAGGAGGGAAACCTCCTGCTACAGAGAACCACCCAGCAGCTGGGATACCTTCTCTCAGGACCGCAAAATGGTTGGCTAGATTGGTGGTTCGAGGAAGTTTTTGATCCGCATGAGCGACGGCCTGAATATCATCCGCAACGCGTTTCTTGAAAGGCTCAAGCGAGCTGAGATCATGAGGAGCTTTGCACCGGGCAAATAGCTCTACAACCAATCGATCTTGGTGGAATGCGTCGGCAACTTTCTTGGCTGCTTCGCCGAGCTGAGCATCAATCTCGCCGCTCAACCTTACAAAAGGCTCAACATTGGCTTGGATCATTGCATCAAACTCTGAAACCTGCTGGGGCAGATCTTTAGATACCGCTGGAGCCTTCTCCGCAGAGCCAGTGTCGGCACTTGCAGCTGCAGATGCACTTTGAGATGGACCAGAGGGTCTTGTTGACGGAGCCGAAGTAGATCCAAAGGGACTTACACTAGTAGTGCTGCTTGCTCCATCATTGTTTCCAGTATCAGTTGCATTCTCTTGTGCTGCCTTTGCCGGTTGTCTCTGGAGAGAGTCCTCTTGATACTCGGCCAAGTCCTCGAGACGCGAGGTTGCAGCCTCAAGCCTCTTGATAAGAGTTACAATATTATGGTACCCAGGACCAGTCTGTTTAGAACTTGTTCCGCTACCGTTGCTTGGAGGTGTAGCCGTATCTTCTCCCGCCATGACGCTGTTACTCGTTCGTTGTTGGATATTGTCGATTGCTGCTCAGGCTGGTGGTGATAGATGGGAGTCGTGCGGCTGGCACTTACCATTAAAACGTCGTTTCCATACAACGATAAAAGCCCACATTGAGGAGAGAATAAATATTTTTAGTTGTTTGCTATTTCTATCTCGCTGTATGTGCTCTGTATCTACAAAGTAGTAGTTGTTCGTATATTCTCTCGCCTGAGATATTGGCGGAATCGATCCATAACAGACTCTTTGTTACACCTGTCTGAGGTTGAGTCAAGGATTGGCATGCCGATTTGCTCAATTGCAAAGGATGAAGCTACGCTTCCGGCAGCTGCGGCAACGATTGCATTCTCGGTGCTCGTATAGACGGCAGAGAAGGCACCTACGAATGTATTGCCTGCGCCGGTTGGGTCGACAATCCGGTCAGCACTGTTATTGGTATTATAGTAGGCACTGAGCCATTTAGTTCCGTCAGAGTCGGCTACGACGCACCCTTGCCGTCCGGCTCTTATGACGCAAGCCCCGCGGGGGTTCATATAATTGTAGAATTTGGTGGCCATCGTCTCAATTACTTTGGGATCTGCTAGAGTCTCGCTGGCTTCCTCGGTAGAAGGAGATACGCCAAGCATTGCAGCTGCCTCAGCAGCGTTAGGGCTCAGTATACGGATCCGAGGATTTTTCAGTACTTGGATACAAGTATCAAGATTTGACACAGTGCAGCTATCTGGAACCGGTTCCCATACCACCACATTCTCTCTGCTGCTTGCTAGGTCATCAAGTTGTTTAAGGATCTCCAATGTCCGTCGTGGGCTCGCAATTACATGAACAGATCTGGCTCCCAGTAGTCCACATTCTGCTAAATCCTTGGGCTCTAAGCGTTTCTTGGGTGTCAGATACTTAAATCCTAGACGTGTCAAATTCAGTCAGACAACGGATACGCGCATTTTAATCCACGAAGCTGGATAAATTACCTCTATGCTCATCAGGCCCATAAATGTTGAAGCCCCGAGTTGTAAGTCGATTGAGATCCTCGCGAAAGACGAGATTTGTTTTCCAACTCTCAAGAGTGTTTCGTACTTGAGAAGGGAAATCTTTGCCAACATCAACGATCCATCCTACTTTGCGGGACTCGTTTGGGGGAGGTAGGAAGAGCCTTGCTCCAAGAGCTCCATAAGTACCCGCACCCCCAATGACATTATTAAGAACTTCTCCATCTGGGAATTCGATCTCGTCGAGAATGAACATTCCGAGTGTAGTAAACACTACATTTTCTGCTTTGCTTGTCTTTGCACTCATGCCTGTAAATCTCGTTTTCAGATCTTTCTATTCATAGGCGTCAGTATTGACTTTCTGTTAGCCGCATTCCTTGAAAACAGTCTTCATACGATTAAATCTTTAACCAGTCTACCTTATATCATCTCTTCGTTTTAGCAGCCTTTAAAAAATACTTGTCTATCAGTTTAAAAAGGAGTAGATTCCAGCGAGACGGTATTGCAATGAATTTTAATTACCCGGTTACGGTAACACATCAATCAAGGTTTAGAGGCCAGCCGTCTACCGTGCGGCAAAGATCTTGAGAATTCAACAGCGTTCTGAGATATCTATCTAAACAGTAGTATAATGACCGGAACTCAGGAGATTATTTTTGTCACCGGTAAGGTACACTAATCAAGTTTGGAAAGTACAGCTAACCTAATGATAATAATGATAGGGAATGCAAACAAGCTGGCAGAGGTCAACGCCATGCTTCAAGACACACTTTACCGGGTGACAAACATAGCCCTGGATTTGGAAGAAGTCCAAGGGTCTCTGGATGAGGTCTCGATTTCCAAATGCAAGGCAGCCTCTGAGTTGATCAAAGGCCCTGTGTTGGTAGAGGACACGGCTCTTTGCTTCGATGCTCTCAAGGAGCTACCTGGGCCCTACATGTATGAATTCATTTATATAATAAGTTTAAAAAGGGTAGCTGACGTTTTATAATTTTGGGTCAATAGAAAATGGTTCATGAAAGCAATTGGTCATGATGGTGAGTATACCAGAGAAGCAGCATCGATCTTGATTTTTTTTTCCCTATTTGCTGATTTATCTACATCACAGGACTCAACAGAATGCTAGCAGGGTTTGACGACAAGGGAGCAAAAGCGGTTTGTACTTTTGCTTTTACCGAAGGCCCGGGCCATCAAGTCAAGCTATTCCGAGGCACAACACCAGGCTCCATTGTTCCAGCACGAGGAGACAACAATTTTGGCTGGGATCCCATCTTTGAACCTAAAGGTTACAGTGAAACGTATGCAGAAATGGACAAGGCGGTAAAAAACAAAATCAGCCATCGAAGCAAGGCACTGAAGCTCCTCGTCGATTTTTTAGAGAAGCGGGTGAATGAGAAGCCATAAAAAAAGACCAAGATAAATAGTATTGTACATGATTAGATTCTTGCCTTTTTTTTTTTTTCTTTGAATTTTACATCATGACTTTGCGTTATCCTTTCTCCACTGATCGATCCAACTGACTATGCGGTCAACATTGGAGTCTATGTCATCGACTGTATTGCTCTGAAGCTCAATGACAATTTCTGGCTGGTAGCTCTGGCGAGCCTCATTTAGGATGACCTCCATTATTTCTGCATCCAGATTTTCTTGCAACTTTTTGTGGTTGTAATTTCGCTTCTTCATCCGGTCGTAAATATTTTTCGTGTCTGCGCGCAACACAATGACAATATCAATGAGACGTTCAGGGAAGATATCGCACACGTGCCAGTCAATGATTTGTCCTCCTTTCTCCAGATCCTTTTCTATGGCATCTAGAAGTTTGTCATCGTCGACAATTGACGTTTGTAGCTCCTCATCGTATCCACTGAAGCATCCGTGCTCTTTGGCAACATCGTTGACTGATAAGATTTCAAATTTACCATCCGTGTCATCAAGCTGGTCCTTGAGCTGCTGCACGTGAGAGGTTTTACCAGTGCCCTTTGAACGAGTTTTCTCCCTCGTTAACTACAAAACATTACAATTCAAACCGAGGAAAAAATAAACTACTTACAGGTGTGCCTGTGATTATGATATTTGGTAGATCTCTGCTCATCTCGAGGTGCGTTGTAGATTGACACTAAACAAAAAAAAAAAAAAAAAAAAAATCATATCTACTACAGGTTTAGTCCCAAATGAGCTTCAAAACCTTCTGCATAGTCCCGGGCACGCGTCACGTCAAATTTAAGTCAAAAAGAAAAGAAGTTTACAAAGATACAAGATATATAAGTGGGGTGTCCTTAAGCAGCGACCGTTGCTCCAGGCAAGGTCGATATGAATCTGTCTAGCCCCAGGACAAAGAGTTCATTGTTGATCTCCTCTCCGTTCGGATGTTCGACTGGACACAGAGGGCTTCATTAATCAAAAACCCTCACAGTTAGAAAAAAAAATCTTAAAAAATTGTACTAACAGGATGTCAAAAGCAACTTACTTTTTGACAACAAACTCTACGTAGAGCCCCACGTATATTTGGTGAAGTATTTCCCGCACCTCATAAGTTGCCGGATCTGTGAGTAACACAAACCGAATATTTGTTGGCGTTTCGTAAAAGTGTAATCGGTACTTATTAGTCGCATAAGAAAAGTAATCGTCAAATCTTGATTTTCATTTGTCAGTTAGTGAGCATAAGGAGAAAAAAAAAAAAAAGCCCGCAATGGAATCTTACTCATCTGTTAGCTTTCGCGCCATATTCCGAAGGGAGAATGCTGCACCAAATATAAGTTTGCTGTCATCCTCTAAGCTGAGTTTATCATTGTTGCTCGACCTGAGGCTATCTTTACTGGTCCTTTTTTTCTGTGAGATGTGGCGGCCATGAGGATGATTACCCTTTACAAACTCTCTATGAAATATGCAGTTGCCTAGAAAAACACAAAATGATGTTTTAGTCGCAAGATAATTTTCATTTGTTATTTAGATTTTAATAGCTCGCTCACAATGTCTGTCGTAGAGCCAGAAGCTATAGTATACCATTATGGTAGCCTACCTCTAAGGGACTAGTTGGTTGTGGTTGCTATAGTGGTAAAGTCTACACGGTCTGTCAAGCACAACCAACAAATAAAAGACTACCCAACAGATTGGTTAATTACGCTATTGCACATGCCATCAAATGACTGGTTCTAAATATAAAAATAAAATAAAATGAAAATTGGCGGGCGATCTCATCACTAAGCTGAAATGGGGTATAGCGACTCGGCACGATCTTGGTTCGTTTTTGATCTTTGTCATGTGATTATATGTCTGATAAAACGAGTCGCCTAATAAACTAAATACCAAATGTACCAATCAAGCGGTTGATGTATCATTGTTTCAGTTGACTCCTCCCTCATAATCGCTGATACCGCTATTTTAGGGTGTCGGCCCGTTCTCCACGTGACGCGTTGTCTTTTTTGGGACAATTAAACATTGCGCTAGAAGAAAGAAAAAGAAAAAATAATAACAGAAAGAACCAACGCTTAGCGCGGCAGCCAGCCACAAAACTCACCCTCTACTCAGAAAACCATTCAGCCTCATTTTTTCTAATCATCATCATCATCATTCCCTTTTGCTAGCAACTCATCTCCAAGGCTGTTGAACCATCGAGGTTCCGGCTATGATACAGCACAATACCCTTCAGCAACCTCCTCCTCCTCCTCTATCCCCTGGCTCTCTGACTGATGGTTCCCACTTTGTCCCTGCCAAACGGCATCATTATAGAGCACACTCAGGACCCCGTAAAGTCAAGGTGAGATGGATGGGTAAAGATTTTGGTTTTTTTTTAGTTCTTTTCTGCTAACCTGATTTACTAGGAAACTTTGAATGCCAGTACGACATTTGCAGGTGGATCTGCTCGCATTAACCAGTATGAAATAAAACAAGAACTCGGTAGAGGGTTCTTTGGAGCCGTTCATCTTGCCATTGATGTGAGTACTGGCCAAAAGTATGCAATCAAAGAGTATAGCAAAACCTGTCTTCGTCGGAGAAGTCAAACTGCTATGCTCAGACGAAGAGCTAGAACTCCCGGCATGTTTGCCCGCCATCACAAACTGCCTCCAGACCACCAAGATGAATCTGGTGGGTCTCTGAATTTGGTCCGCAAGGAGCTTGCAATTATGAAAAAACTCAATCATGAGAATATTGTCCGCCTCATTGAGGTGCTCGACAATCCCGCCGGCAGCAGCATCTATATGGTGCTTGAGTACTGTGCGGTCGGTCCTCCCATGAAGATCTCTGTCGATAACAGTATTAGCCCCATAATAAATAAGCCCAGTGTTGAGTATCGGGTTGAATGTGGTGTCAGCTTTGGAGGTATGGATATCGAGCAGTGCAGGCTCTACTTTCGTGACTTGGTCCTGGGTATAGAGTATCTTCATGCTCATGGAATCGTCCATAGAGACATTAAAACCGACAATCTTCTTGTTACTGAAGAGAATGTCCTTAAAATCGCCGACTTTGGCGAATCTGAAGTCTTTGATAAAGATAATGACTTTTTCGTCACAAATTTCGTTGGTAGTCCTGCTTTCACTGCCCCCGAACTATGTTACCTAGGATCCACTTCATCTCATACCCGTTCTGGTAAAGCTGCCGATATCTGGTCCATGGGTGTCGTTCTCTATTGCTTTGCCTTTGGCAAGCTTCCCTTTATTCGAGAGAACGTTTGGGACTTATATGACTGCATCCAGCAGGATGAAGTCCATTGCCCATCCCATGCTGACCCAGTGCTTATCGATTTGATTTACAGAATCCTGGAGCGCGATCCAGCTAAACGGATTCGAATGTCAGAGCTACGGGAGCACCCATGGATTACGTTGGATGGGTTCGATCTTCTTCTGTCTTACGAAGAGAATGTGAGCGATCTCTTTGAGTCTGCTCAACTCACCCAAGCCGACATAGATCAGGCTTTTGAAGGGGTGAGGAAGAATCGGTTCAAGCTGCAACGTCCTCCTTCGTCAAGGCTCGCCACTTACTCATACTCGGCATCAGCTTCTGCAAATACGTCTACGGAAGATCTACACAGTCATTCAATTCCTGGTTCCGGTCTTAGTTCCCCTATACCTACTCTTGTTAGTCACAGCGGTGGTAGTATCGAGAGTACAAGCAGCAGTGGCACCAACAGTGCTGCCTCAAGCAATCAAAGAGATGACGCAAGTCGTACCTTTAGCATATCTGCATCCCCGACTCCACGAACAGGTTCTCCTCACCAGTCCTATGCTCTGGGTGACATGGGCTCTCCCAATGACTATCAACCATCAGAAAATTCAAAACAGGCATCTCACGACCCAACAGATGGAATGCGCGATAAACTAAGCTCTCTCCTTGTCTGAGACCCACCCACACACACAAAAAATTTCAAAAACATAACTTTTGTGCTCTTCTCCAAAAGTGTTTTATCAATCATGTCGGCATCGGCGTTTTATCCGGTATAGAGTGTGAGGATTTTTTTCTCTAGATTTTTTTTCTTCAATTCGAATTCGAATTCGAATACGGTCGTTGGCTATTGAACTTACACCACCTTTCCATCCACAGACGTTTTGAACTCTCTATAATGATGTCATACGGCTCTTTACCTCTAAAACCTTCATAAGCAAATTTGTTCTTTTGTTTATTTTATTTATTTATTTATTTTCACTATTTATTTTGGGCATGAAATAGTCCTTCTGGCTTTGAACTGAACAAGTTTCTATTCATTTTGTTTCGTTTGTTGTGATTTGGGTATATAGCGCGGGGAATTTCGCATGTGCTAGGTTTCTTTTCCTTTTTTTCTTTGCGGTGGGGGGTGTGTTCTGTTTGGGTTTGTCTTATTCATGCATCTACTTGTTTTTTGTTTCTTTTCAGTTGTCTCACAAAATATAGGAATGTATACAGAACTAATGTAATTTGTCATCGATCCGTACTTTTTTTGGTTCTGTTATCAGCGAGAGAGTCCCCCAAATACTCACAAAGTGAGTTGTCATTTCGGGTTTTACGCGTTGTTGTCAGCCGACCGGGCGGTGCCCCTAGCAACGAGTCAGATGGTCATCTTTAAACAAAGGTCCCAATGAAAACATCAACACCCCAGAAAGAGAGAGACGCTCAATAAATAAAGGAAGATATACAATACATTACCACACCAGCCCTATTCCAGCGGTATTCCTTGGTCTCTGCTGGTTTTGAAAATTTGATCATCTCTGAATGGCAGTGCCTTCTCAACAAGATGAAACGCATAAGGCTATCAGGAATCAGCTCGACTTGATCCACTCTAGGCTCAAGGCAACAGCATTGCTGGGCCAGTCACTTCAGAAAGCTCAGCAAGAGCTTGAAAACAGACTCAAGACTCAATCGCCTGCAGACCCAGAAGCAGAGCGTACTGTGTTGGATAATCTTAAGCGGGAGTATGATGACCTCAACTCTAGATCTCTTCACCTACTTGACAAAAACTATACCCCATCATCAAATAATGTAAGGTTTCGCCTTGTATAAATTGATTTACTAAAATTTCAGCTAACGAGGTGTCGTGACTAGAATGAAGAAGATATACCCCTAGAGACTCTCGCCCAAAGACTTTTCGCTAATAGGCCTACAAAGACTCAGCAATATGTTTCCCGTAACAGGAAGAAGGATATCAAGTTTGCTTCAGATCTGAGCAAGGAACTTCTTGAAGAATGCCGGCGTCTCACCGGCTTGATTGCTGAGCGCGATACCCTCCTTGAAGATAAGGATAAAACAATAAATCAAAGTAAAATCAAAGTCCATGATCTTGAATCGACAATCTCATCTCTCACCAAAACCGTCGACGAATGCAAAGAAGAAAACTGGAATCTCGAAGTTCAAATGGATCAGCTTCGTAAGAAAGACGAGGACAATACGGCTCAAGTCAATAAGCTGGAATCAACTATTGCCTTTTTACAATCTACTCAATCTCAGCATCTAGAGACAATTGATGGTCTTCGTGCTGTAGAGCTCGACCTTTCCAGCCAGTTGGAATCCATCTATTCGAAACATGCAGCTGAACTTGCCTCAAAGGACAAGTCATATGCAGCACTTCAGGCGGAAAATTCCCGCATGCATGAAGCAATCAAGGACATGAATGCTGATATGGAAGAGAGATTAGATGCTGCTGCTGCTGCTGTCTCTCAACAGACTCCAGCAACACCTAGCTCTCATGACCCTAATTCTTTGGCAAATGGCCAGTCGGGCCCTTTGACACCTGAAGCTTTGTCTCCTGTTATATCCCCAGTCAAGGCTACTCCGGCTCGAAATCGGGCTCTCGAATCGGAGACTTTACAGTCAACCCTCGGCCATGCTCATAAAATGATCAATACTTTGCGCGGCAATGTTCACCGTGAAAAGCAGGAGAAACTCGATATGCGTCGCCAACTTCTTGAATTGAAAAAAGAACTTGAATTACTACGCAACGCAAACCTCAAACACAAGAAAAGGGGATCATCCAACAGCCTTACTGGCCCATTTGCTGCAGCTGGCTCTAGGAAGGGTAAACTCGGGGCATCCCGCAGACCCACAAGTACAATATCTAACAGCGAAGAAGAAGACGACGATACCAACTGGGAACCTTATCAAGGTGAAAATGGTAAAGCAAGAAATTTCAAGAAGACAGACACCGATACCGATGCGGCATTCCAGACCGCCTCTGAGATGATGACTGACACTGCCGACGACACGGATTTCATGACGGCTAATGACCAGCCCACTGAAGACGATGGCCAGGTTTATAGCGAAGGGGATATCACTGAGAGTGAGCAACCACGAATCATCAACCGAACGCTTTCATTCTCGTCCAGCGATGGTTCTGAATCATTGACTCCTAGTACTTCAAGATTTTTCAATGCGCAACAGCAGGGTTCCCATCGACATCATCATCAACAACAAGCTCCTTTGGATGTTCCAAATCTGGGACCACCATCCTCTTTAATGAATGAGCTTGGTGAAACTCCAGGAAGAATGCATAACTTGAGCCCCGAAGAGATTGCTGAAGCTGCCCCCAAAGTTGGCCTAGTTGCTATTCCCGAGGCCGAATATCACGATCTTATTAGCAGACCCGCAAACATTGATGATATTGTCAAATCTGTGGGTAAATTCGACATGGTTGCACTCCCTATCAACGAATTCGAGATCCTTAAGCAAGATAGCACAGCTCTTCCTAGATCAGCAGAGGATATAAAACAGTTCATCCAAGAGAACAAGTATGATATTGTGCCTATCAGTAATCAAGAGTATGCGCAACTGACTGCGTTACCTAACACCGATAAGGTTATGGAGTATGCATCCATGGTAGGGTTGAGTGCAGTTCCAACTGCATTATTTGCAGAGCTAAATGCTCGTCCTACCCAATATGACCCATCAAAGCAGGAAGTTATCAATGCATGTGCTCAGTTTGGGCTTGTCGCCATTCCGCGTGAAGAATATGAGCAACTTCTTCGAGATCTCGAACAACTCCGATCACAGACTAAAGACCGGCAAGGACTTGAAAAAGTCGCCACCTCTTTGGGACTGAAAACTCTCACTGCCAGTGAATTTGATGAACTCAATGCTAGGCCTACAACATACGAACCCAAAAAGGAGGAGATTGGTGAAGCTGCAAAGAGGTACGAGCTTGCTGTGCTCCCAGTTGCTCAATTGCCAGAATTAGAAGCTAGGCCGATTGTATATGAGCCTACCAAAGACGAGGTATATGGAGCTGCTGATAAATTCGGACTAAGTGTCGTTCCAAGGAAGGAGCTTGAGGAACTGCATGCTCGGCCCGTCGTCTACGAACCTACCAAAGAAGAAGTCGGAGACGCAGCAAAGAAATATGATCTCTCTGTGATCCCTGTCACTCAGTTACAAGAACTTGAGGCAAGGCCAACTGTTTATGAACCAAGTAAGGACGAGGTCTCTAGTGCCGCTGATAAGTTTGGTTTAGATGTCGTGCCAAAGGAAGAGCTGAAGGAACTGTATGCTCGGCCGGTAGTCTACGAACCTACCAAAGAAGAAGTCGGAGACGCAGCAAAGAGATATGATCTCTCTGTGATCCCTGTCACTCAGTTACAAGAACTTGAGGCAAGGCCAACTGTTTATGAACCAAGTAAGGACGAGGTCTCTAGTGCCGCTAATAAGTTTGGTTTAGATGTCGTGCCAAAGGAAGAGCTGAAGGAACTGTATGCTCGGCCGGTAGTCTACGAACCTACCAAAGAAGAAATCGGAGGCGCCGCAAAGAGATTTGATCTTTCCGTAATCCCTGTTACTCAATTACAAGAACTTGAGGCAAGGCCGATTGTATATGAGCCTACCAAAGACGAGGTATCTGGAGCTGCTGATAAATTCGGATTAAGTGTCGTTTCGAAACAGGAGCTTGAAGAGCTTCAATCACGGCCTACGATCTACAAACCGAGCAAGGAAGAGATTATTGAAGCTGCAAATGGACTTAGCTTGTCCGTAGTACCGAGCGAAGAGCTAAGCGAACTAAAAGCTAGACCTACAAAGTATGAGCCGAGCGAAGACGAGGTCTCTGAAACTGCCAAGCACTTCAATCTCGCCGTCATCCCAATCTCTAAATTCGAGGAGCTCGAAAATCGGCCTACTGTTTACAAGCCGTCAAAGGAAGAAGTTGCGAATGCTGCCGAGGGATTTGGTCTCTCGATTGTGCCCGTTGAAGAGCTTAAAGAACTCCAATCCAGACCTGTAGCGTACGAGCCGACAAAGGATGATGTCACATCTGCTGCGAAGAAGTTTGGCCTTTCGGCAATCCCAGTTGCACTGCTCTCTCAACTTGAAGCTCGCCCTACTTCGTATAACCCAAGCAAGGAAGAGGTGACGAAAGCTGCTTCTGAGAAGTTTGGTTTGGCGACCATCAGCCAACATGAATTGGAAGAATTACAGAGGAGACCAATTACTTATCACCCCTCCAAAGATGAGGTACAATCAGCTGCTCGCAACTTTAATTTGTCGATAATTCCTGAGGAGGAACTGCAAAGTCTCAAGCAGAAGGCTCAACATTACAACCCAACTAGAGAAGAAGTTATGGCTGCAGTTAAAGGCTTTGACATGGCAGCCATTCCATCCAAGGAACTGCACGAACTTGAAGCAAGGCCTGCTATCTACAAGCCAAGCCAACAGGAAATTATTGAGGAGGGCCGACTTCTTGGGTTTGCAGTTGTCCCTCTAAAGGAATATCAAGAGCTAGAAGCAAGGCCTATCGTCTACGAGCCGAACCAGGATGAACTTGCAAATGCGGCAGAGAAATTTGGATTGGCAACATTACCAGCAGAGGAGCTTGAAAATCTCAAGGCTCGCCCCCTGACCTATGATCCTAACAAGGAAGAAGTTGAGAAGGCTGCGGAAAAGTTTGGTCTTTCGACAGTCCCCATTGATCATTTCGAAGAGCTCTCTGCAAGACCAACGTCCTATGAGCCTTCTGAAGAGGAATTGCGTATTGCAGCCAAGAAACTTGATCTATCTGTTCTTCCAACAGCTCAGTTCCTAGAGCTTTCTGCAAGACTCGATCCCAAGGATCTAACAAGAGCGGAGATCGAAGCCAGCGCTTCAAAATACTTCTTGTCAGTAGTTCCTACTGAGGAGCTGGATGAACTACAATCAAGACCAACTGTTTACGAACCAACCGAAGAACAGGTCGAGGCTGCGGCCGATATGTTTGGCTTGTCTGTTGTGCCAGTCGATCGACTGCATGAATTGGAAGCCAGACCGACTTTATATGAGCCAACTGAAGAGGAATTATCTGAATCTGCTCATAAATTCAACATGACTGTTGTCCCTACAGAGAAGCTAGAAGAGCTTGAAGCGCGAGCTGCTGCTCCGTATGAACCGACCGTTGATGAGATCACGACCGAAGCACATAAGTTTGGTTTGTCTACTGTGCCTGCGCAAGAACTTGAAGATTTAAAGTCGCGGCCCGCTGAGTATGAGCCTACACAGCAACAAGTAGAAGCGGCAGCTGACAAGTTTGGGCTTTCGACAGTTCCCATTGCCCACTTTAAGGAACTTGAAGGAAGGCCAGTTCGATGGCAGCCCACTGAAGATGAAGTTCGCTCTGCCGCGGCCCAATTCAATCTGTCAGCTCTGCCAACAGAGGATCTGGAAGAATTAAAATCTCGCCCACGTGAATTCAAACCAACAAAGGAGGACTTGGTTTTGGCTGCATCCAACTTTGAGATGTCACTGTTGCCTACTACCGAACTCGAAACATTGAAATCGACTTCGTCTGCTACACCTTCAAAAGAACAAATTGAAAAAGCGGCTGACAAGTATAATCTACAAGTAATTCCCGCTTCTTCTACTTCTTCTTCATCAGGATCGACCTTTGAACCCAAGTCTCAAGAGGAAGTGTCAAAGTCAGCAGCCAAGTTTGGACTTGCTACAATTCCAAATGAGGAGCTTGCTAATCTGAAAAGGCAAGCTTCCAAGTACGAACCAAACAAAAATGAAGTGATTGCAGCAGCTGCTAAATTTGGTCTCTCGACTATCTCAGCTAGACAGCTTCATGAGCTAAATAGTCGCAAAGATTACGATAGTAAAGATGGTTTGATGGGCCTGGCAGCTCAACACGGCATGGTTGCAATCTCTACGGATGAATTGCACAATCTACAAGAGAAGAGTCGACTGAGTGAGAATCAACAAAAACAAGGTAAGGATAACCACGCTTGCTAGTGCCAACTTTTGGAATATTAAAGCTGACAATTATTTTTTTAGCTCATGCTGTCGAGGGTCACGGTGTAACATCTACCCCAGCAGCAGTACATCAACCTTCATCCAGTCCCACCATTGCGGAGCGGTCATTTGAAGAGCAAGTGCCATCACCGGTAGCAAGGCAAGGAGTACATCCGTCTGGGAGTATGCGTACAACTGGAGCACGAGGAGAGACACCAATGAGGCGGCAACCTTCAGAGACGGTAAAGCAATCGATGGATACATCTGACGGATTAGGGACAAGCCCCGAGAGCGAAGTGGCAGACGGTCTTGCGAGTGTTGGAGCTGTTGAGCGAGAAATCGAACGGAATATATTCAAAGGTGAATATATGTATAAGTATATTCGATCAGCCGGAGGGCGAGGATTCCATCGACGTCACCGGCGATTTGTATGGGTTCACCCCGAGACGAGGATGCTTTGTTGGACACCGAATAGTCCCGAGGCATCAGGAAGCAACTTCCGGATTAAATCAGCACATGTGTTGGGAGTGAGTACAGTAAAAGATGAAAACAACTCTCCTCCTGGACTATGCCCAGAGTCACTAGTTGTGAGGTGTGCGGAACGAGAGTTGCGGTTTACGGCATTCACCAAGCAACGGCAGGACATTTGGTTGGCGGGATTACGAATGGTTACAGAGAATCGAGTTTCTAATCGAACTCCAGTTATTCCATATTCAATGAGGAGTCCAACACGTGGTATGTCACTGACATCGGCAAGCGTTCGGGCAGGGTCGCCTGGAAGGCTTTCACGAACAGCCACAGGCAATACAGATATACCAGTGAGAGGTCGGGTGACGAAACCGTCGTATTACTACAATTACGAAAGTCCAATGAGACGATCGATGCCATCAGAGATGAGTGCATCTCCAAGTCGAATGCCATCTACCCTGCGATCATCACAAGGGAGAACGGCAGTAGTCAAGAAAAGAAGTCTATCGAGTGTTCCATCAGTGTTACGGCCAGCAAGTGCAATGGGCACAGAAGTACGTGCCTCGCTGCTTGAGCCTGAAACCCATTATTATGAGGGTCGAGTAAGACGGTCTGCAACTACAAACGTCGCGACACCAATAAGGTCTTCGAGTGCTCACAACAGTAATCATCTTGGGCATGTTCATAATCATTCAGTTGATGGCAACGGATTGGATAATGTAAGACAGTGCTGCGATGGTAAGCATGATGTGTCTATACTATCACCATCCAAGACGAGCCATCGCAAACATAGCATGATATAGGCATACTACATTCCTTTAAGTTTTACTTTTTTTTTTTTTTTTTTCAATTTTTCAATTTTTAAATTATCTTTCTCTTTTCACCACCAAGTCATTCTCTTTAAATCTTCTTTATTTATTTTTATCTTTTTTCTTTCTTCTATTTTCTTACTCTATTTTTTATTTTATGAGTGAAATGATCTTATAAGCAATTTCAAGTATACGCGTCCAATATTTTAATTTTTCAGAGGGTAAATTATAATATAGAGTCAGTCAGTTGACTGGGGGTGGTTGCTCACTCAGCAAAGCAAATACAGTTTTCCAGTCGTCTGACTCGCGAGCGAGACTGAATCGCGTAATGTCCCAACAAGGCCCAAATTCAAGCTTTTTAGCTTGGGTGTGGGCCACGAGGAACCAAGTAGTATATTCCCCCCATTGCCACAGTACCGGGGCAAAGCATCAAAACAACTAAATATAGTAGAGATTACGTAAAAGAAGGCAGTGCGTTTACTTGTGTGAATTTGTACATAAGGTTTATTAATATGAAGACAAAAGAAAAAAAATAATTACTGCGGGTCTTGTTAGATAGTGAGGAGAACCCAAAATTTTGTAATATGAGACCCACGACCCCAGCCTCTGTAACCAGGAGCAACAGGCGTTGGTGGGAGCAAAAAGGGGAAAAAAAAAATGGAGACATTCATTCTCCTCTCTCCTCTTCCACCTCAAACAACAAGGGTTAGAAAAAGAAATCTACAGAAATATAAAGATATAATATACTTAGACAGGTATTCACCACCTGGTTTTC